>CAUOFW020006596.1:0-23516 GCA_963454935.2 Ilex paraguariensis
AATTGGACAAATGATTGGCTGAAGCATCTAATCTTGTCAGCTGCATACATTTCTTACAATTTCATGCATGAAGAATGGTATAGAATAGTTGATCAAAAGACAGCCAAAAACATACCTGTTTGAACCTCTCTCTTGTCTGCTCAACCTGCATTTATAATTTAGATCTTAAAAACTAGTGAAAAATGACAATTGATTCTAAAAAATGTATTCTTGATGCATGGAATAAATATAAAACTGCTGTTCAGAAATTGTTCTCTTTGATATTTAGTAATGACCATCGTCATACTAAGAATGGAGTCTACTTGAAAACATAAAGACCGTGACATAATCAAAGAGTCGAAGAGCATAAGCAAAAGAGTATGAAATAGAAGGAAATAAGTGGTGCCTATATTTCAGCCATTCCAAAAGTCTAAAATTGCTCAGCAATCTAGAATATGTTGGAGTTATAGCATAAGTTATTAGGGTTTTCCTTTTTTACCTTTGTTTTACTTTTTTATCCTTATTGTATCTTTATTGTTGACTATATATACGGGGGCTCTACACTTAGTTTGTATCCTTTTGATTCATATATATTCCTCTTCTTGGTATCAAAGCCAAACCCTACCTCTAACTCTAACCCTAACCCTAACCTCCATCATAATCAAGCCACAGCTAACCGACAGCAACCCAGCCACTGCCACAGGCCAGTCATCTTGCTGCCTCACCTCACTGCCCAGCAACCTTCTCCATAACCACCGGCCACTACCAGCCAAGACCCAACAGCCCACTGCCCAATAACCTTCTCCCAAAGCCAATACCGACAATACCATTTGCTGTCTCACTGCCCAACAACCTTCTCCATAACCACCGGCCATTACCGGCCAAGACCCAACAGCCCACTACCCAATAACCTTCTCCCAAAGCCAATACCGACAATACCAGTGACAGCCTTTAGCCTACTGCCAAAACCCCACAAAATCAAACCCCAGCACCAACAATCATACCACAGCCATCACCGACTGCATATACCAAAGCCATCACCGACTGCAACATATACTCATACCCAACCAAGCACATCGACTGTCCAAACACCCCAAGTCAGCCATACCCGTTGTACTTGAGTCTACCTTTTACATAGAAAGTCTGATGTACTCCCTGTCATCACTCAGTTTCTCCAGATGATTAAGACACAATTCGATGTCATGGTTCGTGCTCTTCGTTCAGATAATGCCAAAAAATATGTGTTTGATGCCTTAGTGTCTCACCTATCTTCCCAGGGTATCCTTCAGCAGCTCATTTGTCTATATACTCTTGAGTAAAATGGAGTTGCTGAAAGAAAAAATAAGAGTCAGATAGGAATTGTACGTTGTATGCTTCGAGGTATGGGGGTACCAAAATCTTACTGGCATTTTGCTGTTTTGACTTCTACCTTTCTATGCAATTGTATACCGAGTCATGTTCTTCAGCATAAGGCTCCCTTATAGGTTTTATTCCCTGAGCGGACACTTTTTCCTGTCCCCTTCGTGTTTTTGGCTGCACATATTTTGTTCAAGATCGGTCTTCTACTCGCCATAAGCTTGATGATACAACGATTCGTTTTATCTTTGTGGGCTATTGTCATCAGTCTAAGGGTTATCGGTGTTATGATCCTATTAGGCGTCATAGATGTTACCTTTCTTGAGCATATTCCCTATTTTTCTTCCAATCCTGTGTCTTCCCCTCCAGTTGATGATATTCCCTTTGATTTTCCATTACCACAGGAGACAGAGCCATTGATCCCTATCACTACAGGGTCATCAGTCTCTTCTCCTCCAAAGCCAGAGTCACCAGTCTCTCTTCTTTTACAGGTTTATGTTTGTCGCCCTCGCTCTCATCCCCCTGCTGATGTCCCCTCTATCTCAGGCAATGCAGGTAATACTTTTGAGTTCGTTAAGCATATTGATGTCCCTGTTGTTAGTACTAATGAGATTGCAGGTATTAAGTCAGTTATATTACCTAATGAGACATTATTAGTAAAGGATTATGATTTAGGGCGTCGTTATCCGCGGCGTGATCATCGTCCAATTGATCGTTATGGTTGGACCGCCAGGATTTTATATCCGATCTCTGCTTATATTTCTTATGGTGATTTGTCTCCTACATTTCGAGCTTATAGTATGGTCTTATTAGATGCGCCGGTTCCTCGGTCTATTTCAGAGGCTATACGAGAGCCCCAGTGGGTTCTTGCCATGCAAACGGAGATGGACGCTCTTCAGCGTAATCATATATGGGATCTTGTTTCTTTACCTTCAGGGGTGAAACCTGTTGGCTGTCGCTGGGTTTACACCCTGAAGTTTCTTGCGGATGGTACTATTGATCGTCACAAGGTTAGGCTTGTGGCAAAGGGCTTTACTCAGGTACCAGGTCGTGATTTTGGTGCTACATTTGCCCCTGTGGCAAAATTGACTACTGTTCCGTTGATTATTTCTCTAGCTACAGAGTACTCTTAGCCTATTCATCAGTTAGATGTGAAGAATGTGTTTCTTCACGTTGATCTAGAGGAGATTATTTATATGGATGCACCATCGGACATTCATGGTGAGGAGGAGTATGCTGGAAAGGTATATCGACTGCGTAAGTCTCTTTATGGACTGAAATAGTCACTACGAGCATGGTTCTCTCGCTTTAGTGATGTAGTCGTACGTTTGGGGTTCACCAGATGTCATTCTAATCATACCTGCTTTATTCGGCGGAATACTTCTGAACAATGTGTTATTCTTTTGGTATATGTTGATGATATTATTATTACCGGGATGATATTTTTGGGACTGCGCAGGTCGAGGTAAGACCTTGGGAAGGCCTTTGATGTGAAGGACCTTGATTTCTGCGATACTTTCTTGGGATTGAGGTTGTCCGTAGCAGCACGGGTGTTGTTCTTTCTCAGAGAAAGTATGTTTTAGATCTTCTTTCAGATACTGGGATGTTGGGGTGCAAACCGGCATCATCACCCATGATTCCAAACCTGAAGCTTACTGTTGAAGGTGAGGAGTTAAGAGATCCGGCTGTCTATCAGAGGTTGGTAGGTAGACTTATCTATCTAGCCAACACAAGGCCAGACATTTCATTTGCAGTCAGCCGAGTTAGTCAGTTTATGCACAAGCCGTGTCAGCCTCATCTTGATGCAGTTTATCATATTCTTCGGTACCTCAAGTCTTGTCCTGGACTTGGGTTGTTCTATGCATCAGGATCTCAGACTGGTTCTCTAGCTTGTTATTCAGATTCAGATTATAGGGGAGCATGTGATGGTTAATCTACTACGGGCTTCTGTGCTTTTCGAGGGGCTCATCTTATCTCTTGGAAGAGCAAAAAGCAGTCAATTGTCTCCCGCTCGTCAACAGAGACAAAGTATCGGACACTGGCACTTGGCAAATGCGAGATTATCTAGCTACGATCGATTCTTGACGAGTTAAGATTTTCAGTGACTTCTCCATCCACATTATATTGTGATAATCGGTCTGCTATTCAGCTTGCTTCTAACTCTATACTACACGAGAGGACGAAGCATATAGAGATCGATGTTCACTTTCTTCGGGAGAAGGTTAGCTGTGGTATTATCACTCCATTGTTTGTGGGGACTAGTGATCAGATTACGGATATTTTCACCAAACCTGTCACTCTATCTATTCTTTAGGACTCTGTTGTCAAGCTTGGCTTAGTTGATATTTTTGCACCTACCTTGAGGGAGAGTGTTAGAGTTATAGCATAAGTTATTAGGGTTTTCCTTTTTTACCTTTTTATCCTTATTGTATCTTTATTGTTGACTATGTATACGAGGGCTCTACTCTTAGTTTGTATCCCTTTGACTCATATATATTCCTCTTTTGAATACAAGTACAACTACAAATTTCATATGGAGCCAAAGACCAAATACATAACCAACCAATTCACCTGGATAATTTGATGATAGTTTTTCTATGGCAAATTCCCAAATAGCAAATGAAAGTACAAACATGTCTATACATATCAAAATAGTATGCACAGTTAGCAAATTAGACTCACATATGCGTACTGGTTTTAGTTAAAAACCATGACCAGAACATTTAGTTGGTAATTTAAGAATGTTAGCATGTGTTTGGCGTATTTTCTGATTGCAGGACTTAACGAATGGACTTAACAATTCCGAATAAAACGACCTTACCTACTCAAACTGGCGTGAGGTTCTAAATCGTAGTTGTTTAGGGTACTATAAAGAGACGTAAAACTACCTCTGGATTCTTTTCTACGCCGTTGGGATTTAGAACTTAAACTACTTGTCTGGACAAACAAATAATCGTAAGGGAAGAACGAAATGGAACTAGTAAAACTATAATGAGCGTGGCCAAACAGAACGGCCTAATTGACTATTGTGCTTAAAATAAACTAAACATAATCACCGGAATAGTGATGGAATTACAAATACTGAATAATGCATAAGCAAGTCTTGTCTCTTGTTTTCGGATTGTTGATCGTCCTCCCTCTAGTTCTCTCTGTATTTATAATTTTATGGGCGGTACTTTCTTTGTAGCCATCTCTTCCGGCCACTTAGCCTCTATCTTGGGTCTCTTTCTGTAACGGCTACTACATGGCCCTATGTCTGCAGCTGACATTTCTATGCCTCCATGTTCTGACATGGCTCTTCACTCTCCCGAAATCCTTGGAGATCTTTTTAATAACGGTCAAATTGCCTAAGACCTTTTCAGACTCAAGCCTAGACGTTGGATCATGTCATGTGTCTTCTTTCAGATTTGGTATAATTTGGTGTAAATAGCATGATAGATAACCAGAGATTCCAGTGTGATTCAAGCTACAAAATCCAACGCCAACCAAAAGAGCAAAAAAATAAAAAAATCCCTTGAATAATTTGGTTTATTCATAAGAGCCTGCCCTTCCGGAGCCAATTCTCATTAATCAATTAGACATCTCCATCTTACAATCACATTTAGAAAACAACACCCCCCCCCCCCCCACCCCCCAAAACAAAAAACAAAAAAAAAACCAAGGTCATTACATTGCTAAAAAATCTAAGTCCTATTCCATGCAAAACGACCACCAAGTATCCATATTTCTCTAACTTACTCAATAAATTCCCATGCTGATAAAATAACCATGCACAAATTCACCAAAAAAAAAAAGATACCTCTTCTCTCAAAAGCATAGCATTCTCCTCCTCCAATTGCGTGACCAACGATTCCAACTCAACAGTATAGGCCTAAAATTTCGACAAAACCCAACATGCATTCAGCAAGTAAGTAACCCAGAAAACGAAAACTCATTGCAACCTTCCTAATTGAACAAAATTTGAGAAAAACAATCAACCTGCTTTCGCTCCCTCGACCTCGCCGCAGACTCTCTGTTCTTGATCATCCTCCTCTGCTTCTGCTGCGTCGCCTTGTCCACCGGCGCCTCCTCCACCAATCTCCTCTTCCCTCTCCCACCACTACGTCCACCTCCACTGGTCCCCACAGCCACCATTCTTCCATCAATTCCATTCCCAAACCCCACCGCCTCAACTCCAAACCCTCCTATCCCAGTCTCCCCCAATTGCATGTCGGAAAACTCAGCTGCATTCATCATCGATTCCACTCCAAACTCCGACGGAGCCGCCTCCGGCGGAACCATAACGTCCTCTTCCCTCACAGCCCCGGCTTTAGTCAGAAAATCCTCCAAAGTCATCCCCGGCTCTCGAATATCACCTACTCCATTCACTATCTCGTTCCACACCTCCTCCACCGTCTTATTCTCCTCATTCTTCACACCTCCACCACCGTCTACGGCGGAGCCACCCCCATTATCACCTACAGTTGGAAACGATTCGGCATCGGCGTAGATGTTCTTGAGGAGTTCGTCCATGTTCATGGAGCCGTAGTTCTTACTCTGTTCAGAGATTGTGAGTGAATGTATAGAAGTCTGAAGGCGTGGCCGATCCGGATTCGGCGGTGACATAGACGCCATCACCTTCGACGACGCCATTTACGGAGCTTCTAGAGTTCGTTTCTTCAGATTTTTCTCTCTGAATTTTAGGGCTAATTCAGTTGCGGATCGGAACGAACTGCGTCTGAAATCTTTAGGCTCTCCAACTGTCAAATCGTGACTCTCGCGCAGAGAGCGAGAGAAAGAGAGAGAGAGAGAGATGACAGAGGAAGAAATGTGGAGAGAGAGTGTGGTTGAAGCTGAGTTGCAGAGTATATTAGAGAAACGAAACGCGCTGCATGGAATAGACAAAATTAATTAATTAATTATTTGTAAGAATGGTCATACCGAATAATAAATAAATTTTCATTAATGTCAAATCGAAATAACTCAATAATGGTAGATTCAATTAACTATTTTTTTTTTTTTTTGTATTTTTTCAATGTTTTAACCTTTCATATGGAGTCTTGTAAAATCTCATGATTTTTTCAATATTTTAGCATTTTTATTTTCTATCTAATAAGTTGTGTCTTTGTCCATTTTTTTTTTGTCAAGTACTATTACAAGATAAGGGAACGATAAGATTTGACCTGACACAATTTTAAAGTTCAATAATATAGGTGGTGACTATGAGACCGACCACTAACCTTTATGGGTATTTGTTAGATGATTTTTCACCGAGAGATTCAAACTCAACCCTTCTTTTTGTAAATGGGATAAACATATGTTAGGCCCACAAATTAATAACAATTATAACAAAAAATTATTATATAATAGACTAAATTGTCCATAAATCAATCCAATCGATATACATGTGTTGTTTAACTCCAAAGTGGGGAGTGGTTGGGAATGGTTGGTGGTTGGGATGTGAATTGGATAGAGAGGATAATTTATTAAAACAACTTCAAAGGGAGTTGTCATTTTTTAGTGTCAAATCACTCATTTATAATCTTGAATAATATTTGGCATTCCTTAAATTATTAATCTGCTCCAATAGCAGGTATCAAAATAGGGTGTTATTTTCATATTTTCATTCATCAATTTATATAAATCGTTTATCAACTCATTTACAACATCTCACTTTCCCTTTCCAGAATTGTCAAAAATGTCACCCCATTAACTTTAATGCTATTGTCCAACCCCATATACCGTCCTGTTGGAGTTGCTCTTAGGGATACAATGGTCAATTTATCTATCATCCTACTGATAAATATGAACCCCTATGAGTTTGGTGAAACCAATGGATATGAGTCTGGTTGGCACAAATCATCACGGGTCTGGGATTCTTGAATACATAAACAAACATGTGTATGACTGGTCTATTAAACTATTTTGGTTAAACCTTCATTTACAAACAATATAGGCCATGTATGTGTCGACTTAGATAGTACATAATGTAGAAATATTTTAAATTAGCATTAAATTATTTAATATGATTAATTAAAAACATTAGGATCGAGTAGTATTTGAATTAAAATTAATGCATATAACACAATTTCTTGTGATGAATCGATTAAGAATTTTGATTTGGACTAAAATTATAATTTGGTGTATTTTTAATTTGACGTAATATATTTTTGAGTTGCATTAAAAATGTAATATATGGGTTAACTAATAATTAAAATTACAAAATTAAAATAAAAGAAAGATGAGTTGACAGTAATCTAGTAATAACGTATGACACGTATCTATGATAAGTAATTCATAAGCATCTATCATATAGAAGTGATAAGTGTCAAATATTTGTTGAGAAATGAACAAATCATGCATGTGTGTGTTACAAAAGACCCGTGTATTTGGAATATTTTTGTGAAATTTTATCAATTAGCGCACCAAAAAAGCTGCAGCGTTGCACTCTATGAGAATGAATAAAAATATCAAACTATAAAGGTTGTTCATACAATTTTCAAATACCGTATAAGTAAAATCTTTTATATTCTGATTTTCTCGTAACTTTTTACTTGTATAGTTATCTTTTTAATTAGATAATGGTATCAAAAATAATTTGTGTTACAAATTTGATCGAGTGATAATTAATATTCAAAAATGATAAGGGTAAACGAAATTCGCCATAAACAAGTTTACCAATTATAATTGCATTAAAAAATATATAAGTTGAACAATGAAATTCAAACATTTTTTATATGTGCCATCATAATAATCGAAACATAACTATTGCCAAGAAACATTAAGAGTTAAGTATGAATTAGAATTCGGTTGCACTGCTTTAAAATTTACTTCCTCGTCATTTTTATTGTTAAAAATTAAGAAATACCTTTTTATTTAGCGTATGATGGTGCATAAAATGTGTTTGTGTTTTATTAAATGCAGCAATTAAAAAACAGAATCAACACAATTTAAATAGTTTGGTCAAAGTGATCTACCCTATCATGAAGGGTTATGGTGACATGAGTGTTTCGTTGCTCAAAGAGTGTAGAGTACTCAAATGTGAGTAAGCTATGAGAAATGTCTCTTTTGTGTAAGTGAGACTTATAATTTACAGGCGTTTCCTAACAAATTAAAGCGTCTACTAATAGATTAAGACGGCATTTTTATAACAAGTAAAGTAATTTAATGGAGGTGATGTCATTCTTATCACAAGCGAGACAATTTCATGAAAACGACGACATGTGTGTCCCACGGAGATCTCCTAGCATGTCAGTTATGGAATGTGTCTCTTAAAATTGTACAACTTGACTAATATATTTGAAGTAGGTATAATCTATAATTTTGAACATGGTCTATATTTCTGAATTCGACCTATGAACTTGCCTATATTTATAGATTAGGCCCACGACCAAATAGGGCCCACCGGCTTTGAATCCTATCACATTAATTTGAGCAAAGAATAAAAAAACAGTCTTATTACATGTTCTATTGTGAAGATTAAGAAAATGCTTTTGTACTTCATATTTGTCTAAATGCTAATTTAGAACAATTAAAAGTCAAAAAAATCAAGGGCAACAGAGTGAAAGAACGCTCACGAGTTAGTGCACGCGCCACAAATGCGAGTCACAATAACAGTTCACCTTGACAAAAATAGCTAAAAGATGTTTGCCGTTTTCGGGGTGGGGTGACTCGATAACCTCAATGCCGGCCCGGGCCCAGGCCCGAGGAAGGCCGTTTTGTTCACAAACGACAAATATAATACAATCAACGGGAAATTGCAAATCCCCAAACCAAGACTTTTTCAAAAAGATTCCTTGTCTCCTCCTCTGTGCAACTAATAAACTTTCTCGTGCCGACGTTGGCATGCTTATCCGCCGCCGTATATATTAATATAATTATTTAAAATTAAATTATAATTATTTTATATATAAATTATAATTATAAATAATATAATCAAAAGGTTGCAATTGCTACTAAAAATATAAAAAATTTCATCCACACTCTCTTTAATTAAACATATCTTCGACAAGACTCCCTCTATTTTTAAAATTTTTTTACGTATTAAAATTTGAACTGATTAACACTAAATTAGAGTTAATTAAAATTTATTTTTTATGCATTAAAATTCTAGTTGATTAAAAATTATATTTTTTACATATTAAAATTTTAGTGGTTAAAATTCATTTTTAATTGGCTCGAATCAAATTTTAATGGATTAAATTTTAATCAGTATGAATTTTGATACATAAAAAATAATAAATTTTAATACATAAAAAATAAATTTTAATCAACTTTAATTGAATTTTATTTGACACGAATTTTAATAAAAAATATAAATTTTTATTCACTCGAAATAAATTTTAATCAATGCTAACAACTCATGTATAGCTCAAATTAGATCGAATTTTAATACATAAAAAAGAAATTTTAATAAGATCAAATTTTAATATGTAGAAAAATAAATTTTAATCAACTCAAATTTTAATATGTAAAAAAATGAATTTTAATCAACTCAAATTTTATGTAAGATTATTTAAGGTTTATATAGGGGTAATTTTAGTATTTTGGATATATATATATATATAGAAATAGTGCTTTAACGACAGGTAGTGTCAGTATTGTTTAAATATAAACAAAAAAAAGTGTTAGTGATGTTTTAAATAATAAAAAATGTGTCTTTAAAAATATGATAAACTAAAAGAAACGTGACTGAAGTTTTTCCTAAAAAGAATAACTTTCAAAGTTAAATTACAACTTTAAATATGAAATTATAACTCGAAGTTATAATTGTTTAAGGGAAAAGTGCATTATCAATCATAAGTATTTGTGATCGATCATAACATTCTCTTAAACAATTATAATAATTTTTCATTTTAAAATTATTGATGGGTTAAGCCCAAATAGTCCAATTTATGTATTAAAGTCCAGCCCCGGTTGAGGAGCCCAACCTCATTGTGAATCCACCAAGTCCAAGACAGACCAAGGCCGGTTAGACTTCTTGCTTAGCACGTCACCAAGAGGAGATTACGGGAAGCTTAAGGCCGATTAGACTTCTTGCTTAGCACGTCACCAAGAGGAGAGCACGGGAAGCTTATCTGCACCGCCTTAAGGAACAGTCCAAATCCACCAAGTCCAAGACAGCCCAAGGCCGGTTAGACTTCTTGCTTAGCACGTCACCAAGAGGAGAGCACGGGAAGCTTATCCGCACCACCGAAGGAAGGAAACGGTCCAATCTTTGACCATGTTTCATTAAGAGCTCCCCAACCACTTCCTTCCGTTGAGGATAAGTCGTGATCTCCACCAAAGATAATCTCTAAGCTGCGATAAAGAAGCCTTGAGGATATGTCATGATCTCCACAAGAATGATCTCTTAGCTACTATAAAATGGCTCTAATCTGGGAGAGGAAGGGGACATGCTCATCAGAAACTTACAGAAGACGAACCGACTACCGGAGATTATTATTTTCTTTGATTCTCCATTCCCCCTCTCAAAGCTTGTATCTCCATTCTCCATACCTTTGAATCAATAAAATACCCGGCGACTGAAGCCATTGAAGAGTGGACGTAGGTCGAATTGACCGAACCACTATAAATTGTGTCTTCTTTAATTCTTTCGTTGATTTCATTGCATTTATTATCTATATTTGACAGGTGGTGTGCAAAACCATTTTTGTGCATCATCAGTTTGGCGCCGTCTGTGGGAACCGACAAAATTCTCACTCCTGAACATTACGTCCATTAACTAATGGCGATCACTACTCGATCCATGAACCAACACGAAGATAATCCTCCACGAGAGGAAGAGGTTGCTCCCCCGCCTATCAACCCTGTTCCGGATACTCTAGCCCCGAATCCCCAACAAATATTGGAGACCATGCAGCAACTGGTTGCTCAAAACCAACAGTTACTGCAACTCATACTTGCTGGACAAGGAGGAGCACCACACGGAGGTGCACAACATGGAGGACCCCAAGGAGGAGCACCACATGGAGGTACACAACATGGAGGGCCCCACGGAGGTGCACAACATAGAGCACCCCAAGGAGCTCCACATCCTGGACATCAAGAAGCACCACGCCCTGTTGCTCCACGCCCGGGTGCCCCATTGGGCACCCCACTTCGGAAAGCCCAACATGAGGGAGCTGCACCTCCCCCTCCCCTTGCTTTCCAGGGAGAGGACCCTTATCTCCAGGAGGATGAGGGTGAAAACCAAAGCATGGGGCATGGAAGCCACTTCCATGATCATTCCAGAAGAGCCCCCAATCATTGGGACGAGAAGATAAAGGAGGTACAGAATCAACTCGGTGATGTCTTCAACGCCATAAAGGCACAAGGACCCGAGACTGTTGACCACCTGGTAAGGCGTACTGATACCCCTTTCAAACCTGATGTAGCAAACTACCCCCTCCCTCAGAAGTTCAAAATGCCATCCGTGGAGACCTTTGATGGAACAAAGGATCCACTGGACCACCTCGACACTTACAAGATCTTGATGCAATTGCACAACGTACCAGACGAAATCATGTGCAGGGCATTCCCAACCACATTAAAGGGGTCTGCCCGACAGTGGTTTGCTAAGCTCTCTCCCGCCTCTATTACCTCTTTTGCCGAGCTTAGCAGATCATTCGTCTCATACTTCGTAGGAGGGCGTCGCCACCAGAAGCCAGTTACGCACCTGCTTAGTATAAAGCAGGACCGCGAGGAGAGCCTGAGGAGTTACCTCACTCGTTTTAACGAGGAGGTACTCCAAGTTGATGAACCCGACGACAAGGTGACGATGACCGCCTTCTTGGGTGGCCTCCGTTCATCAAGTTTCCTTTTCTCAGTTCTGAAGTGCCCACCGAAGAGCATGCCAGAACTATTCACAAAAGTTCAAAGATATATGAATGCTGAGGAAATCAACAAGTTTAGGCAAGGTGGATCATCTCACAGATCACCAGAAACTTGACCTGCCTCTGCACTGTTCTCAAACAGGCAGCCTATCTCCAGCTTAACGGCTCTCTCAAGGGCCGCCGAAAAAAAAAAAAAAAAAAAACTTAGCCTCTGTACTGTTCTCAAACAGGCAGCCTATCTCCAATTTAGCGGCTCTCTCACGGGTCGCCAAAAAACTTGGCCTCTGCACTGTTCTCAAACAGGCAGCCTATCTCCAGTTTAGCGGTTCTCTCACGGATCGCCAAAAAACTTGGCCTCTGCACTGTTTTCAAACAGGCAGCCTATCTCCAGTTTAGCGGTTCTCTCATGGATCGGCAAAAAAAAATAAAAAATAAAAAAAAATAAAACTTGGCCTCTGCACTGTTCTCAAACAGGAAGCTTATAACTCAAGCTTAAAGACTCCCTCATGGGTCGCCAAAAGCTAGGTCTCAAAAAGTGTAGCTCTCTCACGAGCAGTTCTCCAACTCTGTCTTTGCTCTCGCGCAAGCAGCCTACTTCTCTCTCTCTCCAGGTAATTATGTGAGATATTTTAATGTTTGGAATAACATTATTTTTGTCATCACAAGTAGGTTCTCCCGAGGCAGCCCCAGGCTCACCCAGGCGCCCAGCACCTGGAGAAGGGCTTGATCATCAAGAGCAGCACCCAAAGGTTCCTTACTACTTGCAATGTCTAGCCCAATGCCTAGAAGTGTGTCTGACTGCTGTTGCTCGTCAAAACAAAGTTGCCCAGTAGCTTGAAGGCTGTCTGGCCCTTCAAAATTGCGCATAGCAGAATTTTCGGCGTAAAAATCAGCACCTAAGACGCCCAAATCAGCACCTCGAGTGGGAATCGGATCAGCCCATGCTCCCAGGCCACTGTCTAGCTCTCCCTGACGAACCTTGGACTGATTTTCAGCGCCCCTTGATGAAAAAATGCTGCTATCCAGCGTTCCAAAGCCGCCCAGCGCAGCAGATCTGAAGCTGTCCAAGATGCGAGGAGCAGAGCCTAGGCAGCCGCCCAGGCCCCCAGCGCCTAAGCCCCCAGCGCGCACGCTGCCCAGCTGCGCGCCTGCGCTGCCCAGCGCGCCTGCGCAGCCTGAGCTGCCCAGCCCAGCGCTCCTGCGCTGCCCAGCCCAGCACTCCTGAGCAGCCTGCGCTGCCCAGCGCTCCTGCGCAGCCTGCGCTGCCCAGCCCAGCACTCCTGCGCAGCCTGCGCTGCCCAGCGCGCCTGCGCAGCCGCGCGCCCAGCACGCCTGCGCTGCCCAATCGCGCTCCTAACCGTCTCCCTTTCTTCAACCTCCACCACTCCCTTTTCAAAATAAAATGGGAAAGATTTGAAGTTTTAAAAAAAAAAAAATGTAATCAATGCCTCCTTCTCCAAGTCTCCTTGGACATGGGGCATCGGGGGGCAAATGATGGGTTAAGCCCAAATAGTCCAATTTATGTATTAAAGCCCAGCCCCGGTTGAGGAGCCCAACCTCATTGTGAATCCACCAAGTCCAAGACAGACCAAAGCCGGTTAGACTTCTTGCTTAGCACGTCACCAAGAGGAGATCACGGGAAGCTTAAGGCCGGTTAGACTTCTTGCTTAGCACGTCACCAAGAGGAGAGCACGGGAAGCTTATCTGCACCGCCTTAAGGAACAGTCCAAATCCACCAAGTCCAAGACAGCCCAAGGCCGGTTAGACTTCTTGCTTAGCACGTCACCAAGAGGAGAGCACGGGAAGCTTATCCGCACCACCGAAGGAAGGAAACGGTCCAATCTTTGACCACGTTTCATTAAGAGCTCCCCAACCACTTCCTTCCGTTGAGGATAAGTCGTGATCTCCACCAAAGATAATCTCTAAGCTGCGATAAAGAAGCCTTGAGGATATGTCATGATCTCCACAAGAATGATCTCTTAGCTACTATAAAATGGCTCTAATCTGGGAGAGGAAGGGGACATGCTCATCAGAAACTTACAGAAGACGAACCGACTACCGGAGATTATTATTTTCTTTGATTCTCCATTCCCCCTCTCAAAGCTTGTATCTCCATTCTCCATACCTTTGAATCAATAAAATACCCGGCGACTGAAGTCATTGAAGAGTGGACGTAGGTCGAATTGACCGAACCACTATAAATTGTGTCTTCTTTAATTCTTTCGTTGATTTCATTGCATTTATTATCTATACTTGACAGGTGGTGTGCAAAACCATTTTTGTGCATCATCAATTATAAATCTATCTTAAAAAATTAAAAATTTCAGTACAATACTAATTTATTTTTTCGGTATCATAGATTTTCCTTATCAACAAACACCAAACCAATTATCAGAGCGCAATATTTTGCAAATATATTTATTAATTTATTATATTTTTAAATTTTTTTATTAAATTATAATACTTTTTAAAAATTAAAGTTAATGAGCTTAGTTAATAGTCTTATAATCTCATCAATAAAGCCCCCATTAGAGTGGGGTTTAGACGCTTTCCTTTACCGCAGCAAAAAACACCAATTAAGATTATCTGCCAAAAACCAAGGCATGGTATAGCAGCTAGCTGCCCTATAGTATTGGGTCTTTTGATTCATATGGGAAAAAGCGGCATCGTATTTTTCAGACCCGAATAAATGTGGGGTTATTTTCACTTTATACCTTAAAAGATAAATAAATTTTAATTTATACCTTTCAATATTAAAAATTTTAATTTGTACCATCAATGTTATACTAAATTGATAATGTAGACTTGACTAAGACTGTCATTTTATTTTTTATCATAAATTAAAACACGTAAGGTATAAATGTTTCGGACATGAGGATGAAGTATGTCTATTTTTGCAAATCTTCGTCTCACGCTTCAATGTTCACAAAACCAAACGAACGTTGCTAAGGTTTCAATCCATATGATATGGTCACCTTTCAATCTCTCCATTAACTGTTCTAATCACAAGTTACAACTTCTATCCCAAATACTCAGAGTGTGTTTGAATTCACTTAAAAAAAAAAAAAAAGGTGTTTTTTAGACTTTTGACTTACCATAAGTGTTTTCATAAAAAAAAAAATAATGTTTGGATTAACTTATTAAAAATATTTTTAAAAAAGTAAAAACTATTTTACCACTTAAATAAGTTCAAAAATAAAAATTAAAAAATATAATTTTTACTTATTCAAAACCGCTTCGGCTTAACCACTTCTATTTCATTTTTTTTTTCTCCCAACCCGTCGACTCTCTCTCCCAATAACTCATCTCCTCCCATGGGTCTGTCAACGGCCCTTCTTCCATTTTGGTGACCGACTACAAGGATGATGCCGGAGAGGTAAGCGATGCCGGAGAGGTAGGCAATCACCGGCGATATCTCGACGACTCCCTTCATGTGAAGATTTGATTCTCGAAAAGTTGTAAACTCACCAATTGATTCAACAACCTCACCTCCGAAAGGTCGCCGGTAAGATAATTATTCGAAGCATCAAACATTTTGAGGCTAGTAAGATTCCCAAACCCATCCCGAAGTGTTCCGTTCAATCCGTTTTGAAAGAGCTCAAGCTGCCATAGATTAGAAAGCTTTGTAATCGTCTAATAAAAAATAAACAAATAAATAAAATATATCACATTATCCTACATAACAAATGGGACTTAGGATACAATGCCAAACATCACCAATTTATTCGTAAAAGACCAATTTTAAGTTTGTGTTGGAATATGTAGTTCATATTGAGTATATGGAAATGGACAGTATTCATTTTATTGGATAATAATACCACGTGATATTAATAACTTGGTGACTTTACTAGATTATAACGTCCTGAACAATAAAAATTTAATTCATTAACCATGACATTGTGATGTAACAACTCTACCATGTCATTTAATAACCACAAAAATAGATTTCACTTTACCCATTTATAGGTTTATTATTAGATGGTGACATGTCAATGATAATTTAATGTCACTGTTATCAAGAGTTTAGGACTACTACCCGCATGGCTTCCCAAGGCCAAAACTAAAGTGACTATTTTAGGGTATCCTCCCCATTCATTTAGATCTAATTTGTTGACATAATTTATTGACCTAATTCATCATAGCCATTGAATTAATTGTGAAATCCAACAAATACTATAACTCATTATCGATCCAAAGATTATAAATGATTAAGTCATTAAATTAAATCCAAATCAAAAAGGTCCACCAAACACACTCGCATTCATTATGTAAAGATTATATTGATTCATCAATTGCAGGCAAATACCTATCACAATCATTTTTACAACAATCCCTCAGAAACAAAATAAAATAATTAAAATTATTTCTCATAATCATTTTAGCAACTAACTAGATTCAACCAAAAAAAAAAAATGGGCAAGTTAGATTCAACAAAAAATTTCTTCTTCATGATCCTCAGATAAATTTTAGAAACAGCAAAGAGAAAACAAACGATAACGTTTAGCTCTGGCTGTACACGGACTAAAAATAAAATTCAGACATCTTCAATGCATTTATGCAGTATGCCAAATCATCAAAAGTAAGTGTATAAGCTAATCAAACAAGGCATAAATACTGGGATTCACTAACAGTTTGATTAATGCTCAAGGTGGAAAACATATTCTGTCAGGCGCTGCAATTTGCTGGAATCTAATTTCTGTTCCGTTGTAATAGCCTGCTTCTTCACGGTTAGCATCCGAGAATTGGGGTCAGCACTCCAACCCTGTTGCAGCACATCTGCATATGATAAAAGGCCAATGACATCAGTAGCAGAACGCTAATCTTTTTCACACTGGATACGATAAATTTCCTTTTACAATAAGCAACTACATTCTTTTTTACGGTGCCTAGACCTCGTGACTCTGTAGACAGGTGGCGATTAGCAAACAGTTCGGGAGCAAATAATCAAAGCAGCCTGACAATAAGAAGCCATCCAAGAAAGGTTCCATGGACACAAAATTGTTACATGAGCATTTCCTTTTAAATTCTGATAAAAAAAAAAAAACGTTTCCTTTTAAAGACCATTTACAATGCCTCACAAATAACAGGAAAACTGGAGAAAACCTCAATTTACCCCCACAAAGTAGCATCTCCTCTAAATACCTGGCAAACAAGCATCTACACCCAATTCTCAAATAACAACCCTTTCATGTTCCATACATTATACAGTCCCAGCCATATAACTTTCAGTGACCCATAAATTAGCATTAGCTCATATAAGTGATCCCGCAAACTGCCACAATGCTTGAAGAACTCCCTCTACCAGCCCAGCTATCTAGGCTGAAGAATATTGAGCCATTAACTGTTTATAATTGAAAAGTACATGTGCTCCTCATCTGAGCAGCTATGATCCATCAACACCACATTATAAATGTATTCAAATCTACGCCCCTTTGTTTATAATCAAGATAAACTAGCATAGTAATATGATTTGACACCAGACATTCAGTAACAAAAAGTAGAAGCTTACAGTTTGTTGCATCATCCTCACACATCCCCAGGAAACGAGCTGCATCTTGAATGCTTATTGTCGAATATGCAGACAGCAGTAGGTCAAACGTCCTTTTGGTGTAAAGTTCTGCAAAATACTCAATAGAAAAGTGATGATTAGCATTTCAGCTGAAACAAACCAAAACTCAACAGACAAAACCCCTAACTTATGAGCCCTCTACTCTGAATTGCAAAAAGTTTATGGCCATAGGCACACACTATATATTGTCATAGTCATAGCTTGAGGGACATGCCTTACATTTATCTGAAATGGTGATGCAACACATTCTACTTTATATGGCAGATTCGGGTAATACTCTTGTCATGATTGACCATTACGTAAAGGGTTGATGTAATGTAAAATTCTTTTCAAGATACCAACATAACCTTCCTTATTTTTGGCTGCGCCTGGAACACGTTCTTCGGCACAACATACCACGACACAAGACAACCGCCACTACCACCACCACACACGAACACACCACCACCACCACTACCACTGCACACTCACCGCGCACAAGCATCCACCACCAACAATGCACTACACCCATACACTACCCTCACAACATGTAACCAACCAAATTATGAGTGAGAGAGAGAAAGAGATCTTAATCTTCATGCAGCGCACAGATCGCAACACAAAATCAAACCTCTCAGAAATGGGTTCACAATGAATCTTTTAAACCACATGCAGACATATATCTACAAAAACATTAGCATTTTTTTCAAGAAAGAGGACTTTACACTAGCATCCAAGCATGTGCTTGACTGAACACTCCAAAATCCCACGAAGTTTCATGGGTGGCAACAACTATCTTGTTCATGTAGTCATCCAACAGCACTCCCTGTGATTCCAAAAATCACATCGCTCATACCCCCATACTTTGCAGAGCAGTAATGAACAAGGGCAGCACTCATTCAGTGACCTAATACACAGTGAAACATTTTCCTTACAGGTTCCGATTGCACTCATTTTAAAAATCTTGTATTGTTCTTTTAATTCGATTCTCATAGATCCTATATTTTCATCCTCATTAGCTATCAGCCGATACACAATCATATTGCATATTGTGTAGCAGGGACCCTATTGACAAATGCTGATACTTTCTATCATGTGGCGCAAATTACAATGACATGATCTTTCAATATTTTTTACATAAGCTTCCCACATTGAAGGTTAGGGGGAAATAGAAGTGCCAATCATCTGGTCCCTCCCCTGCTCCCCTTCATCTTCAGAGGGAAGCCAATAAAAGAAAAAAAGGACAACAAAGGATCCTTGAAAGATATCCATGTCATGGTCCCAGTAGACATCCACGCATGTCCCAAAGGGCTTGAAAACTTTCAGCTCTCTTGTTAGTGTCTTGCATCCATGTCCCAAAGACTTCAACTCTCTCTGAGGCAAGCAGGATGTAAAACTCAATCTGGTTGTGTACCCCTTTCTTTGTATATAAAACTTGAACTACCTATTTATCTCTTTGTAGAAAGATATTCAAATTCATCCCTTTCCCTAAATTTATGGGATTGTTTTTTCAGGTTGGGGACACAAGAGCAAGCTATAAAAGTTAAGGTCTACACTGAAAAAACAACAGTTAAACTATTCACAAGGTTCCCACCAAAATATGTTTTTAATGGTCAAATCATGCATGAAAATGATAAGGAATTCATTATTCGCTTCTTAATTTCTTGACAATGTAAAGGGATAAATTCAATTGGCTTCTACCCTCTCCACGCCCCTTAAGTCTTCCATTTCAACTTTGTAGCTATAGTACGAACAGCACTCCTCTTTACATAAACACTAGTACACTTCATGCCTCCTTAACCTTCTGGATCTTGTGAAATCAACATCTCAAAGTTTCAAGCTAATTCATTACTTTGTCCCTACCCTTGTAATGTAAGAACTCATCACCCCAGTGTACAAAAAGATAAATCTATTAACAAATCTAAAAAGATAGGTAAAAGAACTAATAACTATTTCAACTTGAGCTGGAATTCTGGAGTTTTAAGGGGTGTTTTAACCTACAAAGACCTCTAACACTATGTTGATCCTATCACGATCTTGTGCTGCTGCATATTCAAATAACACATGAACTATAAGCGCCATTGCCATAAGTTATTGGCTCAATAATGTCAGTGAAGTCAGAGCAAGAAGGACAAAAAATATGTGATTTTATTGTTGGATTGGCAACTGAAATTAAATGTTGAATCGCAATAAGTTTGCAAAAATGGCATGCCCCAGCATGCAGGCGCAAGCAGCCACATATTAATGCTTCAACAACTAAACTTCATCTTCACCTTCATCCATTCATTAGGCTTGGACGTCTTTCACATGCCCCAAACTATCTACCTCCTTTTTATAATCATCTCACTCAGATTATTTTTCTGTTCCATATATGTTTGCCATCAGCTTAGATCACCTCCCAACCTTTGCATGGCAAAAGCGAACGCTACCCATCTTGTAACCCGAATGTCCCGCTTGGAAAGGGGCTTTACAAATGCAAACAGTGCATAACTTTGTTTTCCAAGTATGATTCAAAGTTGCAAAAAGGATACATTAAGTAGGAAAAAACAGTGGCATCTCTGGCATTGCTAGAATGGGCAACAATAAGTCAACAGCAAGAGAGAGATTAAAAAAAATTCTTAAGCATTATATTTCCTACACCTTCCCAGTATTCCCCTATACTAGAAGACCAATTCACCTTCTTCCGTCCTTCTCTTCAAACCACCTTGGTTTTCATTCCCTTTAACACCATAACCCTCTTTTAAACCATCAACAAAACCAATATATGCTCCTAAAGGTAGCACTAACAACTTGAGAGGATTCCCTTGAGGAATATTCACTTAGTCAACAACCAATACTCGCCTATTGTATGCTTTGAGTGAACTCTTCATCTTATTTTGTTCTTTCCCTTCTAGTTGGAAGCCTTTTTCAATACTTTCTTTTATTCTCCCATCAATGTTAATGACATACTCTATTTTAGATTTTTTTTTTGGTTGATAAGCAGCAGAGAAATCCATTTCCAATAAGGTGCTATCACCTTTTATGTTAAGAATTATATCACCCCAGTAACATGAAACTCATAAAATTTTGAAAGATGAACTTACACAAATCTAGGATTAACTTCGTCGAACCGGGTGCATATCCTGTCCCCAAAGGGCTCACTTACTGTGTCTGCCTTCATCAAGGTTAAAACCAAACAAGGCACAAATTATTGAAAGTAAAAGCCCGTTTTGAGAGTTCTTCTCACTTAAACCCCTCATAAGCTATTGATACAGAACACAAGATGGTCCTCAGAAAATGTGACTTGCCTCTTTTGTTTGTGGTGTTGTCCTCAACTGTTATCTTGACTTTATGTGGAATCCAAACTTCATATTTAATGAAAAAACAATCCCTTTTCCTTTTAAGTTCCTCTGAATGTGAGTTACAAAGAGAGACCCCTAATTGCTTTCCCAATCAACAAGAAGAATTCCACACCTTTATTTCCAACTCTTACCATCAGCTCATAGTCTCTTACTACTTAGTTCATCATCTATCAACAGTGTCGTCCCAAATTACCCTAGTGTTCCACCTCATAGAAATTTGTTACTTTTTGTTCTTACCCAATATAATGAATCCATGTTTGCGAACATGGCAGGCGTAGAAACTTGCCTGAGAATGAAACCACAAGGTCATGGGCCGCAGGACTCCAATTGAACTCTCGAATCGCCTCATGCACACGTTCATAGTCCCGCGTCCACAGCCTCTGACCGATTTTCCAGGCAGCCCCCACTTCCGGCCTGCTCTCCTTGATCGCAGCAGGTATTGATTTCCATAAAAACCGAGCACTGTTACTGCAATACAATGCATACATACAATCACATCACTGTCAGAACCCTAAACCACACAAAAACCCTCAAAAGCAACATGACAATCAATCAGTTGAAAAAAAAGGTAAAACTTAAAAATACAGATATACAAAACCAGCTTATATATAATTAAACAGCATAATTGGAGAATCGGCTTACATGTCATTGACGTAAATGTGACCTAAGAGATGAATCTCGTACGGCCATTCCTCTTGAAAAGCAATGCCTTGCGCCGCAACCTATACCAATATATATATGCATAAATTTAGGGTATTAAGTTGAGGAACTCTCGGAGGAACTGAAAAGGGGAAAAGAATATGATTTGTTTTCAATTTTTTTTCCAGATTTACCTGAAGCATGAGGTTGTCGCAGATATCAGCGATTTTTTCGTACGATTTGGACGCCATGGTGTCGGTGAGGAGAGAGAAATCCATAGTGAGAATTGCTTCTTCGCAGTCTGGAACTTTCTGAGTTCGCCTGTGTCGTTGCGAGTCTCGAACCAGCAGAGCCCGGTGAATATGCTGTTAGTGAGCCACTTCCAATGCCTGAGCGACGGGTTTAAGTTTAACCGGGCCAGAATCCATAATCCAAACACAAATGACACTTTGACCCCTAAAACATTTTAAAAATATTATAGTTTCCCCATTACTATTGAAAATATTATGCACATAGTAACATTCTAATTTTGTTACTTCTACTGAGGCAGGGGATTATTAAAAGAATAATGCTAGAATGACTAAATTTTAGAACCAAATTTAGAGTCCAAATGACATGATAGTTAACTTTGGCTTCTTTTATTGGTGTCATGTCATTTGAGCCCCAATAAATACTTCAAATAATCAACTGTCATGTCATTTGGATTCCAAATTTAGTCTCAAAATTTGATCAATCTAGCATTACTATAATTAAAATCCCTTCACTCAGCAAGTGATGGACGCAAAAATTCTTCTGTATGGTCTTTGGAAGGTTGAGTTACTCGAGGCTCTAGATTGACACAAAAAAAAGAAAAGAAAAGAGTAACGCTACATTAATCAGAAAAATGAGATAAAAAAAATGATATGACATTACTACAATAAAATTTAAATTTCAAATGTTTAAAAGCCATCTTTTGATTTATTTTTTTTATTGGTCAATCTAGCATTACTGAAAAAAAAAAAAAAATCTCTAACAAATCCCAAACCTCACAACCCATAAACTCAAATTTGGCATTTTCGTTAGTTAAACTTGTTAATTGTGTCAATTTCGTGTTGGTGGTGTCTGACATTAACCCAACACATTTATTATTTATGTTAATGAGTCGTGTCATTTATGAGTTCGTTTCAAGAAATATTCAACTTTAACCCACTAATTTCATTTGGTGTTTTCGTATCATATAAAAAAATGTAATCCCTACTTAATATACACTTATTTCCTATTGATATATTACACATTATGTAATTAATTTTAGAAGTGGATATAATAATAAAACATTTGCATATACATTTTGGATGGGACTATTCTCACCTTACAAATCTCCATTCTCACTTTATTTAATTTCTCATTATCAAACTACTAAACCGTCCCTTCTATACTCACTCCATTAATAACTAAGATCACTTCATACTACATACACCCCTTTTTAAAAAGGAAATTCACTTTATATTTTATCATAATTAGGGTTTCATTATCTATTTTATCTCATACACTCACAAAAACACTTTTTCAATATAGATTTTTCGTATGAAATATATGTTAGTATTACTTTTCAATTTAATTTTATGTTTGATTTCATATTTATTATATGGATTTTCATTATTTTCGATATGTTTTAATAACTCTTTCAAATTTAATAATTTTTTATTTAAAATTTATATGCATGTATATATATGTATGCTTTTAGATTATTTATTTTTTTTTATTTTATTCAGGTTTTGCATTTGTGTTTGTTTTTTTTGGTTCAATTTTGTGTTTGTGCTTTCATATTTTTTTTTTCATATTTGGTTTTGCGTCTTGTAGTTTTGTTTTTTCATTTAATTT
>CAUOFW020006597.1:0-23514 GCA_963454935.2 Ilex paraguariensis
TTTGAAAAGAGTTAAATATATACAATTTTACCCTTGCAAGCAGAGAGAAGTTGACAAAGTTGTTTTCGTGACTCGAACCAGCTTATGCCCTCATGTTATGCTCTGATTGTTCTATTTCTGATTTAGTGTATTTGTGGATCTTATAGGTACATCCATGTCCTGCCCTCATATCAGTGGGTTAGCAGCATTGCTTAAAGCTGCCCATCCAGATTGGAGCCCCAGTGCAATCAAATCCGCACTCATGACTACAGCCTACACACAAGACAACACCAATTCACCACTCCGTGATGCTGCGGGTGCAGTTTCCACTCCATGGGCTCATGGAGCCGGCCATGTAGATCTACACAAGGCACTCTCTCCGGGCCTTGTATATGACACCAAACCAGCAGACTACATTGCATTCCTATGCTCTTTGGATTACTCCATCGAGAATGTACAAGCGATTGTCAAGCGCCCAAATGTTACATGTTCTAGGAAATTTCGTGACCCTGGCCAACTCAACTATCCTTCGTTCGCAGTCCTGTTTGGGAAGTCAAGAGTTGTGCGATACACCCGTGTATTGACCAATGTGGGTGCTGCAGGATCTGTCTATGATGTGGCTGTGGTTGCACCCCCAACAGTGGCGGTGACAGTGAAGCCCACAAGGCTTGTTTTCCGAAATATAGGAGATAAGCAGCAGTATACCGTGACTTTTGTGTCAAAGAAGGGCGCAGATAAGACTGATGCTTTCGGTTCAATTGCCTGGAGCAACACCCAAAACCAAGTCAGGAGCCCAGTTGCTTTTTCATGGACAGGGTTGTTAGCTTAGCATGGTTACAATTGTTAGCTTGCTTGATTTTGAAACCTTCTTTGGTTTTCTATGTCATTGGTCAGTCCATGTTTCGGTGAAGAGAGCTTGGATGGTTCTGAACCCAGTGGGGAGTACACAAGTTGGAAAACTTGGCAAAAGAGGCATCTGAGAATGGGAGGAGAAGTTCCTCTGGAAGTTAAGTTCATTTTCTAGTAAATTTATGTAATAGAATTAAGGCACTGCCATACTTATACAAAGATGCGTTTTTGTGCAATGGTAAACGTACTCAATTAGTAGCTTAGCTCATAAGACCTTGTTGGATCCATACCGAATGTGATAACCATCTAAGAAAATCAGGTGTGTTCAGATGCTGAATTCACAGAGGTTCATAGCTAAACCACCTTAGTTTGGTCTCTCTCTCTCTCTAAAAAAAAGCTTGTGGAAAGAGCCAAGTCACTACGGTTGTACCTTAAAAAGTCAGCAAAGCTAAGGCTTCATGTGTTATATATCCCTTTGATTGAGCAACAACTGCATCAATCTTTCAAAGATTACATAGCTATCTAGCTAGAAGGAGAAGCTATATCATGCTTCCTTACTTCTATGATCCATTTAACACTATACTAAATGATTGTGTTTTAGACAGGTGAAACCAACCAGGAATGACTTTAAACAAGATAATCAACTGAAAAGGGCGATCTAAAATTTTGCAGGAATGTGTATAATAGCGCGCTTTAAGCATGTGAAAGATGGCATGCAAGATCAATTACACGAATCGATAATGAGGTTCTTGGGGTACCACTGATCCGATACTGAGATAGTGATATAGCTTTCTAAAATTGCTTAGAAATGAGCAACAGCTGCACCATTGGCTGAAATTAATTAATGTAACAAATTGGACAATTGTACAGCTTTGTATCCAGCAACCCAAACAGTAATGTACAGCACTATATTATTTTCATCATCTATCTATGCAATGTAACCATGACTCTGAGGATCTCATAATATAGACAAGGACATGTAAATGAAATGCCATATTGAAGAACGGTTCAACATGGGATTATCGCATAAATATACTAGTAACATAAATAGCAAGGGTAGCAGCAGTTTCTTGTGCAACGGGAGAATATGTGTACCTTTGGACATTTAGGACAACGGCATGTACATCTATCTACTGCAAGAGCAATCGGGGCATGAAGGAAATTGAAGGCGGCAACAACTTCTACTGCAAGAGATTTTGTTAAAGCATTGGGAGTGTGGCCAGATGCAACACTGAAACTTGGGTATTGAACAACTGGTACATGAAAGGTAGTTACTTGAATTGCACTTGCAACAGTGTGGCCTTTGAAGACAAGGCAAGCATTCATAGCAGCAGCTCCATGAGATATTGAAGCAGGACATTCCACTGCACACCATGAGAGAAGCCAAGATATTAAGACTAGTTCAAATTTGCATTGAGCAAGACAGGGATGCAAAAAGGGGATGCAAAATGTCTCCGTTTTGTAAACTTTTCATCATGCAGCACTAGTCTAAATTTAACAGTTAAGACAATTGTTCCGTATAATGGTAGAATATTATTTTACATATCGACATAAGTTCTCACATAACAACATTTGTCAATGGACAAAATAAGTAGGAAGAAGAAGATGAAGGCCATCATCCCATTTTGCCCAATCTTAAAACGTACTTTGAAGAACAGATCATTTTTACTAGCACCTATAGAACAAAAGGGTAATTACAAAAAGACTAGAAGAGCCTACAGAAGATTAAAACACAAGAATACAATGGGCTCTTTTTATCATTTTTATCTCGTAATAAAAGATATCTCCTTCATTCTCATGTTGACCCGTTGGACTGAAAATCTAGGAATTGAGTCGAGCCACTTTATTTTTTCCAAATGGCAAGAACAAAAACAATGCATCTTAGTATATACTAACCACTGTTTTAAGTAATGTGATAATCTTCAAATAGCAAAGGCATTTATTCACGAAACATATCGAGTGTGTACTCAAAGAAAATGTAGCGTTCCCTTTTTATTTCTGAGCTACACATCGACTGAGAGCACAAATAACACCAATTCACACACACACACACACACAATACATAACAAAAAGAGATGGGAGGTACCAAAGCCATTTCCAGAGGTAAGACCTACAAATCTTTCGAGTTCTGAAGTGAAAAAAAAAGGATTAGAAAGAGAAAATGCAAATTTCAGAGTTCTACAGATCTTCAAAGAAAAAGGTTATTGATAAGTTTCTTACGTAGGGAGTAAGGGATCTGAGTTTGCCACTACAAAATCAGCAACCCTGCCAAATTGTCAAGTCCAATCAATTTTGGGTTAGGTAAAAACCAAAGAACAGATATCACCACAAAGTCCACTTTTTCCTCTAGTTTACAGAAAGAAAGCTATCAGGCAGAAATTTCACATAATAATTTGTCGAATAGATGCTATATGAGGCAACTGCAAGTTCAATGACATACTCTTTACAATATCTGGAAGCAGGTTGAAAGCTTTCAACAGCTTTAAATTCCTCCTGCTTACAACAAAATTTTGATTAGATTTCAAATATGATCAAGTCATAAGATGGAGTAAAGAAAAAAGAAACCAGACTTAATAAAAAATAATTAGGCATGATCTTATCTCTGGCTGTAAAGCCTTGAGAAAGATATGGACAAAGTGGAAAGACATAATGTCTTATTCTTGGGAACCTTACGCAGGAATTAATATGCAAATATTTGTAAAAATTCTAGTTCATGATGAATGCACAGTGTTGCCTCACAAAATTAAGAATATGGACAAACCCAATGTAGAGCATGAAATTTTTCAAAGGAGTGGAGACAGATCAATCGTTCTCCATTACATGGGATGCATAATCAGGAAACTGTCAACTACCTAAGGTACTAATCAGCATGAGCAAAACAAACCAAGGTACACTAAAAGAGCGCTGAGCATAAATGACAGCCTATGCAAATAGGAGAGAAAATGGTGAAAAAACAATCTAAAATGCTCATATTAATTTGATGACTTAAATGAGCTTGTCACCAATTATGACCTATTTTTCTGTACACTTTCATCATACGATCTTACTAGCACAAGTTCTATATGTGGTTTCAGAATCCAATATATTGAAATATGAAAGAACATGGTTAAAACAGCAATGTAAAATGCTACTGGGAGAACAGAGAGGAAAGGACCATCCTCCATGTTTCTCATTGGCAAAAAGCAAAACACAGGAAGGATGCATGCAAATTGTTAATTCTAATGCCTCTGCTCTACAATTGGTTTGCCAGAGATTGCAGAGTGCCAACAAAATCCCCAATTCACCTCACCTATTTCATTACTTGGACCTAATTTTCTGAACTCCCACAAGGAGACATTTAACATTATGTATCAGGTGGTGAAAATCCTCCACAGTCTATAACTACATAGAAAGGCTGAACACTTAATTAGTAATTAAGCTAAAGTAGTTGGAAAAATATACCTATATAAATTGTAAGTAAATGTTCATAAATTTATGGCATTCATTGTCCAATCATGTATTCTTTTTTTGATCGCGGTATCTAATCATTTTTTAATCCTAATTCGAGCTCTACACGATTATCAATTCTCATACATACTATATAACACATCTAATTAATGCATTTTTTACAAAATTTAGTTCATTGTAAGAAGGTTAGGAGACCCAATACTAATTTTGGCTTTTCGCAGTTTGTACCCCAAAGATTTTAAATTTTTCATTTTACACTCGCAAAGATTAAATGAGGGCCACATTGCAACACTTTTGAAACATTGAAGTGAAGGTAAAAAATGTAATCTAGGTATAAAATAAAAAATTTAAAATCTTTGGAAGTACTAATCCTGTATCAAGGTTCTATCTTTAGCACCTTCTGATGCAAAAGTTGAGTTTGAATTCAAAATGAAAATTGCAAAAGAACTCGACAAGAAAAAAGAGCAAGTAAAAAATACCAAGTTCTAAAGCACACCAAAATGAAAAGCAAAAATGAAAAAGAACTGGACAAGAAAAAGAGAGAAAATTGAAGTCCTAATGCATTTATACCAGTACATTAATGGCAGAACAAGGAAACATAAGCACTAAAACCAACCAACCAATATGTAAGTCAAGTAAGTTGTAAGCTAATTAACCTCAAGAAAACCAATCTCCGCCTCCATCATCTGAATTCTAGCCAGCTCCCGGCGCTTACCGTACAAATTCGGACACTCAGGTGGTGGCTTAGGGCGCGGTGGTGGCAGCGACGGCACCAAAGAAGAGCCACCCGCAGGCGCCATCGATCATATATATATATAGGCAACTTCTTTGCTTAGAGTGTATATGTGCTGTTTTTATGTTTGTATATTTGTTAGCAATCATTAACAGAGCGGTATATAACGCAAAGAAGTAAGAATAGAAATAACCACTACCAGTCTACCACTATCACTCCATTTTAACTATTGGTAGCAGCAACATTAGGTGGAGAGAGAGAGAGATGGTAATGTGCCAAGGAGGTTATGTATGGAAAAGAGAAAACAGAGGAAATAAAGAATAACGCGTCAAATGAAACTCATAAAATTATCCTATAACTTAAATCCATATTTATTGGATAAATGAGTTGCGACAATTTTTTCAGTGAAATTCACTGATTTTATATTCATTTAAGGGATGATATATATTTGAATTTGATTTTTTAGATTTTATTTAAATTATGTAGTATTAGTTATTTACCGTGCTTGAATGCACGAAATAATAAAAAATTGTTAACAATAAACATATTTGTATTCATACTCAAAATCAAATTATAAAAATAAAAAAAAAACAAATAAATTTAAGCACCAATTGTAATAGGCGCGAGTGGTTGTGGTGGGGGCGGGGGGGTAGTGGGGGTGGAGGGAGGGAGTGGGGTAGTTGTGGGATGGTGATGATGGTGGTGGTAGTAGGGCTGTGGTGGTGATGGTGGGGTGGCGATAATAGTGATAATGGTGGTAGTAGTGATGGGGCAGTGGGGGGTGGTGGTGATGGTGGTAGGGATGATGGTAAGACAATGGTGGTGGTAGGGGTAAGGTGGCAACAATGGTGGTAATTGGAATAGTGTTATTAGGGCATTAGTGAGGTGGTGGTAACAGGGGATAGTGGTGTTAGGGCACTAATGAGGTGGTGGCGATGGGGCGCGATGGTGGTGGTAGTTGTCATGGTGGTGTATGGAGCAGGTGGGTGTGGTGGTCATGGGGGTCGACGACAATGGTAGTGGTGATGGTGGTGGTGGGGTGATGACAGCGGTGGTGGTAGGGTGGCGACAGAGGTGATGGTAAGGCGATGGGGATAGTGGTAGTGGCGGTGGGGCTGTGGGTGGGGTGGTGGGACAGTGGGTAAAAAATTACTTCAAACACATCTTTAGAGACTTATTTTATTTATTAAATTTTGGATGTTAATATTAGCCGTCAGATTAATTTTAAAGTAAAATTTAAAGAGATCTCAACCGCGAAAAGTAAAAGTTATTTTATTTATTTTTTTAAAATTTGAATTGTATTGTACTTTATAAATATATATTTTTCAAAAATAAAAATTCAAGTTTTTTTTTTGGTTATAGGGACGACTAGGTTTACGTTGATTACTTGTTTGAGCTCAATAGCTAGTCACCGTAATTTAAATTGTATTAGAGTGTGTCTCTAAAACAACGAGATTGATAGCCCTTAATTAATGTGAGAAGGGATTGTACCTAATTAATCAAAAATTGGACTCAACTATTGAATCACTCATAATAATTAAACAATAATTGAGGGAGTTTTAAAAGTTGACTAAATTCGATATCATACCTTAATTTATTATATTTGTGATTATTTTATTATATTTATGAGTATTTTTTTTATTATTATGATATCTCAAAAAATAATAAAAATAATTATTATAACAATAATAAAAACATCCACGAATATGATAAAACACCCAAAAGAAAAATAATTTATTTTATATGAAAATAAAGTGATAAAAATAATTACCACAAATATGATAAAAATATCAACAACATTGATGAAATTACCCATAAAAATTATAAATTATTTACAAAATAATAAATTTTTTAATTATAAAATAACTTACAAAAACTATAAAAATATTTTTTTAAATAATAAATTTTAAAATTATGGTGCTATTTTTTTTAATGGGTACCTTAGTGAAATCCAAAACTGAAGTTGCTGACCTGACCCCAGTCCTCCAAGTAAAAACAAACGGCAATAATCACTGCAGAGTCTCAGAACTTGCAGTACATATCCATACATGTCCACGTGAATGAATGAATGAATCATTCATTAATGCAAGACTTTTCATTTTCACTGACACTAATATGTATGTTGATGGGGGATGGTATGCAAGTAACTAAGTAGATGAAGAACATCAGGTATGCCAAAAAATATACGGTACCATTGAAATTTATAAATTTTTGGGTTTATTCATAATAAAAAAAAATATTTACAACTTTTTAGATCAATTATAACCTAATTTTATGGAGTTTTTCACAACATTTAGGTGTTATTTGTGATTGATGTTAGAATTTTAAAAATTAACTACGAATGACCCACAAAAATTGTAAATGAGGACATGACCCAACCCTCTTGAAATGGATGGTGTACGTATATAATCTGTATGCACGTACTATGGAGTAATGTAGACAGACATGATGTCTCACGAGACAACACATGAATTTTAGAAAAAAAAAATAATACCAAACAATCCACAGCTAGTGATGGAATAGATTTTAGCAAGGGTATCCGAAGAATGCTTTAGTCCAGTTGTCGATCGAGGTCCAACACAACACAAAGAGATGAGTTAGAGGTCCCATTGGCGAGGTGTCGGTGGAAGACCCTCCAATACCTAAATCGGTAAAAACTGAATATATGAAACATACTATAAGTAGATAGAGAAAGTACGTGGGCTTGGAGGGTGACCTCCCAGCTGCCCGGTTGTGTGTGTCTTTCCTTGTTGGTTGTCAAGACTTCTATTTTATAGTGGGGATGGCTGATGGTAATGATGTCCCCTTTGAGTGTCTTAGTGGACAATAGTGTGTGGTTTGTCTAGCTACAACATTCTCTTGTACCCATCACTCTTTTTGTCTTTTAATTAATGAACAAAACATATACCATCCATCAGCTAGAGAGATGGAGGTGGGAGGGAGGAAAGTGTGGGTGAGGTGATTACAGGGTGACGGAAGGGGTTCTTGTTTCGGATGGAGTTTGGCGGGGGGAGAATGGGGTGAGTTATAGAAGCTAATGAAACTTTTTAGTTCTTCTCTGAGAATACACTTGAATGCATGTGTCTATTCTATAGTCAATTTAAACCGTAATCAATGAATTCAGAATGGAGCTTCATAATGCTTTTCCAAAATTATTGTCATAATCACAAACCCTAGGATCTGGAGGCATCATACAAAACTTTCAGTACATATAAACACAGCATGAATTCATACACAAGTTAAATTTTGCTTAATACATGTTACCAGATATTGACTAAAGTCAAATAGGTGTGAAAAATGCAATCTCACTCGAACACCGAGACATCTCCATTCCAACTACATGAAGCAATCACATTAGGCATGACAGGATGGAAAGCAACATCCATGCAAGCTTGTTCATACGCCTTCATTTTTTTCACAAGCTCAGAGGATTTAGAGTTGTAAAAGTAAATGCATCCATCTGAGGAGCCAGAGGCAATTTTTTCTCCATCCAGGTTGAAATTACACTTGATAGGGAACCCAGAAACGCTATGGCTTTCATATCTCCTGTACTTGTCAAGCTTGAAGGGTGGTTTGGAAGAGAAGACTGCAATGTAATTTCCATTTGACTGAGCGACAAAATATGGATCAAAAGGGTGGATTCTAATGCATGGACAAGTATACGCTTCCACATAAACCTGAAGAGAAACATATGAGCTTTAATGGATCTCATCTGGAATACAGGAACCAAATAGACTACTCAAAAATAAAAAGTAAACTCAAATAATCAAAACAATAGCCATAAAAAATATACAAAGCAGAAGTCATAAGTACAAATAAGGACAACCAGTGCACGCCCATCATTAGAGTCAGGGAAAGTAGATGTACGCAGCCTTATTCCTACATGTGGAGAAATTGTTTGTGGGACTCAAAGCAGTCAAAGCCCGCTTTCAAATCAAATATATATAAACAGTTTACACAAAAATATATATATATATATAGTAGCCAATACATCACTGAGCACATTCCAAATCCAGGCCAACCTCCTCAGGATTGCAGACATGCCATGCCAAACATATAGATATAGTTTCAGTTCAGTTCAGTTGCAGACTGATTCTACCCTGCATGTGCAGTTCTTTATCAACTAAGCCAAATAGTCTTCATCTACTAACAATTAACTAGTGCCCAACAAGAAAAGGGGGAATAGAAAAAGAAAATAATAAGTAAAACAGAAAGAACAGAAAGAAAGAGAAGCAAGAGCCAAAATAAGGAGACAATTCTTACATACACTGATCTCTGCGAAGCAAATGCAATCATATCCATTTGAAAAGTCTCAGACTAGTCACATAATCAGGCAATCATACACACAGAAGTATGCAAAACAAATGGAGCCAACTCTCCATTTGAACATCCAAATATCCATAGCACTCACTATTTGAGTGGATCATAATAATGAGGAAATCAATTCCCTATCTTTTTAGCTAGAAAATGGAACTTCCCATTGGTCTGCTTAGTTAACAGGGATACATATGCTTGAAAAGTAAAGTTCAACAGTTTTAGTTCACCTTTTCAGTTGATCAATTGCTGCATATGTGACTGCATTGATGCGCCTACCCAGCCTATATATATATGAAGAGAGAGAATCGTCACCAGATTAGTGAAACGCGTACAATCATTGATCCATCCTATACATAAACTCTCACATCTAGAACTTCTATATGAGATATCAATTTGGAGACCACCAAGATTCCTGTGGATGAGGCTTGGGGATCAGTCCTCTCATATCTTTGGTGAACCATTATAATCTGATGGCTACAGAATATAAACGGCATTAAATCTAAGTAAAAAAACAAGGATGGACAATCCATCTCCTCTTCTATCTCCCCTCCCCTCACCACACATACCAAAAGGAAAAAAAATCAGACGCCGATACCTTATGTTATGCTAGTCTACTAAACGGAATTTTCTTTTCTGGCATACATGCAAATTGAATTCAAATGAAACAAATAAAGGGAAACTCTTTAATTAGACTCCCAAAAAAAAAACCCAACCCAATAGATCTGATGTACCATGCTTTCTTAAATATATCAAACAGAGTAATGCAACACCAAAACACATATTTGAGGATGGTTTTTATCTTGATCAGCATAAATTGAGTCAAAACTGAAATGTGAACAATTTTGAGCATCTTCAGAACCATTTTTAAAATCCTATTTATTGTAAGAACTAAGAAGTAAAATCACACCGGTTGATAAGAATTGCCCATGAAAGGAAGCATCAGTTGGGAAACATAAAATCTACTATTCACAAGTCCATCCGCTAACTCCATTACACAAGAAGACAATCAACTGATGTTGAAAAAGAAGCCGCATCTATAGTATTCTTTTTATAAAACAAAAGGAAATGGTTGATGTATATTACCTGATTAGATAGCGGAACTTGCCGCAAGACATCCCAAACAATGATTGAATTTTCGCTGATATTGCCTTTGGATTCATCACAGGAAGAAATAAATTGCTTTGCATCAGTGGTGAATTCTACATCAAGGATTGGACCAAGACCTCGTCTATATTCATGGACCACCTACCCAATTCTAATATCCCATAATTTAATGAGGCCCTTTGAACCACCGGAAAGAAAAAGGTCGGAGTTGTTTGGATGAAATTTTACGACTCCAACAACCTGATCCTCCTTGAAAACCTGAGCCTCTAATCCCTTTTCAATGTCAATTAACCTTGATGAGCAGTCATACCCACAAGAGAGCAAGAACAGTCCCTGCTGTGACCACTTCACATCTTTCACACCTGCATTATGATAGTTAAAGACGCAAGCTTTCTTATGATCTCTGCTCCATACATTCCATACACAGATGCTATGATCCATTCCGGCAGATGCAAGCAGATGAGCTGAAGACTAACTTTATTGAACAGATCAGAAAGTCACTGAGCTGTAGACCAACTTTATTGAACAGAATAGGAAGGCACCCATCATGTATGGTAACCAAAACATATCATGTCTTGTAGTTAATTTAAAACAATTTACATGACACCCTGCAACTTGAATCTAACAATAAGATAAACTAAAAAGTATGGAACTGAACTCAAACACAGCTGCTCTGATGCTATACTACCAAGAGATAATATATCAAGAAAGCTATTAGAATTTGATTGGGTGATTAAAGCATTCATAGTTCCTAATACAGCACCACTTCGCGTTGTTTACGAATATAAGCTTCGTAAGTTTCCAAAGATATGTCCTCACATTAGTAATTTGATGAAAACAAAATCACAGCTTTTTCCATTCCTTTCTATACTTAAAAACCATGGCAAACTTAGGGTACAACTCAAAAGTCCATCCAGTAGATGTAAGCACTTCTCAAATAGATAAGATTTTTTGGTGTCCAAAAAAATTTGAACTTATCAAAAAGTGCATCTTAAAAATGCCCATTCTAGAGAAGTCTCTTAGGGAAGCTTTTCAAAACCATGATATTGAATTTCACATTGCTCTCCAAAATTAGCTTTAATTTTTTTCATTAAATATTTGTTTTAGCCTTGCTTCATAGGTAGTTTACATATCTCATATTATAAGGTAGAAAGTAAAAAAAAATATATCGTATTAGAACACCAGTTATAGATAGACATGACTAAATAGTTGTAGATAAACATGACTAGATGCAGATAGACATGACTAGTTATAGATAAACATTGGTTCAAAAGCACTTCTACAGTACACTTTTACCAACCAGTTAGGCATTTCAAAGAGTCTATGTTAAAAAGTCTATTTTAAAAAGTCCATCTTAAGGAAGGACTATTACTTTGAGAAGTTACGCAACCAACCTTAGTCTTCAACTGATAATGATATTCTTCTAATTTGGTCATCCTCGTGTTTGTCTTTCACCTAGACTTCCTCTTTCATTCTTAATGATGCCGGTGCATGCCATATATCTCTTGATGGTGGATTCACTTATTTCACTGTCCACCAAGAAAGGAGAAAGTCCCATTATAGGACTTGGTGGAGCCACCCAAATCATTTTATTAAAATGTTTTTTCCACCTGTGCCACTAATGGCTTACCATCATAGTTGCAAATCTAGAAATTGCCAAAGACTATGTGGTTTAAATTTTAAAACTGATTCCAAAGGTCTAATCCTACCTTCAGTTTTGTCACAACAATAACAACAAATGCATAACAAGCTACCCAACATCAACTAGGGGAAAGTAATATTTACCCTACCATTAGATAGATTTTCCAGTATAACTAGAATAAGAGTAGCAATTCTTATCTTCTTGACACTGTGCAACATGTAAGTCAAACAATGCAATTACATGTGTGATAGAAATCGAAAAGGGATTGGATGAGCTTAAAATGAAGAATTGAATTTTATTATTTGTTTAGTATTATTTTATTAGTTAAGGAATATTTGTTTGATTAGGAGTATTAATTAGAATTTGATTAAGAAATTATAATAGAGTTTTAGTATAATAGAAATTTGAGAGTTTGATTATGAAATTCTTTTAAAATTTTAGTAGAAAAACAGTTTTTATTTTGATAGGGAACTTGACCTATAAATAATGGTATAATCCCAACTACTTTAATTAGAGAGGGAGTAATATAATAAAAAGTGATTCTCTGTAAAAAATTTTGTGTGTTTCTTCTCCGATTCCTTACGAGGATGAGGTAAATCCCTTTCACCCCTTATTCTTGCTTCTTCTTTTTCTATTCTTTGATTTTGAATCCATCCTGTCCTACATCAGTTTGGTATCAGAGTTCAACTTCGATCATTCTCAATTGTCATTGTATTTTTGAGATTTGTCTAACATCTTGTGCTTCAGCCCTTTGTTTTAGTCCTAAAATCCCATCCTAACTTGCTAAAAAAATCCAACCATGTAACCCTTAGATTTTTGAAATTATAGATTTGGGCCCTAAAATTTTTGAAATTACACTTTCATCCCTCAAAAGTTTTAAAAATTATACTTTGGCCCCAAAGCTTTCTGAAATTATAATTTAGCGCTAAAACTTTTGGTAATTTTTCAACTCACTTATTCCATCAAGATGGTTGTCAAAGCCAAATTAAATACTAAAGTGGAGGTTTTATCCCAAGCACAAGTTAATTCGCAAAAAGCCATAAATGTTAGACTAGATTCAATTTGAATATCTATCGATTCATTGAAAAAACTTGTGATAACTTATATTATGTTATTGAAGAGAAATTTTACTTCTATGCTATCAGGCTTGAAGATGTGGTTTACGGTCTGATGTCAATTTTCTTGAAGTATCATTGCTACAACAACTCTTCGGATAACAGTTTTTTTCAGCCGAGAATAATTGATAGAGATCAAAAAAGGATTGGATAAAATTAAATTAAAGAATTGAATTTTATTATTTGTTTAGTATTATTTTATTATTTAAGGAATATTTGTTTAACTAGGAGTATTAATTAGAATTTGATTAGGAAATTATTATAGATTTTTCGTACAATAGGAATTTGAGAGTTTGATTATGAAACTCTTTTAAAATTTTAATAGAAAAATAGTTTTTATTTTGATAGGGAACTTGACCTATAAATAATGATGTAATCCAAACTATTTTAATTAGAGAGAGAGAGTGATATAATAAAAAGTAATTCTCTGTGAAGAATTTTGTGGGTTTTTTCTCTGATTCCTTGCGAGGATAAGGTAAATCCCTTCCACCCCTTATTCTTGCTTCTTCTTTTTCTATTATCTGATTTCTAGTCCTTCCCGTCTTATATCAATGTGTCTATGCATGACCTTTTAGCATGACAAACCCGCATTGATGCGTATCCCTCGTTCAAGAAATAAAGAAGAGATATTCAAGGAGATCGCCAGCAGAAAAATGAAGCATTCAATTTCCCTCTTCTCGGCAAGGGCATTAAATGCCTAGGTATAGGAGTCTTTAATGCCCTTCACTTCTCGGCCCCCATGCCGTAATCGCTGTCTTATCAGGAGGAGGATTCATTAAATTATTACTTGCTCTAGTCATGTGTTAACAAAGGTATCCATATCTTTTTGCTACTGATTTGATATCATATTTCACGCGTCCACAACTCTTTGGCTGTATGTCTTGCATTCCTACGCCTCCTGACACCATGGAGCAGAGTGTCTTCATGATAGCTAGCCTAACCTGGCCTAGGCTAGTCATCTGTCAATTTTTAACTTTTATAGAAACAGGAGAGATGAGATTCAGCGTGTAGAAGAAATACTTCGACGCCGAGAAATAGTTGTCTTCCTCGGGATAGAGGGTTTTCGCCGAACCGAGAGTATATGTGTCAGTTACACCGTTTGGAGGGTTCAGCTTTGAGCTTTATCGCCTCGGCAGAAGGGGGTGAACGGCGTCGAGAACACGTGGCCATACCTTATTAGGAATATAATGATATCGAGCACACGTGTCGCCGATATATCTCTTTCCAGAAATGTACCATCAAGAACCTGGTGATGTTGTGACTGGAATTGGCGGGATAAGGTTTGGAGTCGTCGGAGCCGAAGCCAAGACTGCTCGTTCTCTCTTCGATATGTACCTGCCGGGAAGAGGAGTTTCGGTGGGGAGATTCGGGTTGTGGGTCGGGCGACATACGGGCAAAGGCTTCGTGATTGGACAAGGGTTCTGGGGCTTGGGTCGCTTGGATGGAGGCAATACGGTTCTTCCATGATCGGGTTCATCGTCGACGTCTGAAGCAGTAGAGTACGCGTTGCAGAGAAGATCCATGGCCATCTCAACTCAATGTTCAGAGCTCCGACGAATTTTCATTCTTAAGGTATTTATATGTCCGTTGGGTAATAAGTAAACGGGTAGGGGTATTTTTGTCATCTAAAGTGACTAAAACTGCATAGTTTCTGAGAAAATTTTGTATTAGTAATGATACATGATAGAAATGCAACTCAAGCTAGTTGGACCAATGAGAGGTCACCACTAGTAGGGTACGGATGAGTCAGATTATTCACGAGTCTTGTTATTTGACAAAAAAAAAATATCTAACATTTTATAAATTTGATAATTAGTCTACCTGAGTCCGAGTCTAATGTCCTTAAAAAAAAGGGCTTGAAATTGCCCTAAAAAATCTATTAAAACCCCGTCTAAGACCCCGCCCAAAATCCTATCCGCCAAGTTCAGCCCACACATCCTATTTTTGAAAAAAATTATATTTTTAAATAATTAAATTTGAAATTTTAAAATAAATCTCTCAATGTTAGAATTTGAAAATTTAAAAATTTAAATACTATAAATATTGTATATATATGTTTTTTTTATGTATTAAGCATAACTTTTAAATGATAGAGTAAATACAAATTATAGATAAATGAGTAGGTATGAACCTAATTGGGATGTATACATTCTATTGAATATAGTTTATCCCGTAATCAAAAATAAAATGATTAATTATTTTATTTTTATCTATTTTGACTATATTTTTTATTCAAAAATATAATTTATACAAATATTAAAATATTCATTATTTTTAAATAAATTTGTCAACAAGCTCACTCTAAAGGCATGCCCACTAGGCTCGTAGCGTTGAGCTGTGAGTAGCCTATTCTTACCCTCAGTCTGGCCCGCCCAAAAATTCACTTGGATAAAGAGTTGGACCTATACTACCCAGGCCAGCCCATGGACAACCCTAACCACATGTCTGACTCGAGGTACAAAAATTTTAACTCTAATCTTACTCATAACTCGGATTGAATTTAAGTCGTCGGTGCTGCTTGTCATCTTCAGTTTTTTGTTCTCTTTGTTACCACCCAGAATCACTCTTCTCTTCTTCCTGCCTTTGACCCCACATGCATTAGACAGTGACTGCACACACAAAACAGATTAGATAATCAGAACTAAAAACAAAACCCCATATAAGTCACCCATAACTAAAAAATCCCTCTTTCTCTCCATTACGCGTCCACACACACACACACACATCTTGAAGGTGAATTAGACCTTGGGGTTTAGGTATTCATGTCTTCCGATTCTAATGCAACCTGCATCATAACATCAAATTAAAACAAATCAAAATCTGATCGCAAGTTAGCTGAACTGTACACATACACCATGTACCAATGTACAGAGTATAAGGCAAAAGGGGAAGCTCATGATCACTTACTGCTATAATGCTTAACTATGGATGAGATTGAGAGAGACGAATGGAGAAGCAAAGAGACGATGAGAGTGAGAGTGGCAGAAGATAAAACACAAAAGGAACCCTAGTTATGCTATTCATATATAACAAAAATTGAAGGAAAGTTTAGCCATTTTTTTTCAATTCTTGATACACAATATTCCTTGTGCAATTGTTATTTAGGTAATTCTCAATTGTTGGCTCAATAATAACTTTAACAACTAAGACAGTAGTTATGCGTGACAAGACAATGTACAATTGTCCATGTGAAAATACTGATTTTTTTTAATACATGTCAATGGTTTTTAAAGTTTGTCCTTATGCTTTATTGATTAGCATAATAAAACATAGTTTTATTGGGAATTGATTCCTAGTGAATTAGACAAGATATTTATCTTGGGTGGAGGGTTGTAAAAGAATTCTTGGTAGGAAAATAATTTCTCTTCTGTGATCACCAATTGCTATTTCTGTACAGATGACATACGATTTATATTTCTCAAAAGCATAATTAGGCTAATATGTTTCTGTGTTAGTTGATGAGGAGGAAGACCAACTTGAGATAGAGAATTTAGGAAGTTCAATTAGATTAAGTGTTTAGATTTAGAAAGACAACATCTAATCAATTTTTGAATGGATTTTATTTGTGTTGTGTCTTCCAAATAAGGAACAATCATGGAAATAGAGATATAAATCTTATTGTTATCATTTGTTTGTTTTTCAATTCTAAGGATGCAGTCACTAAAGAAAGGATCATGTCTTGCATGCATGTTTTCAGTCAATTTAATTTTTTTGCAATGATTTTCAAATATAAAATTTGACCAGGCTAGTATCAACAAAATCATATTTTGTACATTTAGTAATAACTAGAGGAATTTGTCGAAAGTCACCTCCAAAAATAATTAATTTACCCCCAAAAAATAAGTGAGAATTATTAACATCTTTTAGCGTATCATTCAATGCTTCAATGACTTGAAGCCTAGCCATAGATTTTTCATCTCAAATTATGAGTTTTGTTATTCTCAAAACTTGTGCGAGAGATCTTTGCTTGCCTATATTTTATTTATATTTTATTTATTTATTTATTTGCTTGCCTGTATATAAGTCTATATCTATAGGTATTTTAAAACGCAAATGTGATGTGCGTCCACCTGACACTTTCTTTCGAATTTGTTCTTTTGAAAAAAAAATTTTGTTCGCATAATATTCGGACATAGAGCAATCAATATTTTCTCACATATTTTTAAAATTGTTGGAAGCATGATGGACAAGAATGGTATCAAACAATGGAACATTTGATGGGATTTGGCTTCTTCTAGATATTGTTCAAAGCTGTTAATTCATGCATTAGTGCAACTTGTTGATATGTTTTTGTAGGAATTCCATTGCCTGATGTGATTTAAAAGCAAATGTACAAAATATCTTTTGTCTTGGGTAGGATTTGATGTGATTATTTGCCAAATTACTTGTCATTTTTTCCTCTTCATCCACAATTTATCTTGCCGAGACCTTACAAAGTACTCTACAAAGTCTTTATATAAATTTTTTTCAGTAATTGTTTTTTCATTCTGTACATTATTTTTTAGAAGAAGTCATTATGTAGAATAGAGTTTAGATAATCTATTTTTTTTTTACCTATGTTTCGTGTTTTTAGAGCAAACCCAGAATAACTGAAAGACGATATTACTAAGAAACAATCTTTGAAAAAGTTGTTGCATTCACCTATGCCATTAAATTTAAAAAGAGAGGTCTCTCGCATGATCACCTATTAGTTATATTAGAACATGGATATAATTCATGTCCCCAGAAAAATATGACATCCTTGTTTTAGCAAAACTTACAAAAGAACATGACAATTCTTATCTATTTTCTGTGGCTGCAAAGTGCATGAAGCATGCACCTTGCGGCCCACTAAACCCAAACAATGTGTGCATGAAATCGTGAATTTCCAGCACTACAAATGGATCAATGCTGTGTTGATCTTGAGGATTGCTGGCCACGTTTGGCCCCAGTTAGTCCATAACAATGGTGGTTTAGGTTTAGAGATTTTTGGAGACCGGTCACTAGGTTCAATAGGATTCAAAAAAAAAAAAAAATCACTCACCAATTTTCTTTTGAATTAAGTCACTGTTGAAAAGTTAAAGAAACAAACGTAACTACCGCCCTTAAATATTACACAAAATAACGACAATGCGATTATCAAATTTAAAAATAAATTATAAAAATATATATCAGTATAGTGTACCTTCTTTTACAATAATACACCAATTAATTTAAATGTCGTATCGAAACGTTCGAAATGTCTGAAACATTTTGAATTTTTAACACACCGATACTAAACATGGGTTGCATCCCAAAATTCCAAAGTTCTGGTCGAAACGTCGTTGTGTCGGACAATTTTCAGACAAAATAGTGGATTGATTTGATTGCACTCCAGGCCAAAGTCGGGGAAAACTAAAAAATTTGAGATTCTCCGAGCTAAAATCTCATAATTCACGAGTACACTGATCCTCCAAGCCAAACAAATAGAGGGGAAAATCAGAGATTTTCACATAAATCACATAGACATAGGACCAAGTCTTCCAAGCAAAAAAAAAAAGCAAAGAGAAAGGCGCAAATGGCTTACCCAGACGAAATCGGAGAGAGAGAGAGAGAGAAAGACACATATACAAATTATACAATAGAAATTGAAAGAGAAGAGTTTAATAGCTTACCTCCCTAAGTCCAGATTTGAGCAAATCTATCCTTCTTCCATGCAGATCTAGAGCTTAGCTCCTCTCTGTTAGGACTTAGGACTTCATCGCTGTGAGCCACGAGTCAGGTATGTTCTTCTTCTTCTTCTTCTTCTCTCTCTCTCTCCAGCATTGGCATAGACATCTCATTTCTCTCTTTTCTCTGTCTATGTTTGTCGTTAAGATAGAGTTGCAATTGACTCTTGAGGTCAGTCTTCTCACTTTTATATATTTTTTTCTTATAAATATGATAAATTTCATTTAATACCTTACTACATTATAACTTTTAAGTATACAAAAGTACAACTAATTTCATTTAATACCCTTTATTATTTTTTTTGTTTTGCAATTATTCTTTTATGTTATTATTATTTGCTAAATTGGTATATTAAATAACTGCAAGTCATTTTATTAATTATACCTTATTTGTTAAATATTTAGAATTAAGTATTTATGTGTGTAAAAATTGTGTATACAATGATTTTAATATTAATAAAATAGTATTATTTATTAATTTGAAGACACAATTTAAATTAATAATTAATATTATAATAAATAAATAATATTATTTCATTATTAATAAACTAATATGGTTATGATTCTGAATATGACATTCTCTCATATGATTATGGATTAAAGTATGACACACGAGGAATACGAATATGAATCCTCAACATATGGTTATGGATCTAGCCATTGACTCTCAGACATCCTCCTCATATAGACAAGATGAAGGTTGGCTAGAGACTGGTGTATTCGTTTCTCAACAGATTGGATGTACTGTTGCCGACTATCAGGGCTTCGAGATAGAGTATAATTCATACTATTATAATAATATGATTTGGAGTAACTATTGTCATCATATTTATATCATATATAGGATTCTTTGAAGTGACTATCCATAATTTACATCGGTGTATGAGTCTGCTCGACACTCCACAGGGGATGAATGTAATCATGTATATACATACTCATTAACATTTTATATGTATTATGAGACCTTAACTTTATATAAAAATGTGTTTATTTAATAAAAATTAAATTTTGAAACTAATTTGAGTGATTTTCACCTTGTATCAAACCTTTTTTTTTTCTCCAATTTAAATTTAGGGTTAATTACAAAATGTCTTCTTAAACTATGAGTCTTATTTCGATTAGATCCCACTAATTTAAAATCGAATAATTTACCTCCTTCAAATTTCAGAATGAGCAAAAAGTACAAATAATTAGCTGGCCTCTGTCAAAAAGTAACGGTAACATTTTAAATTCATCTGCCAAAAAAGCATACAAAATCATTTGAGACCATTCTACCCTTATGAGGTCGAAAATGACAAAAACACCCTTCCCAACCATTGGAGATGTCTTATTTAACTGAAGCAAAGTTCTCATTCATGGTCATGATTGTTGTTAGCCATTTAGCCTCTTTCTCTGTACCTGTTTTTTTTTGCTCCACGAAAAGCAATAGTTTTTTGCCTCTCCCTTCTCTCTCTCTCTCCACACAAATACAGACCAACTCACAATATTATACATTTTGCTACTGTGTTTACACCAGAAAAATGGCTTCAAGCCAATCATCAGTACATGAAGAAAGTGAGAAAGAGTGTTTCTGTGGACTAAAATGCAAAGTGAAGACATCATGGACAGAAAACAACCCAGAAAGAAGATTTTATAGTTTTCCCAACTACAAGACAGTGGTACTTCTTTATCAACTATTTTTTCATGTTTCCTCCAATTGCTATGTTGATATAACCTTTACTTTGTAAAGCGCAGGGAAAGTCATCTTGCAAATATTTTGACTGGTATGAACCAAAGATGACAGACAGGGAAAGAAATATCATAGTTGGTTTCATGCGCAAGACGACAAAGCTTGAGAACGAGATTAAATACTTAAGAGGGAAGGAGAAGTAATATATGCAATCATTATTGTATTCATAGTTGTTTATCTCATGATGTATAACAACTAGAAACAACTACGTATTCATTGGTCATGTAACAAATGCAATCTGTGAAATGCAAGACCTATTGAAATAGTAGAATGCAACATCCATTTCATTACATACTAAACAAAAGAACATCATTTCAGGCAAAAGCACATCACTGTGTTGGAGGACACATTAGGTCATTACATGCCTAACAAGACACAAAAGATGGGTTGATTTCTAAACAACACTAAAGTGCAGTGCACTCCATAACAAAAAGTGTGATAACAACACCAATATAGTTCAAAGTCAAAACATGCTCCACTCACCTCCCTTAGAGCCGCCTTTCCCATTTTCATCAATGGGATTCTTGTCATTCTTCTTCATCTTCGACCTTGTAAGCATCCCAATGCCTTTGGGACAACCTGAATTAGTACATTCCAAATTCTTGATAATTGTTAACCCCCTAAGCCCAATTGCAGACCCACTGGGAGGTGGAAGCCCACTGCCACTAATATTGATACTCTTCCTTACTCTTTCACCACTTTGAATTACAAAGCTTTGTCCTTTCTTTTCTGGTTGCAAGCTATTCCCAGTCCTTTTAATTTGCTGTGAGATGCTTGTATTCCCTTTGGTTGGTTATGAGCTGCCGGTAGTATCTTTCATTAGCTGCGAGCTGCTTGTATTCCCTTTGATTGGTTGTGAGTTGCTGGTAGTATCTTTCATTAGCTGCGAGCTACTCCCAGATCCAATTGGTTGTGAGCTACTCCTAGTTTTGCAACTCTTCTTTTCTTTTCCGAATCATGTGCCTATGACAAATAAACCTTATATGTTAATAAACATTTAAACATATAGGTGCATATACTAACATGATGAAATACATGATAATCTTACCTTTGACTTAGTTTTTTCGCTGCCACTGCTTGCAACTTTCATTAGAACAGTGCAAGACCTTGAGTTGTTTAAAATTTGTGGCATTTACCACAACGAAGAGAATTTTGTTTCTTTCGTATGATATATGGGTTCTTTACCTCATCATCTTGTTCGTTCCTTAACTTTTTAGGTCTTCCTGGCTATCTTCTCCACAATGGTGGGTTGATCACATCCATTCCCAACGACACCCATTGGCTCCTATCAGGAATTGGGTGGATGATTTGGGAGTAAGCTCTCATATACGTCTTAGTGTGGTAGAAAAACATCCACATAATCTTCAACTTTTCCTTTATGAAATGAGATGGCTAACATTGCATGTCCACATGGAATGCCATAACATCCCATCTTCTATAGGTTCAACTTCGATTTTCAGATTTACCTCATAAGTCTTACCAAAGCACTCAACTTCATACTTTCCTTGTCCAGCCCAAATATTATGCAATGCCTTGCCTTTTCTTTTTGTGCATCTAACTTCTGATGAATTATAGGGCATAAAAAAACCTGTGTGATGCAACAAGCTTTCTCTTTTTCTTGTAACCTTTTCATGAGTTTTTTTTCTTATCATCTCAACCATCGTGATAATTGGCTTGTCTCTTGCATCCAAGATCAATTTGTTTAATGACTCTGACACATTGTTGCATAGTGTGTCAGTCTTGGGATGTATACGAAACAAAGACTTGGACCACAATGTTGGGTTTATGCCCTTCAAATACCAGTAAGCCTCTTCATCTAACATCCTGATTTCTTTCATGCATTCCTCAAACTCAAGAATTATATATGCTAATGCTGCAGCCCACATTGTACCTTTCAAAGTCTTACCTTTGAAATCTTTGTCCTTGAAATTGGCATACATGTGCCTTAAGCAATATCTGTGATTAGCTCCTGCCATCACAGTATTGAAACTCTCGACCAATCCCTAGTGAAAGCAATGCATAAATAAGAAGTCAGTTATAGGGCACTATGATATACACATCAATGGAAAAAGTATAAGTGAAATGAAAATTGCATTCCTTTTGCCTATCTGAAATGAATGTCCATAACTCTATCAGATGAAGTACCAATAGCATCGGTTAAGTGAGTTAAAAACCAAGTCCAAGTGTCTTTAGTTTCAGCCTCAACCACTGCAAATGCTATTGGGTACATCCCCTCATTACCATCCTTCCCCACTGCATGTAACATTTGTCCACCTTTAGGTGACAACCATCTAAACCTATCATTGGTCTACATCCTGCCACAAATCCATCTCTTATAGCACTAAACACACACAAACAGTCTTTGAAACACTGGTAAAGTCTCTAAGCTTGGCCTTTCAACTTTCAACAAAAGAACACTATTAGGGTTGCTTCTTCTTACCATCTCACAGTAATCCCACAACATGTTGTACTGCTCTTTGTGATTGCCTTGTATCATCTTAAGTGCCTTTCTTTGGCCCTATATATTTGGCTTCTATTCACATCAATCATATGCTCCCTTCTCACACTTTGTTGCATTGCACTAACTTTCCAATCTGGTTCATCTCTCAGTTTCTCACATATTTCATTGCTAACCAAGACGCAATTGCTTTCTTATTCTGATAGGTACATGTACAATTGTGTGTTGGCTTGAAGCTTTTTATTTGAAAATTTAACTTATCCTGCATGAGTGAAGCATGGATACGCCAACCACAAGACTGTGAACACACTGTTGTGACCTTATCGCCATCATTCCATAAGGTATTTGAAGTCAAACCCATCCATAATAGCATGTTGTCTAAGTGCCATCCTAAATATGATAGCTGAAATAAAGATCATTCCCAGTGTCAATTTAGGATTAGACATATCAGTGG
>CAUOFW020006598.1:0-23508 GCA_963454935.2 Ilex paraguariensis
AACAACCGGAGCAAAAGTCTTTGGGTAATTGACACCGGGTTGTTGTGAATACTCTTTTGCTACAAGCCTTTCTTTATTTTTTTTTTTTGAATTGAGCATCCAAATGAAGCTTTGTTTTGTAAATCCACTTTACCCCCATGACCTCTTTATTCTTTGCTTTTCCACCAACTCCCAAGTGTTATTTTTCTCAATCACAAGAATTTCATCTTCCATTACTTTCTTCTAAGCATCTTCTTTGATGGCTTCTTCAAAACTTTGGGTTCAACCACATAAAAATTGCATCTAGCATGCACATCACTAAGACTTATCATTTTTCTTGGAGTTGAACTTTGAGATAAAGTGCTTGAACATGTGGAAGTAGAATGAGATGAAGGAAAGTTGGGTGTTTGAGACATTTATTGTGGAACTTCAATATTTCCATGCTCAAAGCTTCCATAATCTTCATTTGCTACAACCACTTGATTTTGAATATTCTTTTCTTTCCAATTCCAAGAGTCTTTCTCATTAAAGAGCACGTCTCTACAAATAATTATTGTGTTTCTCTTCAAACTAAAGAGTCTATAACCTTTAGATTTAGAGCTATAACCCACAAAAATACATTTTTCACTACTTTTATCAAACTTGTACCTCACTTCTTTAGGCACATATGCAAAACAAATGCACCTAAAAACCTTTAAGTGGTTCACCGATGACTTCCTTCCCCACCATGCTTCAATCGGAGTAAGGTTTTCCAAAGCTTTTGTTGGACATCTATTCATCAAGTAAACCGTCGTGTATACCGCTTCGGCCCAAAAATGATTTAGGTAACCCTTCTTATAAACCATCAATTTAACCATCTCAACAATAGTTCTATTATTTCTTTCAGCCACTCCATTTTGTTGTGGAGTATACCCAACCGTCAATTGTCTCTCCATACCAATGTCTTCACAAAACTATTAAATTCATTAGAGTTTTACTCACCACCTCTATCACTTCTTACCAACTTAATGTAGTATCCACTTTGCCTTTTAGCAAACTTTTGAAACTTCTCAAATACTCAAAAAATTTTGAATTTTTGTCTCAAAAAATAAACCCAAGTCATTATTGAAAAATCATTAACAAAGATTATGAAGTATTTGTTACCTCCATGAAAAAGTGTTCTTGATGGTCCTCATACATCGGCGTGAACAAGCTCCAACAGTAACTTGGCTCTCCAAAATTTTTCTTTGGAAAAGGATTTCGATGATGCTTTCCAAGTGCACATCCTTCAAAAACTTCTTTAACTTCTTGTATAGATGGCAATCCATAAACCATGTTTTTTTTATTGTAGAATCTTCAAGCTTTGGAAGTTCTAGTGCCCAAATCTTCTATGCCAAAGCCAGGAATTATCAACAACTTCTATCTTTAAAAAAACATTGTTTTAATACAAAAAAATAAAAGGAAAAATTCTATTTTTCTCCATCTCAATTTTCGCTATAAATTTTTTTTTTCTCTCCACAATCATAGATCATGCAAGAGTTATCCTCAAACACCACAAAATACTCAAGCTCTACAAGTTAACCAACACTCCACAAATTTTGTTTCAAGTCCGGTACTAACAAGACATCTTGGATGCATCTAGTTCCTTTCTTTGTTTCAATAGCAATGGTTTCCTTTCCTTTTGCTTGAACCATGACACCATTTCTCATCCTTATTTGAGAATTAGAAATGATGTCCATGTTCACAAAAATATTATCATTACCGGTCATATAGTTACTACAACCATTATCAAGATATCATACATCGTTCTTATGCTCGGACATTGCTTGACAAACATAGAACGTGTTTTCACTACTTTCTTGCTCTTCGAAAAAATTAGTTTTGTTAATTATTTTTGAACCGGCAATTTTTTTCCAAATGACCAAACTTTTTGCAATTAAAACATTAAAGTTTTCTACTAAACCAACAATCTTTATCAACATGACTTGATCTTTTACAAATTCCACATTTTTGTTAAGGGGATTCTTCATTTGATCTTCTTTTAAATTTCCTCTTCCTCTTCATCTTGAGTTTCTTCCTCGTCCTCTGCCCCATCCTCTTTCAAATCTTCCTCCTCTAAAAGATTCACTTTTACATTGATTGGAACTCGATGATTCGTGACTTTTGTAGTCAACATTAAGCTTGGATTGAAAAGTATTCTCAATAGATATTTCGGCATGTCTACTCAACCTTTGCTCAAATGTTTTAATAGAACTCAATAAATCTTGAATGCCCAAAGAATAAATATTTTTTGTTTCTTCAATGACTGAACCAATAGAATCATGTTTTTTTGGCAAACTAATCAAAATTTTCTCAACAATTCTTGAGTTCAAAATTTGGTCTCCGTAAGTTTTCCTTTGATTTACAATCTCCATAAATCTAGAGAAGAAATCATTTAAGGATTCATTCTATTTAATTCTACTATTCTCAAAATCTCTTCCCAAGGGTTGTAGTTCACAGCTCTTACCTTCATAGTACCATGATACTCATCCTATTAATTGTCCCGTGCTACCTTTGATTTTGTAGTATTGATAATTCCTAGAAAAATGAAATCCGTTACTTCTTGTTGAATCAAATGAAGAGTTTTTGCATCCTTCTTCTTGTTTTCCTTTAATTAGTTACTTTGAGTCATTGTCATCTCTTCGGTTGGATCTTCGTATCCAATTTCAATCAAATCCCAAAGATCATAAGAGATAAATATAGTTTTCATCTTTACACACCAATAATTATAATTTTCACCATTAAAGACAGGAAAAAACGGTTGTTGTGCACCGGGAAACATGTTGATTCCACTTTCCATTTTGATCTTCTTCACTAGGACTTTGTTTATCCGTCGAAAAGTTTCACGTCCAGATAGTTAGTGTCGAACTAGTTCTAATACCACTTATGTTGACTATAATTTTAGCTTTTGTATATTTGTGATAGATAAAACAAAGACAATGTAACTTAGTCTTTTGAATTAAGTTTTCGTACATGCCTTCCATATTTTCAATATGCATATAGGTTGCAAGATACATCTTGACCACTCACTTTCCTAGAACATTAACCAGATAAAAGGACCCAAGACTAAATCACTTCTTTTCTCAAGTCAATTAGATACACTTAACAATTAAGTATTATCTAATATGCTATTTTTAACAGCATAAAAAAGAAACATGCACCTCTCAATGGGGTACATCCATCTAAACTGCATTATTCCAACCACAGTAAGAAAAAAGAAAATTGCCAACTAACAAGGCTTCATGTCATGCCAACTAACATGCCGCTAAGCCTACATAGAAAAAAGGATGGCTAACCACCCATCTAAGACAAGCGTATTCTTTATACAATTAATTTCATATAATATCCCAAGAACAATCACATAACTTTGATATTTAACAGATTCACTCACCTTCAAAAATACATATACATTATAATTTAGTCCTACAAAGGATATGAAATCACATGTGCATTCCAATGTTGCCAGCCAACTGGGCAACATCCAGAGGCAACATCAATACTTATTGGCATCAGGAAAAGTCGCATAAAAAAATTAATTGTGGCACGGCAAATGTACCGTTGCAAAAAAAAAAAAAAAACCATAAATTTTGCAGTAAGCTTGTTTGCCCCCTTGTATCTCGCATTTATGAACGCTAGTCATGCGACTCTAGCTATACAACTACCATAGTGACCTTTTGTTGAGGAAGAATGTGATCCACTGTTGTTTTAGGAGTTAAAATAAATACGAGGGTTGTTCAATTTAGAGACAGCCTTTGATTGGGAAGCTTGGAACCTTTGGGGCAGCCCATTCCCTTGTGACATCATTTTTACCCAGTGGAGGACGGTTTATCTTGCTTAAGCATGGTGTTTCCTCGATGCCTATACACCTTCCAAGGATTATAGCTCCGAAGGAAGTAAACCAGTTCAAAAAAAAGTTTGCTAACTTCTGGTGGGGCGGTCATAAAGACAAAGAGGAGCAACTGCCTTAGTAGGAGGTTCCTCCAATGACATTCTTCAATCTTGGACAAGTCAAGAATCTTCTCTCTCAAACATGGGTGTCGAGAGAACGACTAATCCAATTTTTGAATCCAACAAGAAGTACAACCAGTATGGGAGTGAAAAAGCTTTCCTCACAAGAGCTAATGTTAAAAGTGCTAATGACTGATGGAAAAAGTATATTTGCGACGACATTTTCCATTGCAAAATATGAAACAGATTTCACAAAACAAAATTTATAAAACATTTGTTGATTTTTTGGATATTATAATTTTCACCCTTGATATTACTACTAAATGCATGAAATAAAAATTGCTCACATCTATTAAAATCTCTCTCTACCATATTTATGCACAGGTCTGGAGCCCTATGTAACTCTTTTTCACTGGGATCTTCCCCAAGCCTTAGAAGATGAATATGGTGGCTTCTTAAGCCCCCAAATTGTGTACGTTTTTCAATTTTGGCCTTATGATCTCTAAGCCTGTGCTATCAAGTCATGAATGTTTTTACCTCAAGTTATTGTGAAGTTGTTACGTGCTTTAACTTTCTGTGCATGAATAACTTGATGTTCAATTGTAATATATGGTACACTAATTGGACACTAGATTGGTTTAAAGGGGCGCGATGTTTATTTGTGTTCTCGTTTGGGCATGGTGCGTCTAGCCATTTTCCTCCAAACCAACCAGCTAGTACTCATTATGGTCGGATTTTATGAATAAACGTTTACAACTCATTAATTTTGGCATAAGATTGTTTAAATATGACCCAAATCTCTTTTCATTCATTAATTATTAAGTTTTTAATATTATTTTCCAACTACTTGAATTGATTTTAAATTGCGCCAAATCGAATTAACATTATTTTTGGCAGAAACTATCCACATGTGACTAGATTTTGAGACAGATTGAAACAAAATCGCATAATTTTGAGACAGAGTAATAGAAGAATCTATTCAATTTGTATCAAACATTTGCAAATCGTGTAATATGAACTAATAATTGCAGTTAAAGGTGCAATGTGAGAAGTACGACAATTGAGATGTAACTCAACACGGGCATAGTTGAGTCTGTCAATAATTTTCCATGTTAAGATATTTCTTGCACAAATAAGAATTGCAAAACACTTCAAATAATTTTGGAATTCTTTACAGGGATGATTACCGTGACTATGCTGAGCTTTGCTTTGAAAGATTTGGTGACTGGGTAAAGTATTGGATCACTCTAAATGAGCCTTGGAGCTACAGCACCGGTGGTTATGCAACCGGCAACTTCGCCCCAGGACGGTGTTCTTCTTGGCAACAACTAAATTGTAGTGGTGGAGATTCTGGCGTAGAGCCATATCTGGTGACGCACCACCAGCTTCTTGCTCATTCGGCTGCCGTAAAATTGTACAAGGACAAGTATCAGGTGATATTTTAGAACCCTAGATTTATTATGTATTTTTTGATAATACTTTTTAAAAAAAACATTTTTTAATTACTATTTTGTTACGACAATCTAAATGTATTTTATTGTAGAAATATTTATATACATCTACGAACACACACACACACTCTTATGTACATATATGTGATTAAAATTGGAGAAAAAGAGTAAACCCAGAGATTTGGTAGTGTTGATATAAAGTTCAATCCAATTAACCAAATGTAATGTGCGTGTAGGCTTCACAGAATGGAAAGATTGGGATTACACTCTCGACAAATTGGATGGTTCCTTTCTCCAATGAGACCATCCACCGTGATGCTGTGGTACGAGCCCTCGATTTCCACTTTGGCTGGTGAGTGTTACAAGTTTTGTCCATAATTTGTTTCCTATATAGTCAATGTGAATAATTGGATCAGCGAGCTCCTACAGAAATAATTAATAGGTCCTAATGATCTAATTATTCACATTAATTTAGTAAAAATTATTCACTTTTTTGCTAAGCATAGTAATAGTCATAGTGAACAACAAACGTAACCACTTCATGAATTCCTTAATTATATTCAATGAGGGTGTGTTTGTTAATCTAAATTCAATACTTAAAATGAATGTATTCAACACTTATTAATTAAACCTTTTAATAACCAAAATTTAAACTCTCTTAATATGTTAAGTGCTTTTTAAAAATATGCTACAATATTAAGTAAGAGATTACTTAATTCTGAAAGTTGAAAGCGTTCAGCAAAACCTCTTTAATAATATTTAAAATATGACAATTACGCTCCGAAATATTTTACAATCCTATTAAAATTCTAATTAGTGTTCTCTCTTAAATCCCTAACCTATCTGTACTCCTAGCTTATCGTCTTCTTCAGTTGATAACAGGTAATTTTTTTCCTTATCTTTTTTTTTTCTTTCCTCCCTTGTCGTGTCCAACAAAAAAATAAATATATAATAACACACATACGTAGTTTCACACACACACACACATGTTTTTTATTTAATAAAAACATATTTTCTAAATATTTTCAAATTAAAGAGTAGAGGGATATAACTGAAATTAATTTATTTTCAAATGTCAGCTCTGTGTAGTTTTCAAACAGTGTGATTCAATTTAGTACTTAAATTTCAGTGGGTACCAAACAGTCTACAAATTTAGACTTCAACTTTCAGTTTTTATCACCACCTGACATAGGCTATTAACCTGCTTTAAATCATACACCCAAGTATAAGTAGTGAAATTGTAGTGTTACTCGGTTAAGTTTGAGGTCGAACCCATATGGAGCTATTTGTTTGAATTCAAAATAAAAAGCTAAGATTATCATGCATGTAGTGTGCCTTACAAAAACTTATGGTGTAAACTTAGAATTATCAAATAAATACTTAAATTAAACTTTTGATAATAACAAAACTATATCACAGCAGCAGATTAGGTTAGGCAGAGGTCAATGTACTATACAACAATCAAATAACACTAGTGAACCCCAAGGTGGATCATTTAAAAGGTAATAATTCAATAAAGATGGAGTTCCGTTTTATGCATTGAATCAAAAGCATTGGTTATGACAAGATTGAACCCGTTTATAACCAATCTCCTGATTGTTACATAAAACCTAACTACCTGCGTTATATATCATGCATGAAGTACATAATAACTTATAGATAGAATGGTATTAGCATACAGTAATATGACACCAAACAAAAATAATAATAATCATCCATCAACTGAGGTATAAACATTAACGTATAGATAAAACATTGACATTTTCATAACACAAATAATATTATACATATCTTCACCCTTCACTAAAGATTATAAATGGACTACTCACACTTCAATGCTATAGACGAGCAAGAAATGTGAGATAATCTCATTACAATGTAATACAAATACAAAACAAACACAAGTGATCCTTCCTCGAGGATAGTCGAAACACCATCAGTCTTATTACCGGGTAAGGCACAAAGTGGGAGAGATTCAACCCTCAAAGTAAAAAAGATATAAAAAAGAGAGTTTTTGGCTTAAGGAGTGTTCATGGTAGGGTTTCTTCTTCCCTGGCTCTTACTTCCCTTCTCTAGCGAAGGCCCCTTTCAAATGGCTAAGGTAGGCTATTTATAGGCTGCGGGAATGAGCTCCAAGGGTGACAGACACCCAAGCTGGCCAATCTCATTCCTCCTTCGCCTTTTTAGACCAATGGGACGAGAGGAAGCTTAAAGGCGATTTAGCTATTATCTGAACGTCATAATCGTTCGAACAGTGCTAAATAGTGCTAAACGTATGGTTTTTCTGCAAGCAGCCTCCCTTTGTTGACTTGGTTGACTTCCTGGGTTGGGACGGTGATCCTTATGCTGATTTTATGCTTTTCACCCTTTTCTGTTTGACTTTTCACACTTCCATCCTTCTAAGTTCTGATAATTATACATAAAACCCTACAAAATATACAAATTAAACATAAGTTATAATATTATTCAAATTAATTATTTTAATTCAATTAACGTATATTATTAACCTTAAACCCTAATTCAATTCTGCACTTTTTAGGATTAATTACAACCCAACTAAATATTACTTGTCCCTTGTAATAAAAACAAATAAAATTACGTTTGTAGACTTCACGATTGCATTTAGCATATTCAACAAGCTGTTAAACTCCTAGATGATCCCTAGTGATTGAGTTTTGTCTCGTAAAGGTACCTATAAACTTCAACAGTTAAGATAAAATAATTCATATTTTTACATATAAAATTAAATCAGCATTCTCTCTTTTTGACAAAATATTCCTTTTCTAATCACTGTAATAGGAACACACAAAAATTATAACACTATTTGTAATATTTTCAAAAAAACTCACGTGTATGTGCAGGGATTTCTTTATTCAAAAAACACTTAAGAAATATCCCAATTCTTCACTACATCTAATTTTCCAAAAGATTATTTGAAATAAAATTAGAATTTGGCATAATCTCATGAAATAATATTAACACTTTATAACAACATTATCAACACTCTCTTTTTTAATGAATGAATGAAAATGATACACATGCATGACTTTTGAAATAAAAAAAGATTTTATTAGGGTTATAACGAGACTAAAGATATTGGGTTTAAGAAACGACATTTAAGGAAGTCAAAAGTTATCCTTTTTAATTTGGGTAGCAGACACTCCCTTTTAACTTTCCTGGTTCTTACAGAACAACATTATACTTTCCATTCTTCATTTTTATTCTTAGGTTTGTAATTTTTTGGCTATTTTCTTTTTATTTTCTATTTCTTTATTTCTTTCACAAATTCTTTTCCTTTCTTTTCTTTTTCTTTCTTTTCCAACCATATTTCTCTATTTTTCTTTTTTTTTTTTTTCAATGCCTTTTTCAAAAGAGGATACAAGAAAATTAGATAACGAGAGTTAGACAAATATACTTGCATTGGCTTGGTTAACTTTTAGGTTTAAGAAAAAAAAAAGTTAATTAGGCTCAATCACAGCTTGCTAGGGATATAGTTTTGTTAAAAAAAAATCACTAAGACTCAAAGTAAAATCACAAATGACCTTAAGATCATTTTCCATAACTCATAAAGATTTAAAGGAGAAAGTTAATCATGTCATTCAATGAGTGCTAATCAAAGAAAGATTAATGAGATTACTCAAAAAAAAATCGTCAAAATGAAATTAATACTTGAGTAATTGTTAAAAATCTCTCCAAGAAAAAAGATTAGCTTAAAATCAACATAGGGTTTCACATCTCCACTATATATGTAAGCTTCATAAAGAATGATAGTATTTCAAATGGTTTTTCAAAATAAAAAATTATTACGTGCTCAAAATAATGAGTTTTCTATGAAAATATAAAGATAGTGTACAAATAGTGTGTGAAAATCCTTTGTGATTTGGTTAGAGTTATACCTGCAAATTAACAGAATGACAATATCATTTTATCATGAATAATAAGAACTAATTATCTTAACATAGCAAAAATCATATGAAATATCACTATCAAATAAACAACTAAAATAAAACCATAATTCAAACATAAAAAACATCCAAAAGTACTTAAAACCAAGTGCATAATAATCTAAAATGCAAATAAAGAGTTTGATATAAGTAAAGAGAGAATAAAAGATGCAACACTCTGGATGGCTAGGCTGATGATGATGGACCACCTCCGTATCTCCTACCAAGCAGCTTTAGAATCTCGTTCTTGGTCATTCTTTTGATCAAATTAGGTCATCCTAGTCTCTAGACCTAACAAAATCTTTGTCCGATCATCAACTAGAATGTAGGGCTGCTGCACTTCCTATTGTTGGGGCTCCTCTATTTGCTGAAAATCTACTACTTCTAGGAATGTGGCTGCTTGTGGTTCTGGTGGTGAGCCTCTGCTTGAACTCCATGGCTCTTTTTCAATGAAATTTTATCCAAGGGAGCCAAATGCTCCACTAGAGGCCATGATGGATCCCCTGTCACTCCTTTCAATCTACATAATTCAGATACTAAAATAACAAAAGAAAGTGAGGCCTTCCTCTTTTTAACTATCAACATTATTTGATTTATTATCAGTGTCGACAAGTCAATTGTGTATCCCATTCCAAAAGAATACAGAAAATAAGCTTTTTTCAGTTTAGATTTGATTTTTCTGAGACTGGGGCAGCAATTTGTTTATAGTTATCAAAAAATGAGAGGAATCAATAGCCTTGCGCTGGTACAGATCAAAAAAATGAAAACCACGTTGATTATCATACTACTTGAGAAAAATACAAAGACATGTGAGAGGTGAGAGCTTATGTGTTGTAGTGGAAGTGACTCTAGGGAAAAAAAAGAGAAAAAAAAAAAAAAAAAAAAAGCACACTTAGAAACCTATGATTATGTATAAGACAGAGCTACCCTTAAGGTGTTTGAAAGGAGATAAGGATTTTTGAGATGGGATTTAGAAAGACAGTTTAACGTAAGGAGTCACATGTAAGGCTTCCACCCAAAACTTCTAAGGAAGGGAGGCTTGAAACAAATGGGTGTGCACCATGTTGAGAATGGTGCGATGCATACGTTCGGCGGCTAGGACAAGATAACCGTAAATGGATCTCACATGATTCAAGATAAGATTTAAATGAATTATAAACATATTCACAGCCATTATCACACTGGACACCTGGAATCATGATTTGAGATTGTGTCACAAAGAATTTATGAATAATTTGAACTTGTTAAAGACATCCAATTCGCAATGAAGGGGAAAGACCCAACAAAAATGAGGGTAATCATCCATCAACAACAAATAATAACGAAAAGAAATTAAGGCAAATGCATGAGCATAATGAACATGATTTTCATCATGAGCGGAACATGATTTCGTTCTTCTTATTCTTTTGCTTTAATATATTTTGATCTTTCGACCTCATCAGTCTCTTCTTTTACTGGTTTTTTTCTTATCTATTGTTGATGGATGATTATTCTCATTTTGATTGGGTGTTTTCCCATTCATCTCAAATTGAAAGTCTTTGATAAGTTCAAATTATTCCACAAATTCATTGCGACATAATTTCATATCTCGATTCAAGGCTTCCAAGGTGATAATGGCCTTGAATATGTCAATAATTTATTTTTAAATCCTATCTTGAATCATGTGGGATCCATTTACAGTTATATTGTCCTCATACACATAAAAAATATGGGGTTGTAGAATGCTTGCATGCACCATTCTTAACATGGTTCGCACCTTTTTGTTTCAAGGCTCCCTTCCTTCGGAATTTTGGGTGGAAGCCTTACATGTGGCTCTTTACATCTTAAGCCATCTACCTAAATACAACCTCAGAAGTCTCTCTCCCTTTGAACTCCTTTATTGGTACTCATCTTATAAGGAATTTGAGTTTTTCGGTTTTGCTTGATTTTCTAGCATCACTTCCACTACATCACATAAGCTCTTGCCTCGCTCAACTCTAATAATCATTGCGTTTTTCGTTGCTTTTATCCCTACCAGTGCAGGGTTATTATTTCCCGTAATGTGCGCTTTGATTAGCACCCTTTTCCTTATCCTTTCTTATTTGTTGAGCAGCCCTACTCTCCCAGTCCATCTCTTCTTTTGTTTTGGCCAACAAAAAAGATTTTCCCAAATCTTACTTCACTTCAAAACCCAGGTCTCCTCCTCCTCCTCCTACATCTCTTATCCGAACCCACCTAGTGATCCTCTATCCATTCCATATCAAACTTATGTCACCAGTCAGCATGCAACATCTTTGTCTCCTACTTTTGCTCACCCAAATGGTATATCTGCTAATCTCGGTCTCTTTTCATCTGTTATTCCCACTCAACCACTTGATCAAAAACTCGGTTGATGATCATTTGATTTGAATTGTGATGTTGCTACGGTTTTATTTGTGGTTGTGCAATTTTGAAATAGTAGGGTTATTATTATGGGGATGAGGATGTAAGCAATTTTGTAGTGGTGATAGATATGTGTAGGTCATTCAAATAAAGAAGGAGAACAGGAAATCAGCTGAGAAGATTGTGAGGGTATAAAGGTGTTTTTATTGTCACCTTTAATAAGAGGACTATAGGGTTATTTTTTAAACGTAGGTGGTACGAGGCCAAACCAAAGAGGTAAAGTAACATCTCCCCAAAGAATTTCTCAAACACTTAGAATTCACCATACCAATTATAAATGATCATCTCACCTATCTATTTCGTACTAGATTTTTGGGAGAGGTGGATCACCACTATATCCTACTTACAGGCTAATAAGCATTTGTGCATATATGGGTTTCTTATACTCTACAAAAATGTCTTGGTCCTCCCATATGCCTATAGTACAAGAAACTTTATTGCTCTTTTAAAGCTGTGAATTTTCATACATAGTAATTCCCAACTTTGATTTTCATTATCCATGACAGGTTTATGAATCCATTAACATTTGGTGACTATCCGTATGCCATGCGATCTCTTGTTGGAAATCGACTTCCCAAATTCTCTGCAGAAGAATCGAACATGCTTAAGGGCTCGTTTGATTTTCTTGGGTTGAATTACTATACTTCAAACTATGTGGTACATGCTCCTGAATCCAATATTATTAATGTGAGCTACATAACAGATTCTCAAACTAATCTCACATGTAAGTTCAAATTCAACTTGATGTTCTCAGTTCATAAATACAGTTTACACCAATTTACTTAAACATTTTTTGTGCTAGATGAGAGGAATGGGGTGCCTATTGGTCCAAAGGTATGCATATAAATTATGTCTGTTTTCTGAATAGTTGTTTAAGTTAAACACTTTTTTGTTAACTCTTTCTATAAGTTTATTTCTTTTTTGTTAACTCTTTCTATAATTGCATACACAACAATATGCATACCTATCTACTAATATAACAAACAAATTAATGAGTGAGGGCCTTTAGAAGCCTCCCCCCCCCCCTCCCTCCTAATTTTCTCCAATTTTGATTTATTTAATTTTATTCATCCAATCAATACTCAACATTTGACTCATAATTAACTCCCCACTCTCTTATTAACTACCATCACTTATTTAATTATTTGTTTTTGAAAAAATTAGTTCTAATCTCAAATAACTTCCCATAATTCTTTGAATTTCCAAGTAACCTATAGCTTCTCAAAATTCATTAATCTCCCAATGGTGGGTGCAAGGAAAAGTGCGAGGGAGTTTGTAAATCCCATCCATTTCAGGGTCCCGACACTATTACATATATAAGGGCGTTACTTATATAGCAATATGCATTTACATTAATTAATCAAGCATTCTTTTGTTCTTTTATAGAGATGGATTTTGTTTTTGCTCGAAAGGAAGTACTAAATATACTATTACGAAGCGGTACATCAAATTTTGATCAATCAAAAGAATACTGTAACTCATAATCAACATCATGTCCTCAAATAATGTCTCAGGGTGCTTCAAATTGGCTATATGTTTACCCAAGAGGGATACGGGATCTTCTGTTGTACATCAAACAAAATTATGGGAAGCCAATCATTTATATTACAGAGAATGGTACAAGAATTAGTCATTTTTTATTAATCATTTTAAATTTTGATATTAAAAACGATTAAGCATTGAGTATTGACATCTGTGTGTGCGTGTAGGCATGGATGAAATAAATGATGCGACATTATCTCTTGAGGAAGCCCTTGAAGACAACATGAGAGTAGAATATTACTTTCACCATCTTAACCAACTTCAAAGAGCAATCAGGTAAACTACAAAGAAAAACTTTCTAGCACCAACATTCAATTATGAAATTATACGAGTTGAAATTCATTTGTTTCTTTGTTGAAGAATTATTTAAGATGATGAAATTCATTTGTTTCTTTGTTGAAGACTTATTTAAGATGACTATATGTGACTCTTTTCACTTATGCATCATGAATAGGGATGGTGTTAGAGTGAAGGGATATTTTGCATGGGCATTGATGGACAACTTTGAATGGAATTCGGGATACACGATTCGTTTTGGCCTCAACTACATAGATTACAAAGATAACTTGAAAAGATACCCAAAACTTTCTGTCCGATGGTTCAGAAATTTCTTAAGAAAATAATGACATGAATATGGACCTTGCCTTATAAGATGTTAGACTACCACTAATGCTATTAATAAGACGGAGATATATTCTTCATTTGAACTTCAACAACCAATAAGACCTTCTTGAAATATCTACTTAAATTTGTATTTTTGCTTTTTTGGCAGTTCGCGACACTTCAATCATACATTTTTGGTCTCATGGCTGTAATGAAATATTGAATGCATGCAATCACCAAAAAGCACGTGCATTAGTTAAACGCAGATCAATTCGCAGTCGGATAGATTGATGTATTATTGATAGTGATTGTATATGTTGCTCCAAAAGTGGGAGATATATATGATTATTCCCTTACGATTACGCATGTGTAGCGCACGACACTACCTAGAGAGGCGTGAATGGTTTTTTAATCTTTTCTCTTAAACAATCACAAATTAAAACTTATTACTACCACAATTATCTCTTCTAACAAAGATTATCAATTAATGGTAGGAACCCCTTTTTAACCACATCATCTCCATGAACCCATAAAAATTAGTGTATTAATTTTGTCAATTAATCACTTGACACTCAATCTCTCACAAAGATCTCAACCCAAGGACCCAAACCCTTGAATGCACAACTATGGATGATTCCACACTACCAGCTACACGCCAATATAAGGTCTGCCAGCTATGGATGATCTCAACCATGGCTTGGTAAGAAAGTATAAGGTCTGCCAGCTACACGCCAATATTCCACACTACCCACCGGAGCTCTTAACAATAGTGGTAAGTCCTTGGCCATTCCAACAACGGGGCTTAGACGTTTTGGGACCTCTCCCAATAAGTGTGGTTTAATGCAAATTTGCTATCGTTAGAGTGGATTACTTCACCAAATGGGTAGAAATGGAACCTTTGGCAACAATCACCGAACAGAATGTGCAAAACTTTGCTTGGAAGTCTATAATTTGTAGGTTTGAGATTCCCAAGGCGATTGTTTCAGACCATGGAAAACAGTTTGATAACCCTAAATTTAAGAAGTTTTGTGCAGAGCTGGGAATAAAAAATTTCTTTTCGGCTCCTACTCATCCCCAATCCAACGGGCAAACAGAGGTCACTATTCGAACAATAAAGGCAACCTTGAAAACTAAGCTGAAATCACTAAAAGGAAAGTGGGTAGAACAACTCCCTGAGGTGCTATGGGCTTATAGAACCACAGTCGGACCCGCCACCCAGAAAACTCCATTTGCCTTAGCTTTCAGAACTGAAGTTGTGGCTTTCCATAGAGATTGGGTTGCCATCTCCCAGAACTGAATACGGCGAAACAAAGCGTAACGATGAAGCGCTCCTGCTCAACCTCAATCTTTTGGATGAGAAGAGAGACAAAACTTTGCAGCACATAAAGCATTACTAGAGGAGGAAAGCTAGATACTATGACAGGAAGGCGAGGCACATAAGTTTCAAGGTTGGAGATCTAGTGCTTAGAAAGCTACTGCTCGCGAGGAAAGACCCTTCCCATGAAAAACTGGGCCCAAACTAGGAAGGTCCTTATATTATATCAAAGGTCATCAAACCCAAAAACTATGAGCTGCAAACCAAGGAAGGAAAAATCCTGCCTCATTCATGGAATGAAGAGCACCTTAAGAGGGTTTTTCAGTGAGTCTTTCTGTAATAAAATTATTTCCTCAATCAGATCGTGAGTTTTTGACCCAACATTGTGTGCATTTGCAAAAAGGCTTCAAGCTTAAAGATGAGCTCTTCAACTCGTAAAACAAAGATGAGCTCTTCAGCTCATAAAACAAATAATGAGCTCTTCAGCTCATAAAATAAAGATGAACTCTTCAACTCATAAAACAAAGACGAATTTTTTAGCTCGTAAAACAAATATAAGCTCTTCAGCTTATAAAACAAAGAATGAGCTCTTCAACTCATAAAATAAAGACGAGCTCCTCAGCTCGTGAAACAAAGATGAGCTTTTTAGCTCCTAAAACAAAGAATGAACTCTTTAGCTCATAAAATAAAGATGAGCTCTTCAGCTCGTAAAACAAAGATGAGCTCTTCAGCTTATAAAACAAAGAATGAGCTTTTCAGCTTATAAAGCAAAGACGAGCTCTTCAGCTCGTAAAACAAAGATGAGCTTTTTAGCTCATAAAACAAAGAATGAGCTCTTTAACTCATAAAATAAAGATGACCTCTTCAGCTCATAGACAAAAGATGAGTTTTTTGGCTCATAAGAATACAGAGGAGATCTATATAGCTCACGAGAAGTAAACTCCTCAGAAAGCAAGGAACGATCTAAAACAGTTCATTACTAGAAAGCAACAACAAAAGACAAGTGCTTGGCAATCGACAAGGTAGGCTTTTCAAAAAAAAAAAAGAGAGAAAAACCCGTGCAGCCTTGAACGAGCCAAGGAGGTCGGATTCTTTCCTTGGGTATGATGAGGCTCAATAAGTTAAATAGTTGGGTCACATCCTAGAGGAGACTTCTCAGATTTCTTTGTGTTGACAAAAAAGGGTGTAAACATGAAGACTTCCCAAGGGAGCTTGGTTTCTAAGACACAGTAAGGCTTCATAAGCATAAGCAGCTACTAGAGCCATATTACCAGCAATGCTAGCAGATGCATTAGAAATAACTATACCCTAGTCTCTATACCCAACAACATTGAAAACCAATTCAAGAATGAAACTAGATTTCGCGTGGTTAATGCACCTTGCGGACCTTAGAAAAGTTTTGGGAGGTCTACACCGAGGGCTTCCAGGCTCCGGGGAAGTAGGAGCTCTAGACTCCATTGCCTCAAGGAGATCTAAACGACCCCTAGAAGCAAGGGGGGAAGGAGGAGCATAAGTAGTGATATGTAACTTAGCAAAAATGAAGCAATAAGATAAGCCCTAAGGGAACAGGGGTTTCTTGGTAGTAGTTTGTACAACGTTAGCATCTAGGAGTGCTCATAGAGATAGATTTTATGTTTTGAGGTTAGGATTAGCAGAAGGAAAAAATAGCTCCAACATTTCCATAATACTCCTCATCCATCTCAAGCGTTCTCAGCACTCGGTAAGCCAGGAAGAACACGGCGTGATAAGCTGTAGCGAAATTTGAGAAATAAGGCAGCACTCAACCCCTGACTTTGGAGGTTAGATGCCTTTAGGCTAAGGTTAGCTCGTGTGGTTGTGTGGACCTTCTGGTATATCTCCTCAAAGAAGTCTTGTATGAATCTGGGGTTAGACTTCCAGAATCCCTTAAGAAAGTTTTCAAATTTCTTTGAACTGAGGTCAACTCGTATGGTTGAATGGACCTTCTAGTACATCTCCCCAATGGAGCCCTTTGGATTTATTTGAATCGAGGTTTACTTGTATCCCTACATGAATGCTCTGATCTTTAAGTTCTAAAGAGTGCACAATGTGAGTCGGTATTACAAATATAGGTCAGATAGACTAAAAAATGATGTGCACCATTTCAAAACGAGGATTATACTTTAGAGCATCAAAAGTGAAGTTACAATCCAAAAATACGAGTTATTCCAAACAAAAATTACAACTCAAGATCCTAAGTTTCAAAAGAAGGAGTAAATAAAGGGTTCTGCAATTCCATGGATGAAGCTTCAGCAGCAGGAGCAGAGCCCAGCAACTTAGAGGATAGGGCCCCAGGTGGTAGAAGAGCAGAATTCTCAAGGGTGCTGGTTGCAGGAACCTCTATTCTTTGCTATCCCACGACATTGGCTTCTTGCTGGTTCTACAACTGTAGTAGATTTCCCTAAGTTTTGCTCATGTTGTATGTAGAGACCATCAATTACTAATAGATCAGTAGAATTTTAGCAAGAATCGAAACAATCATTCCCACAAATGGTGTCAAACTGATAGTGTAATTTACGCGGTTGTATAGTAGAGCTCGGGCCTAAAAAAGGGGGAAATAGATAGGAGATTCGTAAGGGACATTAATGGAGTTTACTGGAATACCCAGTCAGAGCTACTAGTCACTCGATGGTTAAACAATCAACACGAGGATAATAATAGAGAATGGAAATCAATAGACCGGGGGTTTATAGTTGTTCACCAGTTTGGAAGGTTGGCTAGTCTACTCTAATGGAGTCTCTTGCTCATGAGGGAGTTTTCTATTTCTTGGGGAAGATGAATACAATGCTTTTGAGAGTAAATTTACAGGTATTTGATACCTTACAGTTTCAGGCATTGATCCCTATTTATAGTGTGTGGGATCATGGTCCTTACGTAATCAACGTGAACCATTCGGGGTTGTTATGATCCATGTGATGGAATATTTGGCTGTTGGAGGCTACAATCCCTAGTCGTGACATGGCCTTCTAGAAGGTGCAACCTATAGCTGTTATAGTGTGCACGGGGGGGGGGGGGGGGGGGGGGGGGGCACATTGGTGCTGACTCTTGACCTGCGATTTCTGAGTTAGGGGTCATGGGTTGGGAGGTCTGAGTTGGGGTCACGAGTGGGGCAGATAGGGGTTGGGAGCTCGGCTTGTTCGCCTGACCTTAGTTGTCTCGACTTGAAACCCAAATTTTGACATTATCATGCATGCCACTATTGGGAGCATATCTTTGAGATGCTTTTGATCCGAGCTTAACCTTGGGTAATTTTTGGTATCATCATAACTCTTGTTTCAATTTGCCCTAACTCATAAAACCTATCAATGTGTGCAACCAAGAAATAACTTAATGGACACAATAATTTAGTCATTAAGATCCTTCATTTTTTTTTTTTGGAGTTTTAAACTCGAATTTATTAAATGGTGCAAAATTAAAGAGTTTCTAACTATTTATTAATTTTTGGAGTTTTAAACTCCTAAATGATCTTTATTAAAAGAGTCTTGCTCTCTTAATAAGTTTTTGGTATTTTTAACTCAAACAAGGTCAATAACATCGGTGGAATTTAATTCCATTTGCATTCATGAGTTAAGTGAATTCGAATATTCAATTTGGTTAAAATTTTAAGTTGAATGCCAAAAATGATGGGTCACTTACGAGTAAAATTTCATTCTAAATCAAATGGGTCATTCATCCATTTCAAACAAAATAAAATTCAATTCCAAATCAAATGAGTCATTCACTCATTTAACACCCATTCAAACCCAAGAATCCTTTCTTCTTTTTTTTTTTCGGGTAAGAAGAATCCTTTCTTTATTCAAACTAAATTCGACTTAATTCCACTTATGAATACATAGACAGCCCAACATCTAAACTGGACGTAGTCACGGATTCAAATCAACTTTAAATAAATTTTAAATTCTTTTCATTTGAACTATGTTCGACTTAATTCCATTTGTTGGATACGTAGATAGTTCAACATCCACACTGCTCGCAATCACACTTTCAAATAAATTTCAAAATCCGTTAAATTCCAATATTCTACCTTCAAGATCTATGGTTGACTTGAATCCTTATCGAACATGTAGGCACTAGGCACATTAACAACTCTCAACAAATCTCAAAATTTTTCCTGCAAACCAAATGAGTCTTACACCTATACAAAATCAAAGAGTCATTCACCCATTTAAAACATGAAGATATTTTATCCATTCAAGATCAATGAGTCATTTACCTGTTGATCTTATCTGAAAAATAATTTAACCTCTCTATATTATGAATCGACTTGATCTCGATAACAAGTAAGTAGAGCAACCGAGGTCCAACCATGACAACAAACAAATAATTTTTCTTTCCATTCTCTTTGGATGTAACGGTGACATGTGATAATTTCTCATTAGAATCAAAGGTTTCCTTGAAGCAAGGGAATGTAATAAGTTATCTGAAATGGGTACAACTTATATTAATAAAATTTATATAATTTTTTGTTGTATGAATAAAGTCATGTTGGGCAAAAATCTAAAATTTTGCCCAACAACAATGGTCCCTTCGTTACCACTGCATCAGTGTGAGGTTGTAAATGCTTCAAGAACACTAAGTCCAAAAGTGCCTATATCTTTGTAAATGTCTTTCGGCCAAGTAAATGGGATGCTTTGCATATAATATCTATACAATAAAACCGGACTATATTTGAATTTTATACCCATACATCTGCCCCCCCCAAAAAAAAAAAAAACACCATCCCAACCAAGCCCAACGGTTCCCTGGCACAACACAGTCTCTTCTCTCTGTCCTCTCAGTCTCTATCCCTCTCTCATCTCGGTCTCTTTTCTCTCAGTCTCCTTTCTCACACAGTCTACCACTCTATCATTGTCAGGCAGCGACAGACATCACTTCCCAAATTCATGCCGAAGATAGGCGGTCACTTCCCCAAATTCATGCCTTCGTCTTCGAATTCAAACGTTCTTCACAGCCACCGAGACTCAAACTTTCTTCACAGCGAGGCAGACATTACCGAGTTCTTCACAGCCACAACCACTGCCATTGCCAGGTAATCCCCCCATCCTTCTTCCCCTCTTTCTGTTTCTCTTTTCCCACCATCTCCTCACTCTATTTCTCTATCTCTCTCTAACCCTCTACCAGCCCAGCTCCAAAATGCCCCAATTTTATGGGTGTACATGAAGTGTTCGTCAAAATGCCCCAATCACCACCGAGTTCGTTGCTCCATGATACAGTTAGGCTTTGGTTTATTGTTTATTGTTTATTGTTAACTCATTTTGGTTTATTGTTTATTGTTGCAGTCAAGCTTTGGTTTATTGTGTGTTTGCTCCATGGTTCATTTTATTTTCCCTTGCGTATATTTGTAGAGACAATCCGTTGTATATTTCTTTCTAATTGTCTGGGTTTTGTTTGATCTACGTGGGCATAGAAATGATTGTGGAGTTAAAGAACGACTTTGTCACTCAAGGCAGCTTCCTTATATTTCAACGTACTGTCAAAATGCCAATTTAAAGGTGCTGAAATCGAGCAGCTGGAATGGTTAAAGTATGAGAGCCTACTTCTTTACTCAATCGTAGAACAATTTGTTCCTGTTTATCCACACATCAAGTTGCCCTTGCTCTACAACCACAAGGGGAATTGATTTACCATATTTTGATGGAAGGAGTAAACTAGGTGGTTAGCGAGAATCTAGATACCTAGGCAGAGATAATATGCTTGGCTTTGAGGTAGTATTTATTATAAGTTACTTTTTGGACGCCCCTCAATTGTTGTTTGTAATTTTTGTTAGTGACTTTATCTATTTGGTTATCAAGAACGTTATGCATGTTTGTCGCTCCTTAATTTCTATTTGTAAGTTTTGTTAGTGACTTTATCTGTTTGGTTATCAAGAAAGTTATGCTTATGCATGCTTGTTCTTTAATTCAAAACAGTTATTATGATCTCTATCAACTATTTCATGCAAGAGCTTCCATTGTTCTATTTCTCAGGACCATAGATCAATTGCAAGGTTTATTGGCTATGCCCTATGTCATTATGCAATTTGGTTACCCACTGCGTAGGTGGAGAAGGAAAAGACAGTAATTGCTCTACTTCTTCAGATGTTAGGAGGAGATGTTATGTCATAGGTGCTAGAACCGGAAGCATTAGTCATATATTGGATGCGTCACAAATGATTTGTGAAAATGTTGGTTTCTTTATAAGTTTGTCAGCCTGATGAACGGAAAAAGAAATCTGATGAATCATGCTTCTTCTTTGAGTTGGTCCATTTCTATTGATGGTCTCAACTAGAGCCTTAAAAACAACATCTAAGGCTCCAGACCACGAGCAAGATAAGTGATAACTATCTGCTTTATGATCTCAGCGCGTTCGTCGGCTTAGTCCATTTTTCATCCCGCGAATACTGATCAACATGTTAGCTGGTCATGTGAGCGTGAAGTATGGATTCCAGGTATGTAAAAGTGCATCCACTGCTAATTTATTTTTTCCAGGAACATATGAGTGCTTATGGGATACATTGGTGGACATGCTGCAATATTCCCATGTGGGTGACTGTTCCTTTGGTTATCCCTAGGGCATATGTCATAACTTGAGATCGTATGTTGGAATTTTGTTGGGTGACTTATTGTGATTAATATTTTTGTGATTAAAAAATATGTCAGGCGCCTTGAGCAAGTTAATGGTAACTTTTGATAATTCACAAGTTCATGGACCACATCGAGCTCTTTAGATACTTGATTACTCTTCCTTTCTCTAGCTCTATGTGTTCATATTGAGCAGTTTCCTATATATTTGTTGTTGCGGCTTTGTACAATTGCTTCTTGCTTTGATGGTTGTTTGCATAACAATGAATTGGTGCAATCACCAATGCCGCAGGTTTTTTTTACTAATAGGTTTGAGGGCTTGAATTTTCTTGAACTAAGATATGCAATATGTTTGGTATTTAAAATAACTTAATACTGAATTGGATAACTCTTTATTCGACAAATCTCAATGTGGAGTTGTTTTAGGTGTGTCATATTTTTGGCTAAAATTATTTAATTAATTATGAATTTGATTATGCAGGTGTTGATGGGCAAAATGCTATGGGACTGAAACTTAAATTGTCATAGGCACGGGTTTTTTTTTTCCCATCAATCTCCTTGAAAAAATTAAGACATGATTACATGGGGAAGTAAGATTTCTTTTAATTCATCTGATTATTGTAACATTGAAAGAAACTGTTTGAAGCTTTGTCCTATTTGAAATGCATTATTTCCTTTAGCTTTATAAGCTTTTTTCAATTGTATTTTAAAATAGAAATTTTTTTGTATTTCAGAGTATCTTCAGTCATGGGTCAATCTTTGGTTGGACTTGCGTATATAACATGTGATTGTGACTTTTGTTATTAAGATATATATAAATGCTATTTTTGGTTTGAATTAGGTAGTGACTAAAATATGACGATGTTTTTGAGTTTGATTGAGTAATTTTTTTTGAGATTGGAGTGCAATGGTTTGTGTTGGACAATGCAATGGTGTATGCTTGACAGTGATACATACAATGAGATATATTAGTAATGTAGACATGTTGAAATTTCTTCAAATTTTTATTTTTGAAGGAAATTTTGTCAAAATTTTTAAAAAAATAACAGGGGCTAAATTTATTTCAATTTTTTAATTAAAACAAAAGAAAGAAAATTATTTCAAATTAAAAGTTTTTTTTAAGTTATAAAGTACCTTTAGTCACGGATTATACAACATTTAAAAGATGAAACCATGTGATATAGTAATGAAATATTTAAAGGTGTATAATGTTTTGGGAATAACTGCAGGTCAACTCCCCTACCATCCATTGAATATTGTAATTGCATGTTGATTCGCGTGGACAGCTTGCATTGCCATTAATTCGACGTGCATGAAGAAATTCATTAAAAGAAAACTGGAGATACGGAAGAAAAAGGAAAATAATAAGACAAAAATATTTGTGTACTTTATTTCTACTTCCAGGGAGTAAATGTCTAATAAGCTACGTCTAATATATTATTGATTACTGATTGGATAGAAGGATCTCAAATTTATTTACAGATTGAGTAAATACCTTAGATAGATACAAGATAAATCATTGATCTTTATTTAATGTAAGCTCATGTAGATACTGCAAGATATTGATGGGTAGTGGCGGAGGCATAAAGGGCGAATGTTAGGGGCAGAGGCGGAGCCAAAAAAATTATTTTTGGAAGTGCACTAGACAATTTAATAAGTTATAATTTTTCCTTGTTGTCGATATAAGATAATATATTTATATTTACTTA
>CAUOFW020006599.1:0-23502 GCA_963454935.2 Ilex paraguariensis
TGCCATTTTTCATAAAAAGTTTAAATTTACCTGGTTTACATCTCTTCCCCCCTTAAAAGAATTAGTCCCTGAAATTCACACACACACATACACACTTAACCATATGGATATGCAACATTAATATTATACTTAAACTTATAAAAACTCGTACCTCCATCCTCGAACATGAATGAATAGTTGGTACGTGTAGTATCCTCACGCTCTAATGTCGCCTCCTCCACTCCTCGGTGCTAACATAGCACCTTCACTAGCCGCACAATCATGCCTCACAAAACCTACTCCCGGCTATCCATGATATGCACCGGCCCCTCCTCAAAAGTCCCATCTGCATCAACAGTCAATTCACCCCAATCCACCATGTGTGTTGGATCTGGAGTATACTTCCGGAGCATAGAGACATGGAACACCGCGGTAATGCCAAGCTGTAAACCACTGTACCCACCCACTCAAGTACCTCAAAGGGCCCAATAAAATCTCGGTGACAACTTTCTCTATTTTTTGCATCTGACCACCCCCTCTTAGGCGTCACCTTCAAGAAGACGTGATCTCCAACCTCAAACTCTAGAGGTCACCGTTGTTTGTCGGCGTAGCTCTTCTGCCAACTCTGAGTTTTAAGAAGAAGCTTTTGTATCAAGTCCACCTTCTCCAAGGTGTCTATGATCAAATTTGGACCCGTAGAGGATCTTTCTCCCACCTCCGTCCAACAAACTAGAGAATGGAATGGCCTCCCATATAGTGCCTCATAGGGTGTTATCTGAATTCTCGTCTGATAACTGTTGTTGTAGGTGAATTCCACTAACGGTAAATGCTCCTCCCAACTACCCTTGAGATCTAGGACGCATGCCCGTAGCATGTCCTCTCAGACTGACCGTCCGTTTAGGGATGAAAAGCAGTATTCATCATTAATTGTGTCCCCCATGGCACGCTGGAAACTCTCCCAAAAATGAGCCATAAACCTGGGATTCTGATCTGATACTATAGATATAGGTACCCTATGCAACCGGATAATCTTTTGTATATACAACTTGCAGAATTCGTCCAGTGTGAAGGTTATCCGCACTACCAAAAAGTGTGCCAACTTTGTAAGCCAGTCCACTATCACCCACACCGAGTCATGTCCCCGCGATGTCTATGACAAGTGGGTCACAAAATTCATCGTGACATGCTCCCACTTCCACTCAGCTACCTCTAAAGGCTGGCGTAACCCCGCTGGTCTTTGGTGCTTGGCCTTGACTTGCTGACACATGAGACATCGAGAGACAAAATCTCCAACATCTCTTCTCATAATGGGAGCAATAGAATTCTCTATATCGAAGACTGCCTTCTGAGTGAATGATCCAACCTTCGTCACCTGTACCTGACTGTACTTGGACCCTGATGGACTATATCTTTGTGTCCTATCTTTGGGACTCGATCACTCTGCTCAGTAAGGAAGGCGTAGCCACCAATCTCCCCAAAGTACTTCAGACTTTTGTGGTCTGAAAACACCTCGAATTTCTCACCATATAAATAGTGGAGCCAAGTCTTCAAGGAAAAGACAATGGCCACCAACTCTATGTCGTGTGTAGGATAATTCTGTTTGTGGTTCTTTAATTGTCGAGAACCATATGCCACCACCCTCCCGGACTACATCAAAACATAACCCAGTCCATCTCTGGAAGCATCACAATATACCGTGTACATCTGTCCCCTCTCCGAAAACTATCAAAATGGGGGCTGAAGTGAGCCTCCTCTTTAGTTCCTGAAATGGTTTCTCACATGAATCATTTCACTCAAACTTGACCCCCTTCTAGGTCAATTTCATTATAGGTGCAGCTAATCGGGAGAAGTCCTCGATGAATCTCTGATAATACCCTGCCAATCCCAAGAAGCTACGTATCTCGAAGATTGACTTTGGCCTCTCCTAACTCATGACCGCCTCAACCTTCCCCGGGTCCACAGATACACCCGAGGTAGACACCACATGTCCTAAAAACTTTACTTCCATAAGCCAAAATTCACATTTGCTGAACTTGGCGTACAACTGGTGCTCTCTCAAGGTTTGGAGGACAACCCTTAAGTGATCCTCATGCTCCTCCTCAGACTTGGAATAGATCAAGATGTCATCAACAAACACCACGATGAACTGATCTAGATATGGTTGAAACACCCAATGCATTAGATCCATGAATGCCACTAGGGCATTCGTCAATCCAAATGACATCACAGTGAATTCAAAATGCCCGTAACGCATTCTGAACATCGTCTTAGGGATATTTGCATCCCTAATCCTCAACTAATGATAGCCGGTGCGAAGATCTATCTTGGAGTAGACTTGTGCTTCCCTTAGCTGATCAAACAGATCATCAATCCTTGGCAAAAGGTACCTATTCTTGATATTGACCTAGTTCAACTGTCGATAGTCTATACATAATCGAAGGGTCTTGTCCTTCTTCTTGGCAAATAGTATCAGAGCGCCCCAAGGTGAAGTGCTCGGTCTAATAAAACCCTTGTCTAATAATTCTTGCAATTGGACCTTGAGTTTTTGCAACTCAACTGACGCCATCCTATGTGGAGTCATAAAAATTGGCATTGTACCAGGATACAATTCAATGCTAAAGTCTACATCCCTATAGGGAGGTAATCCCGATAGTTCATCTGAAAAACCATCCTCAAACTCACACACAACTCGAGACAGACCCAACTCCAGTCTTACCTCGTCTTCCAGGGGTAAGGCTTACAAGCCAACCCATCAACTGTCCGTGCCAACAACAATCATACACGGCTTGGGATAAAACATCACGCTTTTTCCTTGGAACTTGAAACAAACACCATTAGGCATATAAGCGGTGACCCTCTTTTGATCACAATCAATGACGACTCGATGTGCCGCCAATCAATCCATCTAGAGGATAACATCGAACTCTGACATGTCCAGACCCTAAGGTCCACGGTGAGTAAAATTTTCGAGATCTCTAACTCACAACCCCGACATATCTGATCAACTCTCACCCTAGCTCCTAGGGGAGAACTCACATGCAATGGCTCTTCCAAGGTCTCAACCTCTAATCCCAAGTCTTTCACACATGATGCAGATATGAATGAATGAGATGCACCCGAGTCAAATAACACCCTTGCCCACAAGCGAGAGAGTAGAAATGTACCCTGTATTATCAATTGATCTATTGGCTCAGTCTATGGCGTAATGGCGTAGACACGCCCCTGGGTCCCTGAAGTACCGGCTTGTGAGCCTTGTCCTCGTTCTCAACCCATGCCCTAGCCCATCTGGCCTACTTATGGAGTCCCCACCCTTGGAGTAGTAGGGGTCTATGTAGCACCTTGGAACTGATACTGACTTCCCTGGCCCATGGTAGGGTAGTGAGGAGTATAATGTCTGTGGTTGCCCCATTAAAGTCTGGGACTAAGATGACCTATAACTCTAGGATCCCTGTCTCTAGCGGCAATCCCGCTTCGTATGACCCGACTGGTGGCAATTGAAACATGTTTGTTAACCAGCCTAATAAGTTATCCTGGGGTTTTCCCCATCTTAGGAGAATCGACCTTGGCCTTGGCCCTGATGGCTACAGCCCTGTCCCTATGTAGCAGATGTCCTCTGTCTCTTTTCCAAACTAGAAGAAGAGGATTGACCCTCCTTCTTCCTGTCCTTGGCATTCGCTTCCTGGATGTTCCGTGCATCCTTAACTTCTCTCTCAATTGCTATAGCCATTGTGACCATCGAATCCATGTTTTGCAGGCAGCCCACAATTTTACTCCGGATGGACAATTTCAGACCATCCTCAAACTTCCTCACCTTGGCCATATCTGTGGCCACGTAGTCATCGACAAAATGGGCCAACTACGTGAACTTGGCCACGTATTCCAGCACCGCCATTGTTCTCTGTCTCAAATCCAAGAATTCCCGGGCCTTTGCATGTCTAGCGGCCACTGGGAAATACTTTCCCATGAAGAGCTTCGGAAACTCTCCCCATGTCATTTCCTCCAAATTCTTGGAGTCCTTTGCCCACTCCCACCACAGTTGGGCTTGTCCTTCTAGTTGGAATGCAGCTAGCCTTATCTTCATGGCATCGAAAGTAATCTCTATTGCCTCTAAAATCTTATCAACCTAACAGAACCAATGGTCGGCTACCATCGAATCTGCCCTTCCCTAAAAAATTAGAGGCTTATGTGTCTTGAACTTCTAGAGGTTACTAGAGCCTCCTTGTCCCACACTTGCACTAGCCGGGATTGCAGCTACAACACTAGCCTGTGCAATGGTAGTAGCCGCTGTACCAATAGCCTCTATAAGGGCTTGATGGTCAAAGGCCGGTGGTGATTGATTAGTCTTCCACCCACTGCCTCGGTGTCCTCTTCATCTACGAGCCGTCTACACACATGCCAGATAGCAATAGAGCACCAATTCAATGTTCGAAAGTAGGAACCAACGTTTAACTCTGAGATTTATCTCGTCTCCCTAGTAGAGCTTGTGCCACCCACTAGTAGACCTTTATACCTTTAACTATGTCGTTCCCTTATTTTTCGACTCCCAAGGTTATGTTTTCTAACCCAAGTGTCACTCTTCCATATACATTTTACCATGTATATCATTCACATAATACATATCAGATAACATGTAGCACGTACTATTTAAGCACATAATCATGGATGCACAATGCATGCAATGGTATAGACCCATGTCCATCAAGCCCAAGGTAATTCGTATACCTAGGCTCTGATACCAAGCTGTGACGCCCATAAAATTGGGGGTCCTTTTTACACCGTTGACCACCCGTCAACATGCGGAATTGCCCGTGATTTGCTGTACAACCCAACCTCACGTTTGTAGTATCCTTTTACCCAGGATTATAACTCACACGTATAACCTGTGTTCCTTTAATCATTTAATCCAACCAAGGTTCAATATACCCCAATATATATCATTTAATGTCCATTTGTATCATTGGAACCAAGAAAATCAAAGGCTAATTGCATAGCAAAACAATTTTTAAATTTGTAATTTTTGGAAAGTGTATCGGTACGTGTACCGGTACGATTTCCCTACTGGACCTCACCGTACCGGTACGATTTCCCTACTGGACCTCACCATACCGGTACGCTTTGCTAGTTCTTCCCTATTTCACCTGTTTTTGATTTCCATTCATTTCCAATCCATCTCATTTTCACCCACAACACATATAATGGAGTTTTTTTTGACATAAAACCTTATTGTACAAGTTCATTACTGTGACACCCCTAAAGTCGGTGTCCCGTTGACCATTCGTCAACTCGCAAAAATGTCCGTGAATACCGTTGGATCCGACATCATGCTAATATTATCCCATTACTGGAATTTCAAACTCACACGTAACACCCGTGTTTCATTAGTCATTTAATCCTACTGAGGTTCTATGTACCCCAATATATCTCATTTAAGGTCTATTTGTGTCATTGGAACTAAAGGATACATAGCCCAAGACCCTGAAAGAAAAATAAAAAAAATTTCAAAATCTACCAAAGTGTACCGGTATGCATGGCTCACTGGATCTCACCGTACCGGTACGCTGAGCCCATTTTTCCTTGTTTCATCTGTTTTCGATTTCCAATCCAATCCAAACCAAACCTTTCTAAATTAATCCCAAATATGTATTAAGATATTTTCTACATTATACATGATTCATCCAAGTCTATTACAACCCATTCCATACATTTACATATCAAAATGGAATTAAACCTAAGTTTTTATTCAAAACTTATTTTCAAAAGCCACAAACCGAATTTTCTTCATTCTCAAGGTCTCGAATGTGTGTTATCCACCGGAATATGCCCCATACCTGAAATGTGTTCCCGTGTAAGATGAGCCAACACCCAGTAGAATATTTCCTACACAGGCTACTCCCCCACCTAAATGCAAATGAATGTATACATGCAACAACACACAACCAATATCCATTCCAATGCAAGAATATGTGATTAATGTTGGAATCTATCATGTCATGCCATGAATGAAATGAGATTCACTCATGCACATCAACCTGAGCCCTCATCGGCTCTCTCCACACTATGCATTGCAAGTGTAAAACCCTTGTCATTGATGAAATACATCCAATGATCATCCTTGAAACTAAAATCATATGTTCATAAAAACCAATTCATTTATGGATGTTTCCCATCAAATGAATCATTTATCCAACAAAACCCATGTGTCTTTATTTGGGTAGTGGACTTTTGGTGTTGCATTTCTGACTCCACACACCGATACACTTTTTTGGACTTGCACCGTCGGAAGTAAATAAACCAATAGCCGAGCCTTGCACTCGAGGGGGGATTTATCCCTTCTTGTTATACCCAACACAAGTTTTTCATGTATGGAACCGTGCGACTTAGTAAGATATTCAACCCCACTTTCCTAAGCCCACTCATCAAACACGAAGCATGGTGATTGATTTAACCATGCACTCACACCTATGAAATGCGATGTGTTCTCTGTGCATATGCAATGTAATGAACCATTGAACTACCAACATCATGCTCAATGCAATGAATGCCAGTGAGCCAATTTAACCACATATCATGCCCCATATGTAATGAATGTCATATGGACAAATTAAACCACACATCTCAACATGTGTCATGACAATTTATATTAATACATATAATTACCACTATTTATCACAATGTCAATATATCAACATTTGTATCAATTAATTCCCAAGTATGTTAGCACATAATCCATGTCAATAACACACTTAAATCACAAGGCACATTATAAACAAATAGCATGCCTACATAAACCCAATTTTCAAGAGTTTACATAAACACATCGACATATCAAAATCAAGCTTCAAGGGATTTCACAAATGAATTCCCCATGCCAAACCCAACTAGGAATTAGTCTAGGCCAATTTCCGTACTCATTTCCTCATTTCAATAGCCCTAGTCAATTGACCTAGGTCATTATACACCCTTACCCATTCCATAGGACAACTTAGGTATGAAATAAACCAAAGTAGGAGAAACCCTACCTCTTGGAGCATAAGATAAAGACTAGAAGCTTCAATACACCTCCCTAGCTCCAAAAACTCTTGATTTTAGAAAATCTTGTCTTTAAAACTTCGGTGAAATTCCTTGTTCTTGGTATGTACGCATAGCTCTTGTCGCGTAGATGAAGTTTAAGTCTTGGTCCAAGCAATTTCGACCGACGAAACTTCTTGGAATTAAGAAAGAAAGGTAGAAATTAGGTTTTTCTCTTCTCCCTCTTCTCTTCTCTTCAATGCCTGAATCAGCCAGCCACTTGGGTGAGAAATATTTGATTTTTCAGATATTAACCCCTATTTATACTTTTTAATTGCACGGTCCACATTGTCCCGCATGTTTATTACTTTCGGGTCCGTTTTTAACCCGAAACGACTTAATTAAATCTCGATTTCAATTCAAATAAATTTTGTTTGAACTTTTATTCAATTATAAGGAAATTTTGTAATTTCTATTTTTGGAGACATTTAAAAGTTCATTTGTCACCCAGTTGTCTCGTAAAACTTACAAAATTCGACTATCACGGAATTCAACGAAAATAGACATGACAGCTCGATTTCATGATGCGAATCCAATTGTGAAGTCCATTGTTCCATATGAGCTCTATAAAAATATGCATTTTAAACCTATATAATAGTGGCAAATTACTATTTTTCCCATTGTCGGAAAAGTTCAAATTTTCCCGAGTTTTACATTCTTCCCCCCTTAAAAGAATTTGGTCCCCGAAATTTATACAAACATACATATTCACTCACATGCATATGTAACAGTCATATAATACTAAATGACTATAACAATGTACCTCCATCCTCGAATAAGAAGGGATAACTGGTACGTATGGTATCCTCATGCTCCCATATTGCCTCCTCCACTCCTCGGTGCTGCATAGTACCTTCACTAGCCACACGGTCTTGCCTCGTAAAACTTGATCCCGACTATCCATGATGCGCACCGGTCCCTTTTCAAAGGTCCCATCAACATCAACCAGAAGCTCTCCCCAATCCACCACATGAGTCAGATCCGAGGTGTATTTTCGGAGCATAGAGACATGAAATAGCGCGTGAACATCCAATAGATTTGACAGTAACGCCAACCAGTAAGCAACTGTACCCACCCTCTCGAGTACCTCGAAAGGCCCAATATACATCGGAGACAGTTTTCCCCACTTGTCGAACTTGACCACTCCTCTTTTAGGCATCACCTTTAAGAAAACATGATCTCCCACCTCAAACTCTAGAGGTCGCCATTGTCTATCGACGTAGCTCTTCTGCCGGCTCTAAGAAGATGCTTCCGTATAAGGTTCACCTTCTCCGAGGTGTCTCTAACCAAGTCCAGACCCATAAAGGGTCTCTCTCCTACCTCCATCCAACACACCGGAGATCAACACGATCTCCCATATAATGCCTCATAGGGTGCCATCTGTATACTCGCATGGTAACTGTTGTTGTTAGCGAACTCTACCAAGGGCAAGTGATCTTCCCAACTACTCTTGAGATCTAGTACGTATGCTTGTAGCATGTCTTCTAATGTCTGGATAGTCCTCTCAAACTGACCATCCGTCTAAGGATGAAAAACAATGCTCATCATCAACTGTGTCCCCATGGCTTGTTGGAAACTCTCCCAAAAATGAGCCATAAACCTGGGATCCTGACAATCTCCCTTATATACAACTTGCAGAATTCCTCCAAGGTGAAGGTCATCTGCACAGCCAAAAAGTGTGCGGACTTCGTAAACCGGTCTACAATCACCCACACCGCGTCTTGTCCCCGCGATGTTCGTGGCATGTGGGTCATAAAATTCATTGTGACATGCTCCCACTTCCACTCAGCCACCTCCAAGGGCTGGAGTAACCCTGTTGGCCTTTGATGTTCAACCTTAATTTGTTAACATGTGAGACATCGTTTGACAAAGTCTCCAACGTCTCTCTTCATCTCGCTCTAATAATACTGGTGACAGAGATCATGGTACATCTTCGTGCCACCTGGATGCACAACAAAACGAGAGCAATGAAACTCTCCGAGAATCTCCTCTCTTAACTGTGTAGACTGGAGAATCACAATCCTTCCCCTAAACCAAAGACTACAATTCGAGTGAATGGCCCAACCCTCATCCCCTATACCTGACTGTACTTGGTCCCTGATGGATGATAATTCTGCATCCCGTCCTTGGAACTCAATCACTTTGCTCAGTAGGGAAGGTGTAGCCACTAAACTTCCCAAAGTAACCTTAGTTTGATCTCCATAGTGTAGCCCGAACTGTCCCACAGTCTCGAGCATTTGTCACTCTCGGAAAGCCATACTAGCTAAGACTCCTCATGACTTCCTGTTGAGTGCATCAGCCACCACATTTGCCTTATCGGGATGGTAATACAAAGTGAAGTCGTAGTCCTCCAGAAACTCCATCCACCTATGTTGCCTCATATTGAGGTCCCGTTGTGTAAAGATGTACTTCAGACTTTTGTGATCCAAAAACACCTCAAACTGCTCACTGTATAAATAGTGGCGCCAAGCCTTCAAGGCAAAGACAATGGCCGCCAACTCCATGTCGTGTGTGGGGTAATTCTGCTCGTGATTTTTTAACTGCCGAGAAACACAAGCCACCACCCTTCCAAACTGAATCAATACACAATCGAGTCCGTCTTTCGAGGCATCACAATACACTATGTACCTCTGTCCCCTTTCCGGGACTACCAGAATAGGAGCTGATGTAAGCCTCCTCTTCAACTCTTGAAATGCCTTCTCACAAGCATCATTCCGCTCAAACTTGACCTCCTTCCGGTTCAACTTGGTCATAGGAGCAGCTAGTCGAGAGATGCGATGCCCCAAAAACTAGGGGTCTCGTTGATCGCCCATCAACCCTCAAAATGCCTGTGGATATAGTATAACTCGATAGCACACTGTTGTGTCCCATTTATCGAGATTCATAATTTAACAAAATCGGGCAGAGCCTCCCTTGTACAGAAAAACTCTACCCAAAACACAACCTGTGCACTGTACCATCACATGACCCATCCGAGGTCCCATATACAAATGTTGACCACACCGGGTCCAATTATCCATACTTTCACCTCATGAGTTTATGCATTAAACATAGTTAATACAAGTTCAAAATTATAATTCCTTTACAAATATTACATGCCAATACATAGTTTGAACAACAGTCTGCAAAACAGTCCTGGTTAAAGGCCACATGTCGGCCCCTCTTCACCTTTGAGGCCTTGAATGAGAGTCCTCCATCGGTACACACCCTGCACTTGAAATGTTTCAAGTATAGGGTGAGCCAACGCTCAGTAGAAAAACTCCTACAAAGACCACTCCCCACCTAAAATGCGTATGCAATGCGCACATGCCACAAACAACTTTTTCCATTCCAAATAAGAATATGTTATTCAAGATAGAATCTCATGATGCCATGCCAAGTAATGAGACGAAACTCACTCATGCATGCTATCCCGAGCTCACACCGATCCCCACAACACAATGCGATGCATATGTGTAAAACAAACGTCTTTGATGAAACACATCCAAAGATCATTTTGAAATCAACCATATGTCATAGAACCAATTCATTCTTGGATGTTTCCCATCAAATAAATAATTTATATATTAAAATCATGTGCCTTTATTAGGTATCGGATTCAGGAATCGCACTTTTGGCTCCGTACGCCATTACACTTTTCTAAAATTTTATCGCCGGTAAGTGTATGAACCATGTGGCCGGGATTTTCACCCGAGGGAGTGTCTAGCCCTACTTGCTATACCTGACACAAGTTTTCTTATGCATGTAACCGTGCGACTCAATAGGATGTTCCATCCTACTTTCCCGAGCCCACCACCAACCACCAAGGATGATGATTGACCAACCATGCAACCACACACGCATGCTAATGGTTATGGATGTGTTTACCCCATGCATATGCAATGTAATGCATCATTTCAAACTACTGCCATGTTCAGTATGTAATGAATGCCATATAAATAATTTTAACATATCCTATGATCAATTATATCCAAACATATAAATTTCATGATCATCATAATGCTAACATATCGTTAAGCATAAATCAACATAACATTACAATTGTAAATCACATCATAAGAATGTAATTTCGCTTTACCACATTTTTCAAGCATTTTGTTTCATCAAACAACAACTTCAATAACTCAAGGCATTTTATTAAACACCTTCACGACACCAGTTATGTTATCACATAATTCACTCACATTTATCGTATAACTGAAGAAATCATAATAAGTGACTTCTACCGTTAACCCCTCTGTCAATCCACAGAAAGATCCATGAATGTTGCACTAACCGACATCACATCATTATTATCCCTTTGTCTGGGATTTTAACTTGCACGTGTAATCCGTGTTTCTTTACTAATTTAATCCTATCGAGGTCCAATATACCTCAATATATCTCATTTAAAACCAAAGAACACATACTGATGAGTGCAAAATATTGAATATTTGAAGGCCTCATTACATGCATTTTAACTCAACTTTTGCATGTAAGTACTTAGAGTGAGCCAAAATTATGAATAATGTTGATATTTGGATGTTGCAAGTATTTATAGCATAAATCAAGTATTTTAGGACCTTGCAACTATCTTGGATGTGTGGTGAAGGTATGACCACATTACATGAGGATTTGGAGGCTTAGAAGTTAAGAAATCAAAGAGGTATTGGTGTTTGGTAACAAAGGCACCAGCACTAGCTCCCTCTAGTGGAAGTACCTCTGTTTTTCTCCATTTTGACCATTATACACTCAGAATCTGGGCAAGGGAAAAACACAAAAGTTGTAGATATAGATGTCTTCTATATTGTGTCAAAATTTTAGCTCAATCCAACAGTTGGATCAAAAGTTATGATAATTCTACGACAACTGGTCCGGAGCAGAAAAGTGTACCAGCTTTTCTTCACCCAATTTCTATATCCATTGCAAATTCTTTCTTACAAGATTTATTTAGCACATTTAGGCACCCTTTTCCCATACTTAACATACACTAATGGTTCATTCAACAAGATAATTTATCTCAAGTCATGCCACCCATCCTCAATACCCCTTTTTAACTAAACCATCAATTTCAAACTAGAAATTGATTATATCCTTTCTACACCAACTCCATAACCATAGGCAAGTGAATTACATAGTTCCATATGCCTACCATTTTTCCATCCAAACAACTATGGTAGGAAAAGTTTAAAATACACAAAACAATCCATGTAAACCCAATTTTCCAAGAGTTTACACTAATAGCTTCCACATATCAAATGTGAGCTAAAACTTGGTTTTTTCTTCCTTCTCTTTTAATCTCCCTCACTTTAGGTTTCCAACAAGCAAGAACACACACACACATTGATGTATGATTAAACACACTCACTTTATTACATATTAAGGCACACATAACTTCCATCCAAGAAATTACACAAGTACTTCCACATAGCAAAACAAAGTAGGATTTGAATCAAACCCATTCTACACCTACTTCCTCAAGGCATAAAATAGCATTTGCTATTTAATCACAATTCACAACACAAATGTTATACATAGCTCATGCTACTAACACATTCAATTTTCAAGGGATTTCACAAGTGATTCCCACATAAGCCATTTCTACATCCTTTTTCATTCCCATTTTATCTATTTCACATGCATAGGTGAGTGATATATATATATACTCTTTAATAACCTACACATTTCACATACACTATAGGTCGGAAATGAACCAAGGTAGGAAAACCCCTACCTCTTTGAAGTGTGGAGACTTCAAAAACACCAAAACAAGCCCCAAGTTCTTGATTTGTCAAAAATTTGTCTTTGAATCTTCAGTGAAAATCGTTGTTTTTGGTACCCACGCGTAACCCTCGTCGCGTAGATTGACTTTAATTCTTGGCCCGACGAATTTCGACCGACGGAACTCTAAGAAACGGCGGTAGAAAACTTGAAAACTTTCTTTCTCTCTTCCCTTCCTCCAATGTCTGAAACCAGCCAGCAAATGGATAGGAAATATCTGAAAAAATCAGATATTTCACCCTATTTATACTTTTAGAATGCTTGGCCTAGAATGCGCCACACGACCTCTTTTTTCCGGATCCGTTTTCAACCCGAAACAATTAAATTTCCTTCCGGTTTAAGTTCAAAATATTTTTATTTTAACTTGCCTCAACTTATTTCCCAAATTGTAAAATATTTGCCAAAATCTCATTTTTTTTTGGTCACCCGAGACTCAACTGCCTCAAAAAACGCAAAAAATGACTATTCAGAATTTGATGAAATTTGATAGGGTAACTAAATTTCATGAGATGAATCCAACGGTGAAGTCCTTTTCGTCATCCGAGTTCCAAAAATTTTTAGTTTTTGACCCGTACTGTAGCGACAAAATTACCATTTTGCCCTTATTTTCAAAAGTTTAAATTTATCGGATTTTACAAGAGAAGTCCTCAATGAACCTCCTATAGTACCCCGCCAATCCCAAGAAACTGTGTATCTCGAAGACTAACTTTGGTCTCCCCTAATTCATAACTACTTCCACTTTTTCCGGGTCCACGGATACACCCAAAGCCGACACTACATGTCCCAAAAATTTCACATCCGTAAAGCCAAAATTCACAGTTGCTAAACTTGGCATACAACTAATAATCTCTCAACATCTAGAGAACAATCCTCAAGTGACTGTGTTCTCTAGAGTCAAACATGACTTGTGGGTAAATCATTATGCTTTTCCCTTGGAACTCAAAACAGACACCATCAGGTGTGTAAGCAGTGACCCTCTTCCTATCATAATCAATGACGACCCGATGTGCTGCTAACCAATCCATCCCGAGGATCATATCAAACTCTGACTTGTCCATGACCCTAAGGTTTATGGTGAGTAGAATCCCCGAGATCTCTAACTCACAGTCCTAACATATCTGATCAACTCTCACCCTAGTTCCTAGGGAAGAACTCATATGCAGTGGCTTTTCCAAGGTCTCAAACTCTAAGCCCAAGTTTTTCACACATGATGCAACAATAAAAGAATGCAATGCACTAGAATCACTAACACTCTAGCCCATAAGCGAGAGAGTAGGAATGTACCCTGTATCATCGACGGATTTGCCGGCACAGCCTGTGGCACCATGGCATAGACATGCCCTTGGGTTCCCGAAGTCCTGGCTTGTATGCCCTATCCTCGACCTTGACCCATGCCCTGACCCATTTGGCCTGATTGCGGAGTTCCTGCACGAGAAGTGGTAGGGGCCTGAGTAGTACCCTGGAACTGATACTGGTTCCCTTGGCCCATGGTGGGGTAGAGAGGAATGTATTGTGTCTCTAGTTGCCCCACTGAAGTCTGGGACTAAGATGACTCGTAACCCTGGGATCCCTGCCTCTGAAGGCAATCCTGTTTCATATGACCCAACTGGTGGCAATGAAAACATGCCCGTGAGCCTGCCTGGCTGGGAGCCCTAAAGTGTCTCCCACCTTGGGAGGATTGACACTGGCCTTGGCCTTGATGACTGTGACCCTGTCCTTGAGGAGCAAAAGTCCTCTTTCTCTTTCTTGAACTAGAAGAAGCGGATTGGCCCTTCTTCGTCTTATCTTTAACACCTGCTTCCCAGATGTTCTGTGCATCTTCTACCTCCCTCTCAATGGCCATAGCTATGGTGACTATCGAGTCCAAGTCTTGCAGAAGAAGACCCACAATTTTGCCTCGAATGGATAACTTTAAGCCATCCTCAAACTTCCTTACCTTGACCAAATTTGTAGCCACATAATCGTCGGCGAAATGTGCTAATTCTGTGAACTTAGCCACGTATTCCATCACAGACATTGTTCCTTGTCTCAAGTCTAAAAACTTCTAGGCCTTTGCATGCCTAGCAGCCGCCGAAAAGTACTTTCCTATAAAGAGCTCCATGAACTTTACGCAAGTCATACCCTCCAAGTTCTTGGAGTTCTTCACCCAATCCCACCACAATTGGGATTCCCCCTCGAGCTGGAATGTTGCTAGGGTTATCTTGGTAGCGTCGGAGGTGATCTCTATAGCCCTCAATACCTTGTCCACCTGTCGGAACCAATGGTCGGCCACCATAGGATCCACCCCTCCCATGTAGATAGAAGGCTGATGTGCCTTGAACTTGTAGAGGTGACTTGAGCCTCCTTGACTCCCACTTGCACTAACATGTGCAATGGTAGCCGCCGCCGCACCAATAGCCTCCACAAAGGCTTGTTGGTTAAAGGCCGGTGGTGGTTGGTTGTTCCACCCACCACCTCGGCGTCCTCTTGCTCAATTTGCCATCTACACACATGTCAAATAGCAATTGAATACTCACATTGTGTCCCAAGATAGTGATCAATTTAAAATTTGGAGATTTTTCTCCTCGTCTCACTAGTAGTGCGTGTGCCACCTACTAATAGGCATTTACACATTGAACTATACCGTTCATCCCTTTTTCCGAAACATAACCTTGGGTTTCCTTTTTCACATACATTTTTACCATGTATATCATTCACATAATCACATAGCACATAATCATGTAGCAAAATGTAAGCACATAACATGAAATTTACAATGCATGCAATAGTCTAGACCTAAGCCCTAGGTAATTTGTATACCTATGCTCTAATACCAAGCTGTGACACCCCTAAAATCGGGGGTCCCGTTGACCATCTATCAATCCACAAAAATGCACGTGAATGCCGTTGGATCCGACATCATGCTAATATTATCCCATTACCGAAATTTCAAACTCAAACGTAACACCCATGTTTCATTAGTCATTTAATCATATTGAGGTTCTATGTACCCCAATATATCTCACAGAGGTCAATTGGTATCATTGGAACTAAAGGATGCATAGCCCAAGACCCTGGAAGAAAAATAAATTTTTTTTAAAAATCTACCAAAGTGTACCGGTACGCAAGGCTCACTGGAGCTCACCGTACTGGTACGCTGAGCCCATTTTTTCCTGTTTCTTCTGTTTTCGATTTTCAATCCAATCCAAACCTTTTTAAATTCATCCCAAACATGTATAAAGATATTTTCTACATTATACATGATTTATCCAAGTCTATTACAACTCATTCCATACATTTACATACCAAAATGGAATTAAGCCTAAGTTTTTATACAGAACTTATTTTCAAAAGCCACAAATCAGCTTTTCTTCATTCTCGAGGTCCTAAATGTGTTTCATCCACTGAAATATGCCCCGTACCTGAAATGTGTTCCCATGTAGGGTGAGCCAACGCCCAGTATAATATTTTCTATAGAGGCTACTCCCCACCTAAGTACATATGAATGTATACATGCAACAACACACAACCAATATCCATTCCAATGCAAGAATATACGATTTATGTTGGAATCTATCATGTCATGCCATGAATGAAATGAGATTCAGTCACGAACATCAACCCGAGCCCTCACCGGCTCTGTCCACACAATGCAGTGCAAGTGTAAAACCCTTATCATTGATGAAATACATCCAATGATCATCTTTGAAACTAAACTCATATGTTCATAAAAACCAATTCATTTCTGGATGTTTCCCATCAAATGAATCATTTATCCAACCAAAACTAAGTGTCTTTATTTGGGTAGTGGACATTTGGTGTTGCATTTCTGACTCCACACACCGATACACTTTTTTGGACTTGCACCGTCGGAAGTAAATAAACCAATAGCCGAGCCTTGCACTCGAGGGGGGATTTATCCCTTCTTGTTATACCCGACACAAGTTTTTCATGTATGCAACCGTGCGACTCAGTAAGATATTCAACCCCACTTTCCTAAGCCCACTCATCAAACACCAAGTCTGGTGATTGATTTAACCATGCACTCACACCCTTGAAATGCGATGTGTTCTCCGTGCATATGCAATGTAATGAATCATTGCACTACCAACATCATGCTCAATGCAATGAATGCCAATGAGCCAATTTAACCACATATCATGCTTCATATGTAATGAATGCCATATAGACAAATTAAACCACACATCTCAACATGTGTCATGACAATTTATATCAACGCATAAAATTACCATTATTTATCACAATGTCAATATATCAACTTTTGTATCAATTAATTCTCAAGTATGCTACCACATAATCCATTTCAATAACACACTTAAATCACAAGGCATATTATAAACACATAGCATGCCCACATAAACCCAATTTTCAAGAGTTTACATAAACACATCCACATATCAAAATCAAGCTTCAAGGGATTTCACAAATGAATTCCCCATGCCAAACCCAACTAGGAATTATTCTAGGCCAATTCCGTACCCATTCCCTCATTTCAATAGCTCTAGTCAATTGACCTAGGTAATTATACACCCTTACCCATTCCATATGACTACTTAGGTAAGAAAGAAACCAAAGTAGGAGAAACCCTACCTCTTGGAGCATAAGATGAAGACTAGAAGCTTTAATACACATCTTTAGCTCCAAAAACTCTTGATTTCAGAAAATCTCGTCTTTGAAACTTCGGCAAAATTTCTCGTTCTTGGTACGTACAAGTAGCTCTCGTCCCATAGATGAAGTTTAATTCTTGGTCCTAGCGATTCCGACCGACGGAACTTCTTGGAATTAAGAAAGAAAGGTAGAAATTTAGGTTTTTCTCTTCTCTCTCTTCTCTTCTATTCAACGCCTGAATCAGCGAGCCACTTGGGTGAGAAATATCTGATTTCTCAGATATTAACCCCCTATTTATACTTTTTATTTGCGCTCCGAGGTTAATATCTGAGAAATCAATCACCGGGCCTCTCGCCCGAGGGATATTCTAGCTCTTCTTACTAACCCTGACCGAATTTGCCTTACAACCGTATGACTTAGTTAGATTATTGATCCAATTTTTTCCAAGTCCACTCATTATCCACTAATAGGGGTGACAACGTCAACCATTCACACAAACTCACATGATGCGAGGTCTCCGTGCAAATGCAATGTAATGAACCATTGCATAACAATGTCATGTCGCCTGCATAATGAATGTCATATGGATAATCGAAACCACATATTTAAACATATGTCATGGCAATTTATATCCTAAGCATATAATAACCAAAATCCATCACAATTCATAAGTATGTTACCACAATATCCATGTCAATAACACACTTAAATTAGAAGGCACAATATAAACACATAGCATGCTCACATAAACCCAATTTTCAAGAGTTTACATAAATACTTCCACATATCAAAGTCATGCTAGAAATTGATCTAGGCCATTTTTATATCCATTTCCTTATTTCCATGAATATAGGCAAGTCATATATTATTCTATACTTCTAACCATTTCATACGGACACCTAGGTTAGAAATCAATCAAAGTAGGAGGGAACCCTACCTCTTGAAGCATAAAAGAGCAAGTTGGGAAGCCCCAAGAACCCAAAAAAATCTTGAATCCTCACTTCCCCAAAATTTTGTTTTTCAACCTTCGGTGAAACCCTTCATTTTTTGTGTGGTCGCGTAGCCCTCGGCGAGGAGAACGACTTTTGTTCTTGGCCCGAGCAGATTTGACCACTAGAATCTTGTAGATCATAGAGAGAAAGTGGAGAATCAAGCCATTTCCCTCTCTTCTTTTCTTCAACGTGAACCGGCTGAGCAAAATGGGGCAAAAATCAAATTTTCCCTCTTTTATGTCCTCCATTTACTTGGCTCACATTGTGCCACACGACCCTCTTTTTTTCGGGTCCGTTTTCGCCCCGAAACGATTAAATTTCATCTCGGTTCAAGTTCAAAATAATTTTATTTTAATTTACCTAAATTTACTTTCAAATTTTTGAATTTTTATTAAAAATTCTATTTTTGGATCACCCGAGACTCGACCCCCTCGTACGCCTTATAAACGCAAAAAAATTTGACTATCTCAGAATTCGATGAAATTTGATGTGGTAATTAGATTTTGGGAGACGAATCCAATGGTGAGGTCCATTTTTTCATCCGAGATCTAGAAAAGTTTAAGTTTTTAACCCGTACCATAGTGATAAATTTACCGTTTTACCCTTTTCATAAAAAGTTTAAATTTACTCGAGTTTTAAAATTGGAGAGTGATTGTCCACAAAAGTTTCCAAAATTAGTCAAAAAGTGGTCTTCCTATGCTTTCTAACCACTCCTCTCTCTCTCTCTTGACTCCCCACTCTCTCATGCTTCAAATTTGAATGTTGGGGTTACGGGGTCATCATGGAGTGTTAGAAATGTTAGAACATGGATTAGGTGAACAAAAGGTGTTCCCTATAGTTGGTGGAGTTGTTCAGAGAACTATCTGGGATTTCTGGGCAGCTGCTACCGGTAGCTCATTTCTAATAGGGTATGCTACTAGTAGGTTTTGCAAGGGGCACTGATAGCTATTTTCTAGTAGGATTTTCTGCCAGTAGCTCTCAAGTCTTCTACTGGTAGGTATTCCCTTTTCTTGGAATTCTTGCTTCCTTGAGCTCCCAAGCCATATGTCACGAGGTCCTTTCTCCCCCATTGACCTTGATCACTTGATAGGGTACTTTAAGCTTGCCCTTTCCAACCTATTACCTACAATCAAGCCAATCTCCATTAATTATCAATTTGAATCCATTTCCCAAAAAATTCATTACAAAACAAGTTAAATTGGATGTAATGAAGATGCTTAATATGCAATGTTCGACACTCATCTCATTCCCCAGCTTGAGCTTTGCTAGTGCCTAGCAAACATTATTTCAAAATTATACTACGCGTACAATAATTCCATTCATGTTAAAAAATTCATTGATCAACAAGATACTCAAATCATATTACAATTATGTAAATGAACTTGGGGCAGAACAAAACAAAAATTACGGTCTTTCATTCATAAATATCTGAGATTAAGTACAAAGAACTCTAAACAAAATGGCATGTGTTCCTAGGGGCTCTTCTATTAGGTCGACTACTCCTAGACCATTATCCCTACATACAATCAATCAAGAACAACAACAAAATAAATAAAAAACTAAAACTCTCTATATTCCTCCTCCTTGTCGGTCCCATCATCCTCCTCCTCCTTTCTTAGGAATGTCCTCTCAAATGTCTTGGTCACCATTAGCTAGAGCAGTACTTGATGGTTTTCCCTAATCTCCAAACACGTGCCCAAATTGTGTGTATATGGATTATACAAATTGGTGAGTGTTACTCTCCCTCGGGTTCAAATGCAAGAAATGGAAAAAATCGTGTGTGTGAACAAAAATGTGTGTGTGTGTGCAAAAGTGCTCCCCAAGTGTAGAGAGACTTGCAATGTCGTGTTTTACTTGGAATGAGTATTCCAAGGTCGTCTCCTCGAGGAAGGAAAGGTCAAATGCTTTGAAGGGTGATTTGTAAAGAAATAAAAAATGGAAAGTCTTGTGAATTGTGTTTTAAGAAAAATTCAAGATAGCTAAGTTGGCTAATCCATAGATGTCATTCCAATGGGAATGCCAAATCGACTCAATTCATTCAACCAATGATCTCTCGGTGTTTGATTAATTAGTAGCAAGTGAGGGACTAATGTAGATGTGTTGGACAAAAGAATACCCTGTGACAAGTCTATGATGTATCAAGAGCCACAACCATGCCCACACTCAACCTAGTCAAACCAAACACTTTACACTACGAGGAAGAATGAAAGATAGTTGATTTCACATACCCAAGAGGAAATTCCCCTTGGATTAGCCAACTAAGATTTTAGCTACTCATACTAAAGGCAAGAACAAACATAATGTAAAGGAACATGGTTGTCAAATGAAACATGAAACTTGTATTGATGCAAGAAAAGGTTTAAACTACAAGAACAAAGTCATTCATACCCAAAATACAAATCTTGAAGGTAAACTACCCAAATGTAGAAATGAAAATACAAGAACACTTAACTAAGATTGATTACAACTTAAATAAAAGAGTTGAGAGTGAAAGAGGGGAAGATTACAAGTAAAACAAAGCTTACAAGTAAAATAAAGCTTACTACAATGAAAATGGTCAAGGAAATGTAAAAACCCAACTTTATCTCTCTAAAATTTCATCTTCAACCTTGGAGCTTTTCTCTCTAAAAGTGTGTAAAATCTGAATAATGGTGTAAGACCCTTTGATTTTCATCCATGCTCTCTCCCTTATCATGTGTGAACATAATTGAAAAGATTGGAGAGGGGTTGTCCACTAGAACAAGCAATTTCAGCCCAAGCGTGCTTCTCCCATGTTTTCCTAAGAAACCTAGCTAAATTTGAGTACAACTTAGATTAAAAGAGATTACAGTGCAACAGGGAAAGATTACGATTAAAATAGAGCTTACTACAATGAAAATGGTGAAGGAAAACGTAAAACCTAGCTTTCTCTCTCTAGAACTTCATCTTCTACGTCGGACCTGTGATTAGTGCTTAAAATTAGCATTTTACTTTGCCTTTTCGGGACTAATTGTATTTTGATGGAGTTAAGTAATGACATTTCAGGTCCTAAAGTGAACAAAGGCTAAAGAACAACAAATATCACACTTGAGTGTAACACTAATGCATTAGGGAATAAAATTAGAGAAGGTTGAAACAAAGTAAGAACGTTTGAATGCCAACTCACGTTCGAACGTCCACTTGAACTATGAGAAGACCAGACTGTTAAGACATGGCGTGTTGTAGTAAAAAAGGAAGACCCTGAAGTACTTGAGCACCATGCTTGAACGCCAAGTCACGTTCGAACATCCACTTATTTTTATTTAAGACCAGAGTGATGAGTGCAAAAAAGCCAAGATGTGCATGGAGTGTGGAAATGGGTTTCCACAGAAGACCACAGGCCACTCGAGTGACGAGGTTAGACCCCATCTAGTGTTTGAACGTGCACAAATCAAAAATAGCAGAAACGTTTGAACACCAGACAATGTTTGAACGCCTGTAAAGGAAAAACAGAGACAACGTTCGAACACTAAATCACGTTCAAAAGTCCACCACTGGCAGAGGCTGTAGAGTAGTTGGTTTTTCACTTGGACTTGGGTGACATACACTATTCCTTCACACTACCTTGTCTTCCTCTCCTCCTTGCCTATAAATACTCCCCCTAGGAGAGCCTTTGAAAGGGAGGATGTTCTTGTAGAAGACTAGAACTTGGTTTGTCAGGCTTAGACAACACCAAGAACTAGTCAAGAACTTGATGGAGGTTTGGACTCCCACTCATGTAGTTAGATGTGTGTTATATTTGTTTGTATCAAGGAAGTTAGTTCATATATTGGTTGAGGAAGCAACCCTCCATTTCAAGGTTGAGGAATCCACCCTCCAAATGTGACTAGCTTTCTTTTACTTCTATTGTTCATGTCTTTTACTTCCATTGCTTGAGCTTCCTTCTTCCTTAGAGGAGTGAAACTCTTCTATTTTTCTAGAGCTTTACCAAAGTTGTGAAGGGTGGAACGTGATTCACTTATTCTTTGGTGAAGATCGGCTCTTCGCTTATTGTACTTTACCTTGTAAGTTCTCTACTTGGAGGGATAAGTATCACTCACTTTTCTAGCTTTACCCAAGCCATGAAGGGTGAGTAGTTCCTCATTCACTCTTTAGTAAGAGGTGATGAACATGTATTGATTATCCGAAAGTTATATTTGTGCATTTCCTTTATGCTTGAATGCTTTATATTCCACTTGCTTATTAAATGATTGATTGTATCTAGCAAAGCTAAGGTACTTTGTATAACCATGGGTTCTTTCTATGTCACGGATGACAACATTTCAATCTTCACTATTATTGTATTTTATCTAAAGAATGAAATATTAATGCCATGGTTGGATGCCTTGTAGAAACACTTGCTTGTTTGTAGATGGGTTAAATCTCGGCACAGACAATTCTTGTAAACTTTTAGAAAGGCATCGGAATCATGTGCTTAATTCTCACAGTCTATCTTTATCTTCCGATTAACTTGCTGTTGACACAGGAGTTAATTGAGTTATAAAACACAAGTATAATAAAACGGATGATCAACTACATGTTCTGATCCTCAAGCTAAAGGGTGACTGTTTTACATTTGAATTTATCTTATATTTTGTCTAGAAAACTCTTGGAAAGAATCTTCTATTCTATTCAAAGAAATCCCATAACTTCAAACTCTCACGATTTCCAGTTACATAGTCTCTGTCACTGCTTACTTCAAAACACCAATCATAGTTCCCTATGGATTCGACACTGGACTTAATCGGATTATTACTACAGCTTGATGGCCTGCACTTTAGTATACACATTTCAGATTAAGTCATGTTTTTGGCACTGTTACCGGGGAACCATAAAAGGTGTTTTAATGTAAAAGGTAAAAAGACCTCTCTTTTTGTAAAAATATTTGCTTCACTGTGCATAAATTTATTTTAATTATTTTTATGTCTGAGGACGCCCCTCAATATCAAAAATTATCGACAGAATCTTCTGGGTCTGTGAATCAACTGGAACCACCTTCACCTAGGTCAGTAGCAGACTCTTGTGAAAGTAAAATGGCAAATGATGTGAGACGAGGAGAAATTCCTATGAGAGAGGGGGAAGTGCTAACATTCGCATT
>CAUOFW020006600.1:0-23495 GCA_963454935.2 Ilex paraguariensis
AAATTAAAATGAGTATTGTCTAGAGTATAAAAAATTGGCGACGCTGAATTCGAAAACTGTTATGATTAATTACTAATTTTTGAATTGTTTACTAAAATGAAAAGAAAGGGGATTGTCAAAGAATTAGAAATTCAAGAAAAATTATTAAAATATAGAAAATCGCAATTCAACTGACTTAAATAAAAAGTAAGTGTTCTTTGGAGTCTAAAAAATTGGCAGCGCCAAATTCAGACTCTTGTATGATTTATTATTAATTTTTTGAATTCTTTCCAAAAATGGATTGTCAATCAATTAAAAAAATTATTAAAAAATAAACAATTGTAATCCAAATGATTAAAATAAAAAGTAATTATTGTCTGGAGTCTAAAAAAAATGCCAATGTAGAATTCGAACCCTCCTGTGATTTATTATTAATTGTTGGAATTATTTCCAAAAATGGAAAAAAGGGATTGTCAAGCAATTAAAAATATCAAAAAAATTATTAAAATAGGAGAATTGCAATCCAAAGGATTAAAAAAAAGTAAGTATCGGCAACAGACTAGAAAAAATTGCGACGCAGAATTTGGACTCTACTATGATTTATTATTAATTTTTTTCAATTGTTTTCCAAAATTAAAAAATAACGTGTCAAATAATTAAAAATTACAAAAAAAAAATTATTAAAAATTTTCAAAAAGCAATCCAACTTATTAAAATTAAAAGTACTAATTTTTTGGAGTATAAAAAAATTGGTGCACTAAATTTGGACACTCTTATGATTTATTATTGATGTTTTGATTTTTTATCCTAAAATGAAAAAAAGGGATTGTCAAATAATTAAAAATTGTAAGAAAATTATTAAAAAATTGAAAATTGCAATCCAACTAAATAAAATAAAAAGTACATGCTGTCTAGAGTCTAAAAAAATTGGCAACGCTGAATTCAAACATTCTTATGATTTATTATTAATTGTTGGAATTCTTTCCTATAATGGAAAAAAGGGATTGTCAAGCAATTAAAAATTACAGAAAAATTAATAAAAATAGAAAAATCGCAATCCAAATGATTAAAATAAAAATTAAGTATTGTCTGGAGTCAAAAAGAAATGGTGGCGTAAAATTCGGGCACTCCTATGGTTTATTATTAACTTTTTGAATTTTATCTAAAATGGAAAAAAGGGATTGTCAAACAATTAAAAATTGAAAAAAAATTATTAAAACAATTAATATTTCTATCCAACTAAGTATAATAAAATGTAAATGTTGTCTGGAGCATAAACAAACTGGCGGCGCTGCATTCAGACTCTTTTATGATTTATTATTAATTTTTTGAATTTTTTCTTCAATTGGAAAAAAAGGATTGTCAAAAGAATTAAAAATTACAGAAAAATTATTCAAGAATAGAAAATTGCAATCCAAATGATTAAAATAAAAAGTAAGTATTGTCCGGAGACTAGAAAAATTGGCAACGCTGAATTTGGACTCTCCTATGATTTATTATTAATTTTTTGATTTTTTTTTTTCAAATTGAAAAAAATAGATTGTTAAATAATTCCAAATTACAAATAAAAAAATTGAAATCCAACTGATTAACATTAAAAGAATTAATTGTATGGGGTATAAAAAAATTGGTGACGCTGAATTCGAAAACTGTTATGATTTATTACTAGTTTTTTGAATTGTTTACTGAAATGAAAAAAAAGGGATTGTCTAAGAATTAGAAATTCTAGAAAAATTATTAAAATATAGAAAATCGCAATTCAACTGACTAAAATAAAAAGTAAGAGCTCTTTGGAGTCTAAAAAAATTGGCAGCGCCTAATTCAGATTCTCGTATGATTTATTATTAATTTTTTGAATTCTTTCCTAAAATGGAAATAAATGGATTGTCAAACAATTAAAAATTACAAAAAAAAATTATTAAAAAATAAACAATTACAATCCAAATGATTAAAATAAAAAGTAATTATTGTCTAGAGTCGAAAACAAATGCCAGCGAATAATTCGAACCCTCCTATGATTTATTATTAACTGTTGGAATTATTTCCTAAAATGGAAAAAAGGGATTGTCAAGCAATTAAAAATTGCAAAAAAATTATTAAAAATAGGAGAATTGCAATCCAAATGATTAAATAAAAAATAAGTATCATCTGCAGACTAAAAAATTGGCGACGCTAAATTTGGACTCTACTACTATTTTTTATTAAATTTTTGAATTTTTCTAAAATGAAAAAATAGCGTGGCAAAGAATTAAAAATTACAAAAAAAATTATTAAAAGATTTGCAAAAAGCAATCTAACTGATTAAAATTAAAAGTACTAATTGTCTGGGGTATAAAAAAATTGATGGCACTAAATTCGGACACTCTTATGATTTATTATTGATGTTTTGATTTTTTTTCCTAAAATGGAAAAAAGGGATTGTAAAATAATTAAAAATTACAGAAAAATTATTCAAGAATAGAAAATTGCAATCCAAATGATTAAAATAAAAAGTAAGTATTGTCTGTAGACTAAAAGAATTGGCAACGTCGAATTTGGACTCTCTTATGATTTATTATTAATATTTTAAATTTTTTTTCAAATTGTAAAAAATAGATTGTTAAATAATTCCAAATTAAAAAAAAATTAAAAATTGAAATCCAACTAATTAACATTAAAAGAATTAATTTTATGCGGTATAAAAAAATTGGCGGCGCTAAATTCGGACACTCATACGATTTATTATTAATTTTTTGTGTTTTTTTCCAAAAATGGAAAAAAAAGGATTGTCAAATAATTAAAAATTTTAGAAAAATTATTAAAACAATGAAAATTGCAATCCTACTAATTAAAATAAAAATTACATATTTTCTGGAGTCTAAAAAAATTGGCGGCATTGAATTCCGACTCACTTATGATTTATTATAAATTTTTTGAATTCTTTCCTCAAATGGAAAAAAAGGATTATCAAAGAATTAAAAATTGCAGTAAAATTATTAAAAAATAGTACATTGCAATCCAACTGATTAAAATAAATAGTATGTATTGTTTGGAGTCCAAAAATTGGCGGCGCAGAATTCGTACTCTCCTATTATTTATTATTAATTTTTTAAATTTTTTCTCAAATGGAGAAAATGGGATTATCAAAGAATTAAAAATTACACCAAAATAATTACAAAATAAAAATTTCAACCCAACTGATTAAAATCAAAACACGTGTTTTCTGCCGTCAAAAAAAATTGGGAGCGTATAATTCACGCTCTATTATGATTTATTATTAATTTTTTAAATTCTTTCCAGATGGGATTGTCAAAAAATTAAAAATTACAAAAAAATTATTAAAATATAGAAAATCGCAATCCAAATGATTAGAATAAAAAGTAAGTATTCTCTGGGGTTTAAAAACATTGGTGGCGCTATATTCAGAAACTCCAACAATTTATTATTAATTTTTTGAATTCTTTTCTAAAATAGAAAAAATTGGACTATCTAATAATTAAGAATTGCACAAAAAATATTACAAAATAGAAAATTACAATCCAACTGATTAAAAAAAAAGTACGTGTCATCTGGAGTCTAAAAAAATTGGCGGCGCAGAATTTGCACTCTACTATGATTTATTACAAATTTTTTGAATTCTTTCCTAAAATGAAAATAAGGGATTGTCAAAAAATTAAAATTAAAGAAAACGTTTTAAAATATGAAAATTTGCAATCCAAATCATTAAAATTAAAAGTGAGTATTATCTGGAGTATAAAAAAATTGGCGACGCTGAATTCAAAAACTGTTATGATTTATTATTTATTTTTTGAATTGTTTACTAAAATGAAAAAAAAGGGATTGTCAAAGAATTAGAAATTCAAGCAAAATTATTAAAATATAGAAAATTGCAATTCAACTGACTAAAATAAAAAGTAAGTGTTCTTTGGAGTCTAAAAAAATTGGTAGCGCCTAATTCTAACTCTCGTATGATTTATCATTAATTTTTTGAATTCTTTCCTAAAATGAAAAAAAATGGATTGTCAAACAATTAAAAATTACAAAAACAAATTATTAAAAAATAAACAATTGCAATCCAAATGATTAAAATAAAAATTAATTATTGTCTGGAGTCGAAAAAAAAAGCCAGCATAGAATTCAAATCCTCCTATGATTTATTATTAATTGTTGGAATTATTTCCTAAAATGGAAAAAAAGGGATAGTCAAGCAATTAAAAATTGCAAAAAATTATTAAAAAAGGAGAATTGCAATCCAAATGATTAAAATAAAAAAGTAAGTATCGTCTGCAGACTAAAAAAATTGTCCGCGCTAAATTTGGACTCTACTATGATTTATTATTAATTTTTTGAATTGGTTTCTAAAATGAAAAAATAGCCTGTCAAATAATTAAAAATTACAAAAAAAATTATTAAAAAATAGTAAATTGCAATCCAATTGATTAAAATAAATAGTATGTATTGTTTGGAGTCTAAAAAATTGGCGGCGCTAAATTCGTACTCTCATATTAGTTATTATTAATTTTTTGAATTATTTTCTAAAATGAAAAAAAGTAAGGTCAAGCAATTAAAAATTGTAGAAAAATTATTAAAAATAGAAAAATCGCAATCCAAATGATTGAAATAAAAACTAAGTATTGTCTTGAGATTAAAAATATTGGCGGTGCTGAATTTGGTCTTTCATATGATTTATTATTAATTTTTTGAATTATTTTTTAAAATGAAAAAAAATAGTGTTAAATAATTAAAAATTAAAAAATTATTAAAAGATAGAAAATTGCAATCCAATTGATTAGAATTTAAATTATAAATTGTTTAGGATATAAAAAAATTGGTGGCGCTGAATTTGCACTCTACTATGATTTATTATAAATTTTTTCGAATTCTTTCCTAAAATAAAAATAAGGGATTGTCAAAAATTTAAAAATTACAGAAAAAAATTTTAAATATGGAAATTCGCAATCCAAATCAATAAATTTAAAAGTGAGTATTGTCTGCAGCATAAAAAAATTGACGACGCTGAATTCAGAAACTATTATGATTGATTATTAATTTTTTGAATTCTTTACTAAAATGAAAAAAAGGGGATTGTCAAAGAATTAAAAATTCTAGAAGAATTATTAAAATATAGAAACGCGCAATTCAAATGACTAAAATAAAAAGTAAGTATTCTCTGGAGTCTAAAAAAATTGGCAGTGCCTAATTCAGACTCTCACATGATTTATTATTAATTTTTTGAATTCTTTCCTAAAATGGAAAAAAGAGATTGTCAAACAATTAAAAATTACAAAAAAATTATTAAAAAATAAACAATTGCAATCCAAATGATTAAAATAAAATGTAATTATTATCTGGAGTCTAAAAAAAATGCCAGTGCATAATTCAAACCCTCCTATGATTTATTATTAATTTTTGAAATTATTTCCTAAAATAGAAAAATGGGATTGTCAAGCAATTAAAAATTACAGAAAAAAATATTAAAAATAAGAAAATTGCAATCCAAATGATTAAAATAAAAAATAATTATTGTCTGAAGTCTAAAAAATGGCGGCGCTGAATTCAAACACTCCTATGATTTATTATGAATTGTTGGAATTCTTTTCTAAAATGGAAAAAAAAGTATTGTCAAGCATCTAAAAATTGCAAAAAAATTACTAAAAATAGAAAATTAATTATTAATGAATAGAAAATTATTAAAAAATAAAAAATTGCAATCCAACTGATTAAATTTAAAGTACTAATTGTCTAGGATGTAAAAAAATTGGTGGCGCTGAATTTGCACTCTACTATGATTTATTATAAATTTTTTGAATTCTTTCCTAAAATGAAAATAATGGATTGTCAAAAAATTAAAAATAGAAGAAAAAATTTTAAAATATGGAAATTTACAATCCAAATCATTAAAATTAAAAGTGAGTATTGTCTGGAGTATAAAAAAATTGGCGACGCTGAATTTGGGAACTATTATGATTTAATATTAATTTTTTGCATTCTTTACTAAAATGAAAAAAAGGGATTGCCAAAGAATTAAAAATTTAAGAACAATTATTAAATTATAGAAAATCACAATTCAAATGACTAAAATAAAAAGTAAGTATTCTCTGGAGTCTAAAAAAATGGGCAATGCCTAATTCAGACTCTCGTATGATTTATTATTAATTTTTTGAATTCTTTCCTAAAATAGAAAAAAGGGATTGTCAAACAATTAAAAATTACAAAAAAAAATATTAAAAAATAAAACAATTGCAATCCAAAGGATTAAAATAAAAAGTAATTATTGTCTGAAGTCTAAAAAAATACCAGCGCAGAATTCAAACTCTCCTATGATTTATTATTTATTGTTAGAATTATTTTCTAAAATGGAAAAAATGGATTGTCAAGCAATTAAAAATTACAGAAAAATTATTAAAAATAGGAAAATTGCAATCCAACTAATTAAAATAAAAAGTAAGTATCGTCTGTAGACTAAAAAAATTGGCGGCGCTGAATTTGGATTCTACTATGTTTTATTATTAATTTTTTGAAGTTTTTTCTAAAATGAAAAAATAGCGTGTCAAATAATTAAAAATTACAATAAAAATTATTAAAAAATAGAAAATAGCAATCCTACTGATTAAAATTAAAAGTACTAAATGTATGGGGTATAAAAAAATTGGCGACATTAAATTCGAACACTCCTATGATTTATTAGTAATGTTTTGATTTTTTTTCCTAAAAAGGAAAAAAGGATTGTCAAATAATTAAAAATTATAGAAAAATTATTAAAAAAATTGAAAATTGCAATCCAACTAAGTAAAATAAAAAGTACATGCTGTCTGAAGTCTAAAAAAGTTGGCAGCGCTGAATTCGAACACTTATGATTTATTTTAATTGTTGGAATTCTTTCCTAAAATAGAAAAAAAGGATTGTCAAGCAATTAAAAATTATAAAAAAATTATTAAAATAGAAAAATCACAATCCAAATGATTAAAATAAAAATTAAGTATTGTCTGGAGACTAAACAAATTGGTGGCGCAAAATTCGTGCACTCTTACGTTTTATTATTAATTTTTTGATTTTTTTTATCTAAAATGGAAAAAAAGGATTGTTAAACAATTAAAAATTACAGAAAAATTATTCAGACAATGAAAATTTCAATCCAACTAAGTATAATAAAAAGTACATGTTGTCTGGAGTCTAAAAAAATGGCAGCGCAGAATTTAGACTCTCTTATGATTTATTATAAATTTTTTGAATTCTTTCCTCAAATGGAGAAAATGGATTGTCAAAGAATTAAAACTTACAGAAAAATTATTAATGAATAGAAAATTGCAATCCAAATGATTAAAATAAAGAGTAAGTATTGTCTGGAGACTAAAAAAATTGGCGGCACTGAATTTGGACTCTCTTATGATTTATTATTAATTTTTTGAATTCTTTTCTAAAATGAAAAAAAAAATAGATTGTTAAATAATTAAAAATAAAAAAAAATAAAAAATTGCAATCCAACTGATTAAAATTAAAAGAACTAATTGTATGAGGTATAAAAAAATTGGCGGCGCTAAATTCAAACACTCCTATGATTTATTGTTAATTGTTTTTTCCAAAAATGGAAAAAAAAGGGATTGTCAAATAATTAAAAATTACAATCTAACTAAGTAAAATAAAAATTACATGTTGTCTGGAGTCTAAAAAATTGGTGACTCTCTTATGATTTATTATAAATTTTTTGAATTCTTTCTTGTAAAACCTGGTAAATTTAAACTATTTACAAAAAGGGTAAAACGGTAATTTATCACTACAATACGGGTTGAAAACTTGAATTTTTCTATTTCTCGGATGACGAAACAAACTTCACCATTGGATTCGTCTCACGAAATCTAGTTACCCTATCAAATTTTATCGAATTTCAAAATAGTCAAATTTTTTACGTTTTACGAGGCAATCAAGTCTCGATTGACCCAAAAGCGAGATTTTTGAAAAAAATTTAAAAGTTGGGAATTAATGAAATGTAATTTAAAATAAAAATATTTTGAACTTGAACCGGAACAAAATTTAATCGTTTCAGGGCGAAAACGGACCCGGGAAAAATAAGACTGTGTGGCGTGTTATGGGCCAAGTATTGAGAAGTATAAATAGGGGGAAAAATCTGAATTTTTTCCCCACACACACTCAACTGTTACTCGATAAAAAAAGAGAGGGAAAGAGATTGGATCCTCCACCTTCTCTCATCTACGGAGATCGAGCGCTCGGATTCACTCGGCCCAAGAATAAAGGTTGCTTTCCTCGCCAAGGGCTACGCGACTACACCAAAAACGACTGGTTTTACTGAAGATTAAGGTATGATATTTTTGGAAGCTTGGGATTTGGGCTAGAAGCGGGTTCTTAGGACTTCCTACAATCGTTCCTTATGCTTCAAAAAGTAGGGTTCCATCCTACTTGGGTTTATTTTACAACCTAGGGTGTTGTATGTAATGGGTAGGTTGATAGAGATATATATCACTTGCCTATGGATGTGGAATTGATGGAATTTGCCCTAAAGTGATTCATGAAAAATTTGTATTATGTAGGCATGCTATGTATTTAATTTATGCTTTGAAAATTAAGTGTGTTATTGGCATATATGAAATAACATGCTTATGGATTATGGTTGGATATGAACATGTTGAAATATGCTCTTTGATATATTAACATTGAGATAAAATTTGGCTATTATATGCATATGATATGAGTGGTCATTAAATATGAAAATATATGTTAAAGTTGCTCATATGACATTCATTACATGTGGGCATGACATTGAAATAGCAATGATGCATTACATTGCATATACACGAAGACATCGCATTTTATGGGTGTGGGTGCATGGTTGGCATCAAACACCATGTAGCTAGATGATGGGTGGGCTCAAAAAAGTTGGATTGAATATCTGGCTGAGTCACAAGGTTACATGATAAGAATTGGGTCGGGATAGTAAGAAGGGCTAGACTATTTCTCGGAAAGACCCGGTATTCGAATACGCACTTTCGTTGGTATAAGAGTCCATAAAGTGTGTCGGTGTACGCAAAATTATTGGTGGAAGTCCATGAATTCCGTGTCGGTTGGGTGATTGTTGGTGTAAGTCCATAAATATCCACCCTAAGAAAGACCCGAACAATTTTAAAATGGTCATTGAATGAGTGAGACCAATGGCGGGGGTTGGGGAGCCCGGTTGTAATACTCATGGCATTGCATGGGAGAAAGGAGTCGATGAGAGCTCGGGTTGAGTCACATGAGTGGGTATCATCTCATGTCATGGCACGACATGTTAGATTCCAACATAGATTGACTAGTCTTGATTGGAACGGTTGTTGTTTGTGAAATGTTGCATGTGAACATTGCATATGCACTTAGGTTGAGGAGTAGCCTCTGTAAAAAATACTCTATTGGGCGTAGTTCACCCTATACTAGAAAATATTTCAGGTGCAATGATTCGTGCGAGAAGTCATTCTAGGAGTTAAAGAGGAGGCTTACTTCAGCTCCTATTTTGATTGTTCTAGAGAAGGGACAGAGGTACACGGTGTGCTGTGATGCTTCCAAGGACAGACCCCGTTGTGTTTTGATGCAGTCTGAGAGGGTGGTGGCTAATGGTTCCTGACAGTTAAAGAACTATGAGCGAAATTACCCCACACATGATATGGAGTTGGCAACCCATTGTCCTTGCCTTGAAGACTAGGTGCCATTACTTATTCGAAAAGCAGTTCGAGGTGTTTTCAGATCACAAGAGTTTGAAGTATATCTTAACTCAGCGGGACCTCAATATGAGACAACACAGGTGAATAGAGTATTTGGAGAATTATGATTTTACTTTGCACTATCATCCCGATAAGGCAAACGTGGTGGCTGATGCACTCAGCCGGAAGTCAAGGGAGTCTTGGCTAGTGTGGCTTCCCAAGAGTGGGAGATACTTGAGACTGTGGGACAGTTCGGGCTACACTATAGGGATCAGGCTTAGGGCATTTTTAGGGCGCTTGGTGACTACATCTTCCCTATTGAGCAGGGTGATTGAGTCCCAAAGGTAGGACCCCGAGTTATTATCCATCAGGGACCGAGTGCATGTGGGTACCGATGACGAGGGTTGGTCTATTCACTAAGATGACAACTTTCGGTATAGGAAAAGGGTTGTAGTTCCCAGTTAGCGGATATGAGAGAGGAGATCCTTAGGGAGTTCCACTGCTTTCGATTTACAGTGCATCTAGGTGGCACGAAGATGTACCATGATCTTTGTCGCCAGTATTTTTGGAGTGAATGAAGAGGCAATTTGGTGACTTTGTCAATAGATGCCTCACATGTCAGCAGGTTAAGTCTGAGCACCAGAGACCAGCGGGGTTGTTCCAGCTTTTGGAGGTAGCTGAGTGGAAGTGGAGCATATCACCATGGATTTTGTGACCCACTTGCCATGGACATCGCAGAGACATGATGCGGTGTGGGTGATAGTGGACCGGCTTACGAAGTCGGCACACTTTTTGGCAGTGCAGATGACCTTCCGACTAAAAATTTTTATAGATTATACAAACGGGAGATTGTTAGGTTGCATGGGGTGCCCGTATCTATAATATTATATCGGGATCCCAGGTTCATCGCCCACTTTTTGGAGAGCTTCCAATGGGCTGTGGAGACTCAGTTGACGATGAGTACAACATTTCATCCCTAGACAGACGGTCAGTCGAAGAGGACCATCTAGATATTAGAGGACATGTTGCGGGTATGCGTCCTAGATCTCAAGGGTAGCTGGAAAGATCACTTACTCTTAGTAGAATTCACCTACAATAACAGTTATCAGACGAGTATATAGATGGCGCCCTATGAGGCACTTTGTCGGAGGCCTTGCCGTTCTCTGATTTATTGGACAAAGGTGGGAGAGAGACTCTCTATGGATTTGAATTTGATTAGAGACACCTCGGAGAAGGTAGACTTGATTCGAAAGTGTCTTCTTATGACTCAGAGCCGGCAGAAGAGCTATGCCGACAAACGGTGGTAACCTCTGGAGTTTGAGGTAGGAGATCACGTCTTCTTGAAGGTAATGCCTAAGATAGGAGTGGTCAGGTTCAGAAAACGAGGGAAGCTGTCGTCGAGGTTTATTGGGCACTTCAAGGTACTCGAGAGGGTGGGTACAGTGGCTTACCGGTTGGAGTTACTATCAAATCTATCGAATTTTCACACAGTGTTCCATGTCTCTAAGCTCTAGAAGTATACTCCAGATTCGACACATGTGGTGGATTGGGTTGAGATGACTGTTGATGCGGATGAGACCTTCGAAGAGGGACCAATGCATATCCTGGATAGGCCTCGGTGTGTGTGTGTGTAAATTTCGGGGACGAAATTCTTTTAAGGGGGAAAGAATATAAAATCCGATAAATTTAAACTATTTACAAAAAGGGCAAAACGATAATTTGTCACTATAGTACGGGTTGAAAACTTGAATTTTTTTAGATCTCGGATGATGAAACGGACCTCGCCATTGGATTCGTCTCACGAAATCTAGTTACCCTGTCAAATTTTATCGAATTTCGAGATAGTCGAATTTTTCGTGTTTTATAAGGCGGTCGAGTCTCGGTTGACTCAAAAACGATATTTTTGAAAAAATTTCAAAATTTGGGAATTAATTAAATGTAATTTAAAATAAAATTATTTTAAACTTGAATCGGGACAAAATTTATTTGTTTCGAGGCGAAAACGGTCCCAAAAAAAATAGGGCCGTGTGGTGCATTGTGGGTCAAGTATTGAGAAGTATAAATAGGGGAAAAATCTGAATTTCTCCCCCCCACACACTCAGTCGTTACCCGATAGAAGAAGAGAGGGATAGAGCTTGGATCTTCCACCTTCTCTCTACGATCTACGGATATCGAGTGCTCGGATTCACTCGGGCCAAGAACAAAGGTTACTTTCCTCGCCAAGGGCTATGCGACCCCACCAAAAATGACGGGATTTAGCGAAGATCAAGGTACGAGATTTTTGAAAGCTTAGAATTTGGGCTAGAAGCGGATTCTTGGGACTTCCTATGGTCTTTTCTTACGCTTCAAGAGGTAGGGTTCCTTCCTACTTATGTTTATTTTACAACTTAGAGTGTTGTATGTAATTGATAGATTGATAGAGATATATATCACTTGCCTATGGATGTGAAATTGATGAAATGGGTATGAAAAAGGTTTAACAAATGAATTCCTAGCTTGAAATTGATATATGTGGTGATTGCATGTGAAATTCCATAAAACTTGGTACCTTGGGGTTATGTGAATTTGCCCTAAAGTGATTTATGAAAAAATTGTATTATGTGGGCATGCTAGGTGTTTAATTTATGCTTTGGAAATTAAGTGTGTTATTGGCATATATGAAATAACATGCTTATGGATTATGGTTGGATGTGAACATATTGATATATGTTTTTTGATATATTAACATTGAGATGAAATTTGACTATTATATGCATATAATATGAGTGGCCATGAAATATGAAAAAATATGTTAAAGTTGCTCATATGACATCTATTACATGTGGACATGACATCGAAATAGCAATGGTGCATTACATTGCATATGCATGGAGACATCGCATTTTATGGGTGTGGGTGCATGGTTGGCATCAAACACCATGTAGCTGGATGATGGGTGGACTCGAAAAAGTTAAATTGAATATCCGGTTGAGTCGCAAGGTTGCATGAAAAGAATTGGGTCGGGATAGCAAGAAGGACTAAACTATCCCTCAAGTGAGAGACCTAATATTTAGATACGCACTTCTGTTGGTATAAGAGCCCATAAAGTGTGTTGGTGTACGCAAAACCGTTGGTGGAAGTCCATGAATTCTGTGTCAGTTGGGGTGACCGTTGGTGTAAGTCCATAAATACCCACCCCAAGAAAGACTCAAAACTTTTTTAAATGGTCATTGGATGAGTAAGACCAATGGCGGGGGGTTGGAGAGTCCGGTCTTAATACTCATGGCATTGCATGGGGGAAAGGAGCCGGTGAGAGCTCGGGTTGAGTCGCATGAGTGGGTATCATTTTATATCATGACACGACATGTTAGATTCCAACATAGATTGACTAGTCTTGATTGGAACAATTGTTGTTTGTGAAATGTTGCATGTGAACATTGCATATGCACTTAGGTTGGGGAGTAGCCTTTGTTGGAAATACTTTACTTGGCGTAGCTCACCCTATACGGAAAAATATTTCAAGTGCGGGATATACGCCGATGAAGGGCCCTTACAGGGAGCCTCAAAGATGAAGAAAGCCGACTTATGGCTAATATAGCACATTTTGTGAATTTTTGGGATTTTGTAGAATTATTGTGAAAAAATTGTGTAAATGAATGATAATGAACTTGTATAAGTGTGGTTTAATGTAGAAAACTTCATTATGCATGTTTGGGATGAAAATGAGGTGATTTGGAATGGATTAGAAATGAAGAAGGAATGATTTACAGAAAAACAGGCAAAACCTTTCGGAAGGTCGATGACAACCTTTCGGCAGGTTAATATAAATTTTTATCTAGCAAGCAAAACCTTCCAGAAGGTCGAAGAAAACCTTCCGGAAGGTTACCGTAAATTGTTATCCAGTAAGCAAAACCTTCTGGAAGGTCGATGAAAACCTTCCAGAAGAACTTTTCCAGTAAGTAAAACCTTTCGGAAGATCGAGCAAAAACCTTTTGGAAGGTTTTTCAAAAATCTGAAATTTTAAGAATACTTTGTCATGCTTTTGGGCTATGTGTTCCCTCATTCAAATGATGTCAATGGACCATAATGGAGTATAAATTGTGATGTGTTAGACCTTGGATGGGTCTAGTGACTATGATGTACACAGGTTAAACAATTGGGAGTTTCCCCGTCATAGGGAGACCCTGTCCAAACCTTTTTATTATTGAGTCATGGTGTTGGGTCATGCGGTATTCACAGGTATTTCTGCGGGTTGATGAGTGATTAACAGGTTAACAAAGGACCCCCCCAATTTTTGGGCATCACATTTTCTCAAATGGAAAAAAAGAATTGTCAAAAAATTAAAAATTGTAGTAAAATTATTAAAAAAATAGTAAATTGCAATCCAACAGATTAAAATAAATAGTATGTATTATTTGGAGTCTAAAAAATTGGCGGCGCTGAATTCGTACTCTCCTATTATTTATTATTAATTTTTTGAATTTTTTCTCAAATGGAAAAAATGGGATTATCAAAGAATTAAAAATTACACCAAAATAATTAAAAAATAGAAAATTACAACCCAACTGATTGAAATCAAAAGCATGTGTTGTCTGCCGTCAAAAAACAATTGGGAGAGAATAATTCGCACTCTATTATGATTTATTATTACTTTTTTAAATTCCTTCCAAATGGGATTGTCAAAAAATTAAAAATTACAAAAAAATTATTAGAATATAGAAAATCGCGATACAAATGCTTAAAATAAAAAGAAAGTATTCTCTGGAGTTTAAAAACATTGGTGGCACTGAATTCAAAAACTCCAACAATTTATTATTAATTTTTTGAATTCTATTCTAAAATGAAAAAAATTGGATTACCTAATAATTAAGAATTGCACAAAAATTATTACAAAATATAAAATTGCAATCCAACTGATTGAAAAAAAAATACGTGTTATCTATAGTCTAAAAAATTTGGTGGTGCTGAATTTGTACTCTACTATGATTTTTTATAAATTTTTCGAATTCTTTCCTAAAATGAAAATAAGGGACTGTCAAAAAATTAAATTCTTTAAATAGTATGTATTTTTTGGAGTCTAAAAAATTGGCAGCGCTGACTTCGTACTCTCCTATTATTTATTATTAATTTTTTGAATTTTTTCTCAAATGGAAAAAATGGGATTATCAAAGAATTAAAAATTACACCAAAATAATTAAAAAATAGAAAATTACAACCCAACTGATTAAAATCAAAAGCATGTGTTGTCTGCCGTAAAAAAAAGTGGGAGAGAATAATTTGCACTCTATTATGATTTATTATTAATTTTTCAAATTCCTTCCAATGGGATTGTCAAAAAATTAAAAATTACAAAAAAATTATTAAAATATAGAAAATCGCGATACAAATGATTAAAATAAAAAGAAAATATTCTCTAGAGTTTAAAAACATTGGTGGCGCTGAATTTAAAAACTCCAACAATTTATTATGAATTTTTAGAATTCTTTTCTAAAATGGAAAAAATGGGATTATCTAATAATTAAGAATTGCACAAAAATTATTACAAAATATAAAATTGCAATCCAACTAATTGAAAAAAAAGTAGGTGTTATCGATAGTCTAAAAAATTTGGTGGCGCTGAATTTGCACTCTACTATGATTTCTTATAAAGTTTTCGAATTCTTTCCTAAAATGAAAATAAGGGAATGTCAAAAAATTAAAAATTGAATAAAAAATTTTAAAATATGGAAATTCACAATCCAAATCATTAAAATTAAAAGTAAGTATTGTCTGGAGTATAAAAAAATTGGCGACGCTGAATTCGGAAGCTATTATGATTTATTATTAATTTTTTGAATTCTTTACTAAAATGAAAAAAAGGGATTGTCAAAGAATTAAAAATTCTAGAAAAATTATTAAAATATATAAAATCGCAATTCAAATGATTAAAATAAAAAGTAAGTATTCTCTGGAGTCTAAAAAAATTGGCAGCACTTAATTTAGACTCTTGTATGATTTATTATTAATTTTTTGAATTCTTTCCTAAAATGGAAAAAAGGGATTGTCAAACAATTAAAAATTACAAAAAAAATTAGTAAAAAATAAACAATTGCAATCCAAATGATTAAAATAAAAGCAATTATTGTCTGGAGTCTAAAAAAAAATGCCAGCGCAGAATTCAAACCCTCCTATGATTTATAATTAATTGTTGAAATTCTTTCCCAAAATGAAAAAAATGGATTGCCAAGCAATAAAAAAATGCAGAAAAATTATTTAAAACAGAAAAATTGCAATCCAAATGATTAAAATAATACTTAAGTATTGTCTGGAGACTAAAACAATTGGTGGCGCAAAATTCGGGCACTCCTACGGTCTATTATTAATTTTTTGATTCTTTTTTTCTAAAATAGAAAAAAGGGATTGTCCAACAATTAAAAAATTGCCCAAAAATTATTAAAACAACGAAAATTTAAATCCAACTGAGTATAATAAAAAGTACATGTTGCCTGGAGTCTAAAAAAAATGGCGGCACTGAATTCTGACTCTGTAATGATTTATTATAAATTTTTTGAATTGTTTCCTCAAATGGAAAAAATGGATTGTCAAATAATTAAAAATTGCAAATTTTTTTTTAATGAATAGAAAATTGCAATGCAAATGATTGAAATAAAAAGTAAGTATTGTCTGGAGATTAAAAAAATTGGCGATGCTGAATTTGGACTATCATGTCAATTATAATTAATTTTGCGAATTCTTGTCTAAAATAAAAAAAAATAAAAATTGTTAAATAATTAAAAGTTAGAAAAAGAAAATTGCAATCCAACTGATTAAAAATTAAAAGAGCTAATTGGGTGGGGTATAAAAAAATTGGCGGCGCTAAATTCAAACACACCTATGATTTATTATTAATTTAATGTTTTTTTTTCCAAAAATAGAAAAATGGTATTGTCAAATAATTAAAAATTTCTGAAAAACTATTAAAACAATGAAAATTACAATCCAACTAAGTAAAATAAAAAGTATATGTTTCCTGGAGTCTAAAAAAATTGGCGGCGCTGAATTCCGACTCTCTTATGATTTATTATAATTTTTTTCAATTCTTTCCTCAAATGGAAAAAAAAAGGATAGTCAAAGAATTAAAAATTGAAGTAAAATTATTAAAAAATAGTAAATTACAATCCAACTGATTAAAATAAATAGTATGTATTGTTTGGAGTCTAAAAAATTGGCGGCGCTTAATTCGTACTCTCCAATTATTTATTATTAATTTGTTGAATTTTTTCTCAAATGGAAAAAATGGGATTGTCAAAGAATTAAAAATTATACTAAAATAATTAAAAAATAGAAAATTACAAACCCAACTGATTAAAAATCAAAAGCACGTGCTGTATGCCGTCCACAAAAATTTTGGAAGCGCATAATTCACATTCTATTATGATTTATTGTTAATTTTTTAAATTCTTTCCAGATGGGATTGTCAAAAAATTTATTAAAATATAGAAAATCGCGATACAAATGATTAAAATAAAAAGAAAGTATTCTCTGGAGTTTAAAAACATTGGTGGCACTGAATTCAAAAACTCCAACGATTTATTATTAATTTTTTGAATTCTTTTCTGAAATGGAAAAAATTGGATTATCTAATAATTAAGAATTGCACAAAAATTATTACAAAATATAAAATTGCAATCCAACTGATTCAAAAAAAAAAAAAAGTTCGTGTTATCTGTAGTCTAAAAAATTTGGTGGCGCTGAATTTGCACTCTACTATAATTTCTTATAAATCTTTCGAATTCTTTCCTAAAATGAAAATAAGGAACTGTCAAAAAATTTAAAATATGGAAATTCGCAATTCAAATCATTAAAATTAAAAGTGAGTATTGTCTGGAGTATAAAAAAATTGGCGACGCTGAATTCAGAGGCTATTATGATTTATTATTAAAATTTTGAATTCTTTACTAAAATAAAAAAAAAGGGGATTGTCAAAGAATTAAAAATTCTAGAAAAATTATTAAAATATATAAAATCGCAATTCAAATGATTAAAATAAAAAGTAAGTATTCTCTGGAGTCTAAAAAAATTGGCAGCGCTTAATTTAGACTCTTGTATGATTTATTATTAATTTTTTGAATTCTTTCCTAAAATGGAAAAAAGGGATTGTCAAACAATTAAAAATTACAAAAAAAATTAGTAAAAAATAAACAATTGCAATCCAAATGATTAAAATAAAATCAATTATTGTCTGGAGTCTAAAAAAATGCCAGCGCATAATTCGAACCCTCATATGATTTATTATTAATTGTTGGAATTATTTTCTCAAATGGAAAAAAGGGATTGTCACGCAATTAAAAATTGCATTAAAAATAGGAAAATTGCAATTCAAATGATTAAAATAAAAGGTAAGTATCGTCTGCAGACTAAAAAAATTGGCGGCGCTAAATTTGGACTCTACTATGATTTATTATGAATTTTTTAAATTTTTTTCTAAAATGAAAAAATAGGGTGGCAAATATTTAAAAATTATTAAAAAACAGAAATTCACAATCCTACTGATTAAAAGTAAAAGTACTACTTGTCTGGGGTATAAAAAAAATTGGGGGCACTAAATTCAGACACTTCTATGATTTATTATTAATGTTTTGATTTTTTTTCCTAAAAAGGAAAAAAGGGATTGTCAAATAATTAAAAATTGCAGAAAAATTATTAAAAAAATTGAAAATTGCAATCCAACTAAGTAAAATAAAAAGTACAAGCTGTCTGGACTTTAAAACAATTGGCAACATTGAATTCGAACACTCATATGATTTATAATTAATTGTTGAAATTCTTTCCCAAAAAGAAAAAAATGGATTGCCAAGCGATTAAAAATTACAGAAAAATTATTTAAAGTAGAAAAATCGCAATCCAAATGATTAAAATAATACTTAAGTATTGTCTAGAGACAAAAACAATTGGTGGCGCAAAATTCGGGCACTCCTACGGTTTATTATTAATTTTTTGATTCTTTTTTTCTAAAATGGAAAGAAGGGATTGTCCAACAATTAAAAATTGCAACAAAATTATTAAAACAATGAAAATTGAAATCCAACATAGTATAATAAAAAGTACATGTTGTCCGCAGTCTAGAAAAAATAGCAGCGCTGAATACAGACTCATGATTTTTTATAAATTTTTTGAATTGTTTCCTCAAATGGAAAAAATGGATTGTCAAATAATTAAAAATTGCAGAAAAATTATTAATGAATAGAAAATTGCAATCCAAATGATTAAAATAAAAAGTAAGTATTGTCTGGAGATTAAACAAATTGGCGACGCTGAATTTGGACTATCCTACCATTTATTATTAATTTTTTGAATTCTTTTCTAAAATTAAAAAAAATAGATTGTTAAATAATTAAAAATTAGAAAAAAAAATTGCAATCCGTCTGATTAAAAAATTAAAAGAACTAATTGTATGGGGTATAAAAAAATTGGTGGCGCTAAATTCAGACACTCCTATAATTTATTATTAATTTAATATTTTTTTTCCCAAAATTGAAAAATGATATTGTCAAATAATTAAAAATTTCTGAAAAACTATTAAAACAATGAAAATTACAACCCAACTAAGTAAAATAAAAAGTATATGTTTTCTGGAGTTTAAAAAAATTGGCGGTGCTGAATTCTGACTCTCTTATGATTTATTATAATTTTTTTCAATTCTTTCCTCAAATGAAAAAAAAAGGATTGTCAAAGAATTAAAAATTGCAGTAAAATTATTAAAAAAATAGTAAATTGCAACCCAACTGATTAAAATAAATAGTATGTATTGTTTGGAGTCTAAAAAATTGGCGGCGCTCAATTCGTACTCTCCTATTATTTATTATTAATTTTTTGAATTTTTTCTCAAATGGAAAAAATGGGATTAACAAAGAATTAAAAATCACACTAAAATAATTAAAAAATAGAAAATTACAACCCAACTGATTAAAATCAAAAGCACGTGTTGTATGCCGTCAAAAAAAAATTTTAAGCGCATAATTCACACTCTATTATGATTTATTGTTAATTTTTTAAATTCTTTCCATATGGGATTGTCAAAAAAATTAAAAAATTGCAAAAAATTTATTAAAATATAGAAAATCGCGATACAAAAGATTAAAATAAAAAGAAAGTATTCTTTGGAGTTTAAAAACATTGGTGGCACTGAATTCAAACACTCCAACAATTTATTTTAATTTTTTGAATTCTTTTCTAAAATGGAAAAAATTGGATTATCTAATAATTAAGAATTGCACAAAAATTATTACAAAATATAAAATTGTAATCCAACTGATTGAAAAAAAAAAGTACGTGTTATCTATAGTCTAAACAATTTGGTGGCGCTAAATTTGACCTCTACTATGATTTCTTATAAATTTTTCGAATTCTTTCCTAAAATGAAAATAAGGGACTGTCAAAAAATTAAAAATATGGAAATTCGCAATCCAAATAATTAAAATTAAAAGTGAGTATTGTCTGGAGTATAAAAAAATTGGTGACGCTGAATTTGGAAGCTATTATGATTTATTATTAATTTTTTAAATTCTTTACTAAAATGCAAAAAAGGGGATTGTCAAATAATTAAAAATTCTAGAAAAATTATTAAAATATAAAAAATTGTAATTCAAATGACTAAAACAAAATCTAAGTATTCTTTGTCTAAAAAAATTGGCAGCGCTTAATTTAGACTCTTGTATGATTTATTATTAATTTTTTGAATTCTTTACTAAAATAAAAAAAAAGGGATTGTCAAAGAATTAAAAATTCTAGAAAAATTATTAAAATATAAGAAAACGTAATTCAAATGACTAAAACAAAATGTAAGTATTCTCCGGAGTCTAAAAAAATTGGGAGCGCTTAATTTAGACTCTTGTATGATTTATTATTAATTTTTTGAATTCTTTCCTAAAATGGAAAAAAGGGATTGTCAAACAATTAAAAATTACAAAAAAAATTTAGTAAAAACTAAACAATTGCAATCCAAATGATTAAATAAAAGCAATTATTGTCTGGAGTCTAAAAAAAATGCCAGCGTAGAATTCGAACCCTCCTATGATTTATTATTAATTGTTGAAATTATTTCCTCAAATGGAAAAAAGGGATTGTCAAGCAATTAAAAATTACATAAAAAATATTAAAAATAGGAAAATTGCAATCCAAATGATTAAAATAAAAAGTAAGTATCGTTTGTAGACTAAAAAAATTGGCGGCGCTAAATTTGGACTCTACGATGATTTATTATAAATTTTTGAATTTTTTTCTAAAATAAAAAATAGGGTGGCAAATATTTAAAATTATTAAAAAAAAAATTCACAATCCTACTGATTAAAATTAAAAGTACTACTTGTCTGGGGTATAAAAAATTGGGGGCACTAAATTCGGACACTCTTATAATTTTTTATTAATGTTTTGATTTTTTTTTCCTAAAAAGAAAAAAAGGGATTGTCAAATAATTAAAAATTACAGAAAAATTATTAAAAAAATTGAAAAATGCAATCCAACTAAATAAAATAAAAAGTACAAGCTGTCTGGACTCTAAAAAAATTGGCAACGTTGAATTCGAACACTCATATGATTTATTATTTATTGTCGAAATTCTTTCCCAAAATGAAAAAAATGGATTGCCAAGCAATTAAAAATTGAAGAAAAATTATTTAAAACAGAAAATCGCAATCCAAATGTTTAAAATAATATTTAAGTATTGTCTAGAGACTAAAACAATTGGTGGTGCAAAATTTGGGCACCCCTACGATTTATTATTAATTTTTTGATTCTTTTTTTCTAAAATGGAAAAAAGGGATTGTCCAACAATTAAAAATTGCACCAAAAAACAATGAAATTTAAATCCAACTAAGTATAAAAAAAAGTACATGTTGCCTGGAGTCTAAAACAAATGGCAGCGCTGAATTCAGACTCTCTTATGATTTATTATGAATTGTTAGAATTGTTTCCTCAAATGGAAAAAATGGATTGTCAAATAATTAAAAATTGCAGAAAAATTATTAATGAATATAAAATTGCAATGCAAATGATTAAAATAAAATTAAGTATTGTCTGGAGATTAAAAAAATTGGCGACGCTGAATTTGGACTATCCTATCAATTATTGTTAATTTTTTGAATTCTTGTCTAAAATAAAAAAAAAATAAGATTGTTAAATAATTAAAAATTAGAAAAAAAAATTGCAATCCAACTGATTAAAAATTAAAAGAACTAATTGTGTGGGGTATAAACAAATTGGTGGCGCTAAATTCAGACACTCCTATGATTTATTATTAATTTAATATTTTTTTCCAAAAATAGAAAAATGGTATTGTCAAATAATTAAAAATTTCTGAAAAACTATTAAAACAATGAAAATTACAATCCAACTAAGTAAAAATAAAAAGTACATGTTTTCTGAAGTCTAAAAAAATTGGCGGCGCTGAATTTTGACTCTCTTATAATTTATTATAATTTTTTTCAATTCTTTCCTCAAATGGGAAAAAAGGATTGTCAAAGAATTAAAAATTACAGTAAAATTATTAGAAAATAGTAAATTGCAATCCAACTGATTAAAATAAATAGTATGTATTGTTTGGAGTCTAAAAATTGGCGGCGCTGAATTTGTACTCTCCTATTATTTATTATTAATTTTTTTGAATTTTTCTCAAATGAAAAAAATGGGATTATCAAAGAATTAAAAATTACACTAAAATAATTAGAAAATAGAAAATTACAACCCAACAGAATAAAATCAAAAGCACGTGTTGTATGCCGTCAAAAAAAAATTTGGAAGCGCATAATTCACACTCTATTATGATTTATTGTTAATTTTTTAAATTTTTTCCAGATGAGATTGTCAAAAAATTAAAAATTGGAAAAAATTTATTAAAATATAGAAAATCACGATACAAATGATTAAAATAAAAAAGAAGTATTCTCTGGAGTTTAAAAACATTGGTGGCACTGAATTCAAAAACTCCAGCGATTTATTATTAATTTTTTGAATTTTTTCTAAAATGGAAAAAATTGGATTATCTAAATTAATAATTGCACAAAAATTATTACAAAATATAAAATTGTAATCCAACTGATTGAAAAAAAAAGTACGTGTTATCTATAGTCTAAAAAATTGGTGGCGCTAAAGTTTGCACTCTACTATGATTTCTTATAAATTTTTGAATTCTTTCCTAAAATGAAAATAAGGGACTGTCAAAAAATTAAAAATTGATAAAAAAATTTAAAAAATATGGAAATTCGCAATCCAAAATCATTAAAATAAAAGTGAGTATTGTCTGGACTATAAAAAAATTGGCGACGCTGAATTCGGAAGCTATTATGATTTATTATTAATTTTTTGAATTTTTTACTAAAATGCAAAAAAAGGAGATTGTCAAAGAATTAAAAACTTCTAGAAAAAATATTAAAATATATAAAATTGCAATTCAATGATTAAAATAAAAATTAATATTCTCCGGAGTCTTAAAAATTGGCAGCGCTTAATTTAGACTCTTGTATGATTTATTATTAATTTTTGAATTCTTTCCTAAAATGGAAAAAAATGGATTGTCAAACAATTAAAAAATTACAAAAAAATTGGTAAAAAATAAACATTTGCAATCCAAATGATTAAATAAAAGCAATTATTTTCTGGAGTCTAAAAAAATTATCAGCGCATAATTCGAAACCTCCTATGATTTATTATTAATTGTTGGAATTATTTTCTCAAATGGAAAAAAAGGGATTGTCAAGAAATTAAAAATTGCATAAAAAATATTAAAAATAGGAAAATTGCAATCCAAATGATTAAAATAAAAGTAAGTATCGTCTGCAGGACTAAAAAACATTGGCGGCGCTAAATTTGGACTCTACTATGATTTATTATAAA
>CAUOFW020006601.1:0-23491 GCA_963454935.2 Ilex paraguariensis
ATGGTTCCAAGTGTGAATTTATTTTAGTTTTGAAATAAATCATAAAAGAAGTTTTTTAGGTTAAAATAACATTAAAAATGAATCCGGAACGTCGAAAACCTTAGGGTAGTCGTATGGATCAAATTGGAGATTTCTAGTGGCAAAACTGTAATTTTGGAAAAAAAAACTCAAAATTCAGCTCATGAACAGTGATTGTCGCGGACTGCTGTGTTTAAAACACAGAAACCAGCCCATTTTTCTTCCATTTTTTCTCTCATCTCTCACCCCCAAACCCCTTAGCACCCTTGGGGAAGATAGAGGAAAGGAGGAAAGGGAGAAGGAGGTCATTAGAGCTTGGGTTTGTGGTTTGAAACTTTGATTCAAGGTAGGGGTTATTTCTTCCATGCTTGTCCATTGAGGCTAAGGCTAAAATATATATATGTTTTGATTCATACTTGTATGTATTTGCTTGGAATTCCTTGTTTCTTGGTTTTCTTGCAATTATGGCATGTCTAAACAAAGTTAGGATTGATTACCCATGAAACTTCTTTATAGCTTTAAAACCCTAGTTTTTGGGGAAATATGGAATTCTCTTTCTACATTTGCTCAAGCTTGGTTTGAGAACTTTAGTGCCTTGTGTGAGTAATGAAAATGATGTGGTGGTGATCTCTTGTATTTTCTTAATGGTTATTTGGATTGTCGCATGATAAAATTTGGGGATTTGATAATGGTTGATTTTGAGGGCAATGTGTGGATTTTATCTTGTATGTGATTGTTGGTATGAAAAGAGGATAATTATGAACCGAGGTTACTCGTAAGTATGCGGTTAAGTGTGGAATACTTGAAGGGGGTAGAGGTTACTTGTAAGTATGCTACTTACCAAAAGAGGATATTTATGAACCGAGGTTACTTGTAAGTATGCGGTTATGTGTGGGAGACTTCAAGGGGGGGTAGAGGTTACTTGTAAGTATGCTACCTACCAAAGAGGATATTTATGGACCAGGTTACTTCTAAGTATGCGGCTATGTGTTGGATACTTGAGGGGGTGGAGGTTACTTGTAAGTATGCTACCTACCTAAAAGGACATCTAACGACCGTGGTTATTTGTAAGTATGCGGTTATGGGAAACAAAGACTTGAAGGGGGTGGAGTTTACTTTTAAGTATGCCACCTGCCAAAGGAAATATAATAACCGATGGTGGAATAAGCGTTCCTTTTTGTAGTATGGTGTTACTATTGCATTTCCCACAAGAGCTTGTGGAGGTATGGGACTCTACAAGAACTTGTTGGAAATGGTTATGGTTGCTCATTGTGACTTGGGTTTACTGTTCATTTAAATTATTGCGAATGTTTAAATTTGAGATCTGTTTCAAATGTCACGGTTTTACTTCAAATGTTATATGATATTTTGGAAAATAAGACCGAACTGTTTACTTGTTTTCTAAACCTTGTATGAGTATGGAAGGAATGTTGCTACAGAGCTTAGTGCTCATCCCCTACAGATAATATCTTTTCAGATTTCGTCTATGAGGAGGAGTTACAAGTAGATGAACCAGTGCATGGGGAAGCTCCCCTAGAGGGGAACGGGGATCCTGAACTGGATGCCTAGAGTTATATTTCTTTTGTACTAGACTAGAGAGTTTATTTTGAAATCATGTAAAGCCTAGTATTTTGTTATTTCACTGCAAGTGTAATTTAATTCTTTTGGGAATATATTTGTCATACTTGGCCTATTCTTTTGGGATGGCATTGTGGATATGACATATGATGAATGAAGGTTTATTTTATGATGGATAAATAGACCCGGTGTGGTCAATAGTTATGCATATGTGGACCCGGTGTGGTCAATTGTAATATAATTGTATAGGTTGTGTTTTGGGTAAAGCTCCCCGTACAAAGGAGACTCTGCCCAAATTTTGTTAAAATATGAATGGTTGATGAATGAACTTTCGTTGTGATGAATTTACGTAATGCTCTCATGGTATGAATGGTTTTTAGAATGTAATGTCACCCAAGGGGGTTTTTGGGGCGTTACATAATAACTAAATTTTCGATTCAATAGTTGAGCTCAAAAATACAGGCCACACATTTTGTTGTAACGATCAAAATTCAATAAAACAAAAACTGTAAAAGCAAAAGTCTCCTGTCTCTGTCACTCAGACACACACATACTCTATCTTAGATCTCCAATTAAACACAAATAAAACTCTCTCTCCCTCTCACACACGCACAACTTTTTATCTTAAATCATACATCAAATCAAACTCACATAATATACCTTACTTAATTTTATAAACTTTGATTTAGAAAGAACTAACATATCAAATTTTAATGTTGCAAATAACTATGATAAATAAAACTATATTATTTTTATATTTTCTCTATAATTTTAAGCTCATGTTATATTCTGTAATTATAAATATCATATGGTTATTTAGAACTAATTTGTTGATTATTTATTATAAATATGGTAACTAGAAAATAATCATTTGGATGTGAAAAATCTTTCTAAAAAATGAGATAATTTTAAAATAAATAAATCTCAAAATGATCTCTTTATTCCTACTACCAAACAAAACGTCATAGAAAAATAGGTTAAAGTCATGCAAATAAACAATTAATAGATCCAAAAGAATAAGAAATAATAAAATAATACAAAAAAATAATAATAAAAAATATTCACGATGAGATTTAACATGCAAAACAAATTTTGGATGCAAAACATACAAAAAAATGAAAAAATATTAGTAACGAAAATTTTAAAAATAATAAAGTCTTAAGGTTGACCATATCACAAGAAAGAATGAGAGAATTAGTAATACGGACAATTTTAAAAAGGCCTTATTTACAAATGTCGCTTTAGGCCTCAAGTTTTCTTAAGTCGCCCTTGAATAGGGTATTGCTTTGAACCACAACGCAAAACAACCTACCAACTATGAGATCCTAGTGTCCCACATCGGTTAGGGAGGGGAAAGTTGTTGGTTTATTAGTAAGCCCCTCACCTTACATGGCAAAGGCATTTTCCCAGGGGTACTGGGAGGAACAAAGCCGTGAGGGCCAGTGGGCCCAAAGCGGACAATATTATGCCATGTGGAGGGTGGGGTGTTACAAGTGGTATCACAGCCGACCCTCGCCTGGATCGAGTGTGGGCCCCTACCGTGCTCACGTGCATATGGGCGGGCAGGTAACTGGAGAGCTACTACACAGGGACGTGCAGCCCTAAGGGGGTTGGATTGTGAGATCCTGGTGTCCCACATCGATTAGGGAGGGAAAAGTTGTTGGGCTTATTAGTAAGCCCCTCGTCTTACATGGCATAAGGCCTTTTCCCAGGGGTACTGGGAGGAACAAAGCCGTGAGGGTCAGTGGGCCCAAAGTGAAAAATATTATGCCATGTGGAGGGTGGGGTGTTACACCAACCAAGGGTTGTGAATAACAAAAGCCAATAGTTCCATATTAGTATTACAAAAACATTCAAATCACAAAAGTATATTTAAAGTAAATAGTTCTACATTTGTATTACAAAAACATTCAAATCAAAACCAATCAAAATATGCTTTTGAAGATGACCAAGATTACAAAATAAGTACCACTTGGAGTTACAATTCAAGGTTAGTGTAATAATTTGGGCTTACCTAGATCATGGATCGGTTGGCGTTGGGGTAACAATTTATGGATGGGCATTGGGGGGATCTTAGTCATGAACCCACTCCATTTGAGGTTGTGTGTCCTACCCACGACCCCTCTATCCCTATTTGAGAAATATTTGAGGCACTCTTTCAACATTGGTCTATGGAGCAAATTGGTTATATATCAAAAACTACGGGGAAGACTAAATTGATGGGGAAAAAAACCAATGTGACCAAGCATACACCTTGATGTTGGCCTTACCACATCTTCAACTAAACCTCTTGCAATTTCTTGATGGACATGTTCAGTTTTCCTGGTTTTTTCTGTCGCCTTCCAAGCCCTTAAATTGGTGACATATGGTATCTAACTATCAAACATCAAAATAAGATCACAATTGATTTGTCTCACGATTGTCATCTTGTAATTGTAGGCTGGGATTGGTATAACAGATCTTATAGTTCTTGAGATGTCAAAACAGGTGTTGGCTTAACACCATATACATAGTTATGTTATTATAGCATATAACATGGGGTAATTATATTCATCTCCTAATATATTTTTGTTTGCCTCCTAACTCTTAACTTATTGCTTGTTCTTCCTTCCAAAATAAAGGGTCGTGCAATTTTTGCCAGTGGAAGTCCATTTGACCCTGTAGACTACAAGGGGAAAGTTTACACAGCTGGCCAGGTTCTATATCTTCCAATTTCCAAGTTTTGCCATGTTTTTTCGTTAATCTCCGTGAGACTTGCATTGTTTGATGTGTTTGTGCGATAATATCTTCAACATGGACATCAAAAATTGAGAAAAAAATTTCTATCTTAATGTAGGCGAACAATGCTTATATTTTCCCTGTGTTTGACTTTGGCTTGGTCATCTCTGATGCGATTCGTGTCCATGATGAAATGCCTCTTGCAACGGGTAAGTATATAATGAAGAACAGTGTTGAATTTACTATTGCATACTGATATTGTCTAAAAATTTAGGTGCTCCGATTCAAGTGAATGACAAAAACAGAATACTTGTCATCTTTTCCTATTCTCTAGACATGTAAACTCTTGTGTGGTGAAAAATGAAACGTTACGATATGCCTTTCAGACTACAGTGACTTTAAAGGCAACACAATGTTAGGTTGTCATTGCAGTAAAGCAAGCAACAGAATTCTCTCGATATTAATTTTCCAAATGTCTCCATTGAAACAACGGAAGCTTTGGCTGGTCAAGTAATGGAGGAGCATTTAGCTAAGGGCATGATTTACCCTCCATTCACTAATATCAGAAAGATCTCTGCTCACATTGCTACTAAGGTAGCTGCTAAAGCATATGAACTTGGTGAGTACATATTTTCTTTTCCCTATTTTTGTTCCAAGCTACTTGCCAAGACATGAATTTATGTTCGCCACATTACATAAATGCTTTGTAGGTGTGGCGACAAGTCTCCCCTGACCTGAGAATCTGGTGAAGTATGCTGAAAGCTGTATGTACACTCCTACTTACCGAACATACCATTGAATTATGTCACTACCAACTACAGCTTATAACTTCTGTACTTCATTTTAAAGTCTGTTGTTGTTATGATGTGCCTTCGTTGTATGTTATTAAGTTTTGGCTGGCTTTTGTGAGTTGTAATTTCAAAATATATCTTGATCTCAATGAGTCTGGATATATGAGGTCCAAATGGACTCGTTGTCTGATTTCACAAGTGTCTTTTTGTGTTTTTGGGAAAACACACGTTCAAGGATTTCCGCATTTCAGTAAAGTATGTAAAATTATACGAGTGTGTAATTTTGGTATGAGAGTCTTTTTATTAATCATCGTGATATTATCCTCTAATGAACTCTCTACATGCGACTTGTTGGAGTGGCAATAACATGAATTGCACCCTTATGCCAAGAGGTGGACTTTAAGCAAGTTAATTTCAAGTTGAAAATGTTTTAACATTGTTTGACCAAACTAAGTCTGATTGAAAAAATATCCTCAAAAGCTTATCCGGATTGGTTCAATGGTCCAATAAAAGATTTTGGCAAGATATAAATATGCACATCCTAAATTTGAGCTACCCTGATAATATAAATTTTGGGTTTAATGGATGCTTTTGGTTATGGGTGATTGTACATATCGAAGATTAAGATTTACATTTTAATCAATCCAAAAAGCACGTGATTAGAATATTTATAATATGAAATAAAATGACTTCAATAAATTCATTCGACGATTTTAAATAGACTCATTCAATAACCACCAACATCCTTCTTAAAATCATTCATATTGCACTGTATTTTCAGACATGAGTTATCCCTAGTCTATTAATAATGTAAGATGTTAAACAAGTGGGACAAAGAATAACACATCAAATGCTATCAGGCACTATTGAAAATGGCTAGTAATAATAATAAAAGTTAAAATGTAAATATTCTCCTTAACACCTGATAAGCTTACAGATTTAGTATACAAAGAGTCTGGTGGTATACACACCTTGGTAGCATAGGCAGCAAACTCCATAGTACAGATTCAGTGGCAGGCATTTCAGGTAAAAGTCCCCTGCCATGGCCAGTTAAGTTTGATTTTATTTATAAGAGTTCAGATCAGCATGAGTCTCCTTGTATCGCTGCAACAAGTACGTTTTCACATTTAATTGGAGGATACCTGGCAAAGGAAAAGCAGCCTCAGCATCCACAAGGTGGACCGATTTTGGGTGCACCTGTGTGTGCGTCTACGCACGCCCACGCGGGGGATGGGGGGAACTCTTAAATAGGACTAATAATCAAATTGAATTTTACGAGCTCGAGCTGAACCTATCGAACTCGTTTTTTTAAACGAGCCTAAAAAATTATTGTTTAAGCTCAGCTCATTTTGTTGAGCACATATAGTTCAACTACTTTACATATAAATTAGTTGAGTTTTGTGAGTTCAAGTCGAATCTTTTAAGCACGTTTTTCAAAATAAGCTTAAAAAATTGTTCAAGCTTGACTCAGCTCAATTATCAACCCTACTCTTAAGTGTGGGCAATTGTCCCAGAATACCCTGACTCATCAGTCAACACGCAGTGGGTTGGGTCAATCTCAGATCACTGGCCCGGACAACTACGCCCCAAAAAATACAGTCACAGCCAACCCATCAAGCTGGCTGATGTGTCATTTTATTTCTACTTTTCTGATTCTATTTTTCAAATGGGTTTTTAGTTGTGGGTACACTTTTTTAGACTTATTTGAGAGAAAGTGTATGGATAAGTATTTTACTCTATTAAGTTCAATTTTAATAAAAACATCTTGTGATTATGTACAAAATTCAAATAACATTTGAATTTTTTTATTTACTTACCCTTCCTTAAATTATGAATAATTTTTATTCTCTTAATCTCTCCGTTATTTTCTCTCTATCCCTCTCTCACTATCTCCCCCTATTTTCTCTCCATATCTCTCCCATATTTTCTCTCTCTATCTCCCATTGATAATTTACTTTCTTTTCAAATATGTAAAGATTTGATTTAATTTTTTCATCTCTCCCCCTATTTTCTCTCACCATTACTCTCTCTACTTTATTTTTTTTCTCTCTTTATATCAACATTACAACAATACAATTACACTAATCAGTTACAATTGTCCTATAATACACTAAGTTGTTACTCATGTGTTCTAATAAACCAAACAGTTACACTAAACAATTACACAAAATTATGACACTAACCCAAATTATCATTCAATTGTTATTCAGTTGTTTACATAAATCAAAGAGTTACACTATTTAGTATCACGATATGGTTACACCAATTATATACACCAAATTTGGTACAACAGTAAAGTCTTTTGTATAATGATAAACACAATTTGTTGTATATAATTGGTGTAACCATATCATGATACTAAATGGTACAACTTTTTAGTTATGTAAACAACTGAATGACAAATTGAGTTGGTGTTGTAATTTTGTATAATTGTTTAGTATAACTGTTTGGTTTATTAAAATACATGAATAACTGATTGATGTATTATAGGGTAATTATAACTGATTGGTGTAACTATATTGTTATAACATTAATATAAAGATATAGATAAAGAGAGAAAATAGGGGGGAGAGATGAAAAAATTAAATCAATTTTTTACATATTTGAACAAAAATAAATTATCAATGTAAGAAGGAGAGATAGATAGAGAGAAAATAGGGAAAAGAGAGTGAGAGAGTAATGGAGAGAAAGACAAGATAAAAGAATAATAAATGGCCTTTATGCATTTAGGGCCAAATAAGTTTCTTTAATGTAGTTTAGCTCAATTAAGTCCAAATTTTTGTACCGTCTTCCAAATTCTCCTTTTAAAATTCAGCATTTGTTTTGAACTCCATCGGACTAATAGGTCTGTTTTTTGTTACCTAATTGGCCCAACTTGTCAAGTCTAGTAAGCCAATACCCACGACTTATGGCCCAATCCTATGGCCCTCTAGGCTTATGTGCCATCCCATGGTCCACGGGCTATTGCCCAAGCCTTAATGTAACACCCCGCATTTTCTTTTATATATGTATATAGATATATAGTAAATAATTGTTGTAAAAATGGGGATATGTGTAGTGATGTGTGTTTGAATTTGGTAGAATGAAAAAGGGATGAACAGTGCACTGGCTGTAACATCAAGCTCGATTTCGACCTTGATGCAGTCCATATCTCTCAAAACTTAAAACATGAAATTTGTAGAGCTCTCTCTTAGGATTCCATATCACCTTGAATCATCTCAATCGGAACTAGGAGGAAGGAGTTATGTCCATATTACGAAGTAGCGTCTACACTGTCCAAAAATCTGTCCGGCAGACTACCTTTCGCTAATTTCATCATAACTCTTTATTGGAAAGTCCGAATTGTGCACCGTTATTTTTGTTAGAACCCTAACTCGTATATCTTTCCAACCATATAGGTTACACCTCCTAGAAATACCTGAGTCAAATCAGTTTATTCTATGAAGTTGACCAAAAATCTGCACTATGGTGCTCCTTGGATAGTAAAGGATTGTGTTTTCTTATTAGACCTTGAAGGTGTAAAACCCCATATGTTTACATTAATATATTAATGTACTTGTTTAGTGATTCTTCTATATGTAATGACTTAAGAATAAACCATATATATATTAAAATCGTAAGGATATCACCTATAGTAGTTCGAAGGAATAAAATAGAAATTTTAATATTCCAAGTGTGAATTTATTTTAGTTTTGAAATAAATCATAAAAAGCAATGTTTTTAGGTTAAAATAACATTAAAAATGAATCCGGAACGTCGAAAAACCTTAGGGTAGTCGTATGGATCAAATTGGAGATTTCTAGTGGCAAAACTATAATTTTGGAAAAAAAACTCAAAATTCAGCCATGAACAGTGATTTGTCGCGGACTGCTGTGTTTAAAACACAGAATCCAGCCAATTTCTTCCATTTTTTCTCACATCTCTCACCCCCAAACCCCTTAGCACCCTTGGGGAAGATAGAGGAAAGGAGGAAAGGGAGAAAGGAGGTCATTAGAGCTTGGGTTTTTGGTTTGAAACTTTGATTCAAGGTAGGGGATTTCTTCTCTTTCTCTTACATTGAGACTAGGGCTATGTATACATATAGGTTTTTTTTTTTTTTTGATCTAAATCTTAGATGTATGTTAGGAAACCTTTGCTTATTGATGTCTATGCAAATATTATCATGTTCTAAACAATGTTATGGTTGGGTAACTATTTTCTCTTGTTTTTGCTCTCAATCCTAACTTTTGAGAAATATGGATTTTTCTCTCTATAGTCCCTCAATCTTGGCTTTGAAAACTTTAGTGGTTTGTGTTGAGTAATAAATGATGTTGTGGTAATCTCTTGTATTTTCCTAATTGTTTATTGAAATTGCCTCATAATGGATTTGTGGATCTTTGGAAATTTGCTTGTAAATTGGAGATTTATGGAATCATTGGTTATGTGTGACGATTGTTGGGATAATGTGATCTTGTATGGTTGTTGAAATGAACATGGATGAGAGGTTCCTTGTAAGGATGCTCATTCCATCTCAAGAGGTTCCTTGTAAGGATGCTTGAGAAACCAAATCTTGAGGGTGAGAGGTTCCTTGTAAGGATGCTCACACCAAAAGAGGACAGTATGTGATTTCCTCAAGAGGTTCCTTGTAAGGATGCTTGAGAAACCAAATCTTGAGGGTGAGAGGTTCCTTGTAAGGATGCTCCCGTTAGAGAGGACAATATGATATCATGTGTGGGAAATGATTTATATTTTGGCAATGGATGTTTATTAGCACTTGGTTGAAATTGCTCCTTTCTATTACTATTGTTACTTAAACTTGAGATTCGTTGAAAAATGCACCCGTTTCATTTCAAATTATGTATCTATGCTATGTTGAAAAATGAGACCGACCCTTTTATATATTTTTATAAACCTTGTACGAGTTGAGAAGATTTTGCTACAGAGCTTCGTGCTCACCCCCTACAAATAACATTTTCAGATTTCACACTTGAGGAGGAGTTAGGAGCCGAGGAGCCCGCCCATTGGGAGACTCCGCTTGAAGGGAATGTGGATCCCGAGGTGGACGCTTAGAGCGACACTTTTATTTTGTTCTAGACTAGATTATACTTAGAATATCCTTTTGAAGTCTAGTTCTTCTTTTTTTTGTTATTTTCGCTGCGTTATATTATTACATTGTGGAGATGTAAAGGCCAAGATTGGACCTATTCTTTTGGGATGATAGTGTGGATATGACATATGATGAATGAAAGTTTATTTTATGATGGATAAATAGACCCGGTGTGGTCAATAGTTATGCATATGTGGACCCGGTGTGGTCAATTGTAATATAATTGTACAGGTTGTGTTTTGGGTGAAGCTCCCCGTACAAAGGAGACTCTGCCCAAATTTTGTTAAAATATGAATGGTTGATGAATGAACTTTCATCGTGATGAATTTACGTAATGCTCTCATGGGGTGAATGGTTTTTAGAATGTAATGTCACCCAATGGGGTTTTTGGGGCATTACACTTAAGGGCTCTTGCGTGATTACTATACTCATCAATCACAATAGGTGATAATCTTCATGAACCACTTTATGTGCCCTAAGATCCCTAATTGGATCAACCAGAGGTTCAGATAAACCTGTAAGCGGTAAGATTGTGTTCATAGTGCTGTTGATCTGTACTTACTTGGGAGGGTTCTCTGGTGACTGGCACGTTGGCAAGCATTTAACAAGGCAATCGTGATTAGGCTTCACAAAGTATGCAATTTGCACCCAGAGAGAATATAAAAAACATTTACCATCTTTTTTGGTTCATATACAGATATCTAGCATAAGTAATATCTATAAGCAAGACATAACAAGAAGTGGCATGGAAAAAAGAAGTAGAATCAACGGAGTAGACCAAAATAAGAGAGCACGTGCATGAGACTTTTGCTATTACAGGGTTTGGGGGTAGATGTACTCCAGGCTGTTTATTGCTACCCCAAGATCCATCCTCAGAGGAATAGGCCAAAATGAGTAGTGCAATGTGTATAATGAGAAATTAGCAACTAAAGTCGGTACAGGAAAATTGCAAAAGATCAATAATAATAAAGCAATACAACTAATCTCACTAGTGTCACGATAATCCTTATTCATATCTAACTAAGCAAAATCAGATTATTTTGAACCACATGCTCATACAGAAAAATAAGTGGGAACTTGGAAGGTATGTAGTTAGAGCTATCCAGAAGTCAGCCATGGCCATGAGAAACTTCTTTTCACGCCTGAGCAGTGAGCACATGCCTCATTGGCATGGTAATTTGAAGAACTTCCAGCTAAGCTTTGACAGCCAAAAGATGGATATGCTTTGGGAAAGCAGGAAACTTAACACGAACATTTATAATCTTCAATTCTTCGTAAATGTTGAGCTTATGTGCTTCAAGTAAAAAAGTTGCCTAACATTATAAAGATTTTTTCAATTTGAATTCCAACATGCAAAAGCCTCCTTTTATAAAAGGAGTCTACTGTTTCAAAATTGAATTTATCTCATTAACACTTGCAAACTAAAATAATTGCTTTCCACAACCTAACTATAATTTTCAATACCAGAACCTTAAACAACCTTGAGATAACTATAATTTTTATTAACCTTGTAATTTTTGGACAGTAAAAGTAATGTCAAATAGATATAAATAATAAACTATCCAAAAAATTAGTTGAAGCACTTTGTATAACTCACACACATTTGTTGTGCATATGTGTCCACTCATTTAATTGGTGTGAATGCTTCCTAGTAGCTTCAAACCTAGAACATGCTGAGGAACCACTTAAACATTGCAGCACTTGTAACTCGGTTCTGCTTCCACTTATAGTATGATGATAGAATGGATAAAGTGATAAACTAATCAGTATTGTTAAAACATTTAACTCAAAACGAATCGACTATGGGTAAATACTCCCACAAGATTAGTCTCAAAAGCTTTACCCTACCCGAGTAGCCCAGTTACAACTTGTTTCAAGGTTGAACAGCACAGTTAGAAATGGGGCCTAAATATTAATGCAAAGTGTCAAAGACCAAAGTGTAATCAATCGGTCATACATGTATGATAAACTAATAATGTATAGCTTAAAAGGGAGAGAATATCTAAAAACAATCATTATAGTATGTTAGAAACACATTTAAAAGCTTTCGAAGGGCCTTACAGAATATCTCTCTTGACCATTCCCCAAAACTCGATGCAATGTTGACCTGGATAGAATTAACAAAGGGTCACATTTCCATGAAATTGGTATGTCTAGAAGTTCAGAAGATATAATTAAATAACTCTAAGAGCATGCAAATCACCGTGAGAACAAAACCCGCAATGACGATAGTTTAGCAATTTAACAATACGCAATTGTTGAATGAGATATTTCATCAAACGATTGATAACTTGTGCCAGTTTCACCATGAATCATGACCAAGTCAAAAGGTAGACAACTAGACATTATAGTCAAACTTTGAAACTTAAACTAAAAGTGGGAACTAGTTAACTAATATTCAAATTTAGGCAAGAATTGATACCAAACATCTCCAACTCGCCTATGGCACTGGATGCCAGCAGGATAACAACTGCTAATGAAAATGCACCTTACCTAAACACAGAGTTGCTCCAACGCTCCAGCATATCACCGAGATTTACAATAAATTCTCTGGAAGTCAAATATCAATCAGTAAAGCAGTAATATTACAATAAACTAAAGAGGAAATTTATCAACAACAGCAATGATGGTAAGCTATTGTTCAGGACAACACAAGGATAAAGTCATTGCGACATATGTTCCGCATGCATAATATTGGAGTAAAGTCCAACTTGGGTCAACACGCCATGAGGATATTCTAATATATATACGATGAACTTAGTACCAATAAGTTAAGTTTAAGCTTTGGAAGTTGGCTCAATATGGACAACCCTTGATATCACTTGTCGGGAAGATGAAGAGTCCACAATGGAAGAGCCCAACATGCTTTTGATACCACTTGTTGGCAAGATGGGGTCTACCATACGTGTTTGAGCCAACTCGACCACCCAAAAGCTCAATCGCATAGGTTGTGAGCCCATCAATGTAAAAAAAATCCAAAATTATCCCAGAATAAATTACTAGCAAGATGCATGAATTACATTGACGGACAGACACAACTTCAATAGATTGTGTATAACTCATCTTCTTTTCCACGATTAACAATCTCAATGCTATACTAACCCACCCTTTCAATGGTGCCACATGTTCCCAGATCTGAGGTTTGACATCCTTATGCTTGCATATCTGAAACAAATTAAAAAGTTACAATCCCTTATCAAAAATTAGAATGAACTTAATGGACTTATAGTGTAATTCAGCTTCATCCTTACTTGGAGACCAGCAACATCATCCGTAGCCAAGAGGGTAACCAAACCAAAATTAGAATGGGCAACAGCTCCATATAATCCCTTTGTGGGATCAGATATTAGACCTAATGAACAATCAATGAGTCAACATTACACAAGTGACATCAATCAACAAAAAAAATTCTGCATGCTCCACAATGGAGTTTGGTAGCTTTTGTTTCAATTTTAACCTTCACAATGTAGTAGGCGAAACATGGCAATAGGCTTGCCAAGCATTTCTTGCTGATCAAAAAAAGTTGCCCCAAGGTCAAGTGCAAGGGCTATGAGTCTTGCAATTGCTTTTGCCACCTCACTGAATGCATATATAGAAAGATGAGAAAAATTAATGTGATTAGACAAAAGAGCAAAGTCCAAGTTGCCTTTTACATTCAAAATTAAATCAATGCTGCTCATTACACGAAAATGTATCCAGAAAATATTAAGATATGGCCAAAAATCAAATCATCATATTTGAAACAGAAATCGAGAGGAACAACACATAAGGATGACTGAAAAGTCCAGCTCTATAATTTTTGAACAAGTCTTACAGTAGGCAAAATCTACAAGAGGTTTCGTCTATAACATCAGAACAAGGCAAAATCTACAAGAGGTTTCGTCTATAACATGAACTCAGCAGCTAACATCATTGGATCTTTAACCTCAGATGGAAATCACTTTTGTTTTCCCAAGATTCAAAGTTGTCTAAAAAATAGAAATCTTAGAAAAATGCATCATACGAGAATCCATAAAGAATAGTGAAGCATAACACATCGTAGAATTTTGAGAGTGAAGTGTAGTTAGATCCGTTTTCTGGGACGAGTTAGATAAATTTTGGGACATGTAAACAATTGTTATCACAAAGAATAAAGAATATTAGCATCGGGTTTCAGTTAGCTAATAAAAAGAATAGATCCCATTATCAAAGAAGGGTTCTTGAAAGCAGTAGAGCATAATTGATGATAACTGAAAAAAATAGTAAACTCGTATATTTGGTAGATTCTACAAAATTACAGCAGATGATATATGTATCTATGTAACTACACACACATATACATATGCATATATAAAGGAATCAAATGCCTTCAGACAATATACATCACAGAAGAATGCATCCTATGAGAACCCCTAAAGAATACTCGATTATCATGATCTTTCGCTTTCCTCATAATGTGATCTTCTCACAACACTTCCTAGTTGATGCAATACTTTAAGATGCCAATAACATATTGATGTCTTCATTAAACAAACATCAATGAAATGTAACTGTTCAAACATTCAAACCATGTCCAGATAGTTAAAGTCCTATTTGAATAGGAGTTATTCCCTAGGAGTACGTATGTTTGTCAAATAGAACCTTGAGTTCTATCTAATAAAATAGAGGCCTGACAAACTTACAGTGTTTCTCAATGGTATTTCTCCATAGTTTACCTCCACCTAGGCAAAATATCTTGCAGAAATACAAATAGTTCAAGGAATCAAAAGATTTTACAAAAACCTAAAGCAGAAACAGAGACATGATATGTGCGTGTGCGTGTGTGTATGTGTGCGTGTGCGTGTGCGTGTGTGTGTGTGAGAGAGAGAGAGAGAGAGATTAAAATGTGCCAAGACCAATGATATTCTTATTGACTATTTAACAAAGAAAAAATTGTTCCTTCACAAGAGAAATGAATTGCTCCTGAAAATTACCTATCGAGGGCCAAACATTTGGCCCATAAAATGGGTTTTCTGCGTCAGAATCATCTTCGGGTACTTCAACACCAATATAATATCCCTCCTTGTAATCTCCTGAATCCATAAAACAGGACAATCACTTTTTTGCCTCAGTATTGCATAAAATATTGACAAACCACAAATGACATATAAGCAACCAACTGAAAGAAAAAGAGGAGCAGGACAAATGCAGCCAAATCATTGGACAGTGTTTCATAGTATGAAAGTAATAATACAGTAGGAAGATAAAAAAATATATACACACATACTGCATAGACACGTAAACTAATACATAAAAGAGGCCATTAACAAATGTTCGTCCTGTGATATAGGGTGTTAGGATTGGTGTGGACATAAAATTATCCTTCTACATTATGTAGACATGCACAAGTATGCGTCCTTACATGCAAACAAATTATAGTATGTCGAAAACCAGGTCGACCAAATCGTTCTAGTCTATCCGTAGCACTTGACCATCATCCACGACCATACCTACTCTTCCGGCCTTCCACTTGTTCTGTCGATAGTTACTGAGATGTTTCACGAGAGAAGTACTACTCCTGGTAACTTTCGTCACTGATTGGGGCACAAAGGTTTTCTATTATGATTGACGTTCAAATAACAGTGGTATGACCGATATTCGACCCAAGGCCTTTTATAATGAAGAAGATTTGTGTCAACCATGATATCATTACTATTGTGTGCATGATGTGTGGGTAACATCTGAAGGAATTCTTTTTGCATAGGTCTTTCTGGCATTCCCCTTATTTAAGAAAATGTTCAAAGGTCTTCACTAAAACTTGTATCAAATACAACATTGCATAGACTATTACATTAAGTTATTCATATTGCTATATTGTTGCTTCATACAATAATACAAAAAAGAACGGTAGCAGACTAACCCTGTACTTGATTGATAGGATCCAAATATTCATCTAGAGTATGAGTATATCCTCGATGCTTCTTGTTCCTTAGAAGCTTCATTTTTTTCCTTTATGGGTAGATCAAAGAACCTTTTGCTTTGGGAAAAAACCTCATCCATGAATTCCTCACTGATTGCATGATTGATAACATAGAAGAAACCAGAATCCAAGCATATAAATTAGGGTCTAAGCGGCACTGAGCCACAAAGGAGGACAAAGGACACAAATGGGGCATGAACATTGTCAGGTATGTTAGACAGAGATGAAGAAATCCAAGAAAATGAAGTATAGTTATGCAATCACTTATACACAATATTGTTTAAACTTATGGTGATTACTAATTATAGGGTGATTAATAATTCAGTAATGCTACACTGAACAAATTTTAGGACTAAATCAAAGCCCAAATGACATGACAGCTGATTTGGACTTCTTTATGTGGTGCTATATCATTTGGGCCCCAATAAAGACTCCAAATAATCAGGTGTCATGTCATTTTGGCTCTTTATTTGGTTCCAAAATTTGGTCAGTGTAGCATTACTCTTAATAATTACATGTGCATATTGTAACCTTTCTCAGCAAGGGGACAACTTTTACAGTGGGGGCCTGGCTCTCCTGCTTTCCCACAGAAAATCAATTACTCACTCATAACAGTCGAAGATACAAGTTCACCCCTTCAGAAAGACACTTCCAAGAAAAATGGAGCCACAATGAAGTTGTTTTCCCATTATCAAAATACAACTCAAAATTGTCAATTGTTCCAACTCCATCATGTGGGTTGAGGACTGAAACTTTCTATAATTATTGATGGTTTCTAGCAAATAAAAAAATTCAGCACAATGGGCCAATTCAGTTTTTACTCAGAACTAACAACCACGAGGTCGTCCGCTTGGATGGCCAATCATGTATATAAGCAGAAAGTTAGAATATGCATCCCTCCCAGTTGGCAATTCACATGTTGCTTACAGCCAAATTAGGGCAGGTTGTGTAGATTCAATTCAATTACTGAGTTGATTTTTTTTGACGGAATGAGCTTTGGGATAGAGCTTTTGTGCTTGTGCACAAGTGCTTCTGTAAAATTGGACCAAAATTTTGGAAATAAATGACAAAAATAGACAAATTGCTACATATTGACATAAAAAAAATGGTTCCTGAGGGGAAAAAAGAGAAAAAAAAAAGGTATTGAAATATAGATTAATTATACATCCTTCGGCATCATTCAGGCTAATTGATCTTCAATTTCATCCAATCATTTTATGTATATGTTCCTGATTTCCTCATCTATGTTATCTAACATACAAAATGCAACGAACAAGAATTGCAAATGGATCAAAAAGACTAAATATCGCTTAGGGCTTCATAAAAATCCTCCGTGAAATTATAGAATCAAAAACAAATATTAAAATCAACATTTAATCAACTAATTGCGACTATTTTTTGACAGGTTTAATGAATTCACCAAGAAATAACCAAATTGAATCACGCTTATAATCCATGGCCTGCTAAGAGCAAATATTTTCGTACGTATACATGACATGCAACATTCTGTTTCTCTACTTAAACAGAGTACCTGTTTGAGTAAAGAAATAGAGTGTTGCATGTCAAGACTAGATAGATCGATACAATTCAGAAAAGAAACTGTGGCAGAATTTGGAAGAGATTTGATAGCTTCTTCATCTGTGTTCATCATTTTCAAGAATCAAATTACAACAGACCTTAGGTCACGAAATTCACATATGACAAAAACAAAATTCTCATTGACTACAGAGAGAGAGGGAGAGAGAGAGAGAGAGAGAGAAAGAAATGGTTGTTACATGACAATTTACAACCACTTGGAAACAACGTTCGATATAAGTACACTAAGACCCCTACCATTTGATTATATGGTCTTTATACCCTTACTAGTTATTGTCTGTGCCTGAAAGCACAAAGTAATAAAAAATGGTAAACAATAAACATATTTGTATTCATATCCAAAATTAAATTACAAACATAGAAAAAAAATAAAAGAATTTAAGCATCGGTTTGTAATGAGGGTGAGAAGTGGTGGTGGTAGGAGACGGTGATAGTTATGGTAGGTGGCAATGATCGTGGTGGCGGCGAGGGCGACGGCGATGGTGGTGGTGGTGGCGGCGGTGACAGTAATGGTGGTGGTGGCGGTGGTGGTGGTAGGGGTGGTGGTGATGGTGGCCATGGTCGTGGCCGTGGTGGCAGTGGGGGTGATGGTGGTGGTGACGGCGGTGGTGATGGTGGTGGCGGCGACAACGGTGGTGGTGGTGGTGGTGGAGTTGTGGTGGTGGGGGTGGGGGTGACAGCAGCAGCGGTGGAGTTGTGGTGGTGGCGACGGTGGAGATGGAGGTGGTGGCGACGGTGGTGGAGTTGGCGGTGGCGGCGACGGCGGTGGGGGTGAGGGTGGTGATGGTGGCGGTGGCAGCGAAAGCGACGACGACGGCGATGGTGGTGGTGGCGGTGGCGATGGCGACGACGACGGGGGTGGCTGCGATGGTGGTGGTGGTGGTGGCGGCGGTGGCAGTGGCGGTGGTAAAGGCAGTGATGGAGCGGTTTCAAACATTATTTTTTAAAAAATATTTATGATAAATAATTTCTAAAAGTACTTTTAAAAAGTCACTCCAAACATACCTTTAGGGACTTATTTTTCCTATTAAATTTAAGGTATTAATATTAACCGTTAGATTAAGTTGAAAGTAAAATTTAAAGCGATCTTAATCGCGAAAAGCAAAAATTATTTTGTTTATCTTTTGAGAGTTGAATTGTAAGTTACTTTATTATATAGATATTATTTTTTGTTTTTGGTAAGCCCCTATACTTAAGTATTATTACTCAAATCTATTTAGTTCTTGGATAGAGAAAATCAAAAAAAATTAAGAATTTCAGTCTCACAATAACATTATTGGACTATATTACTATCACATCATTAAGTTAGTAAATTAAGTCAATTTTTTACCTTCTATAAATTTTCGTCTTAGCTCTTTGGAAAATTTGTTACATTTTTTTTATTAGGTCGACATTAGATCCCATCAAACATTCGTTACAAATATCTTGTAATTTGATCACGTCGTATTTATGTGTATATTTACAAATATTTATTAATAATGATACATTATATATTTAATTTATAATTAATGTGTCTCCTGATGATAAGGATTACATCTACAACCCTCATATAGTAGTGTCTATTGGTCATTTTAATGAAGAGTCACACCTCTTTGATGGGGTACATGATAGTATAAAGAAGATAATACCAAACCTCACCTACCCCATTATAATAGTATAAATGTCGTGCGTTAGCATGAAGGAAAAGTGTGAGGTCTTATAAACAGGGTGACGGAATTATGAGTTGGCCAGAGGAGCCATGGCCCCTCAAATTTTAAAAATTTCATTGTTCTCCTTATATTTTTAAAAAATTTTATTGCTAATTTTTAACTTTTCAAAAAAATCAGTTACTTTGATATTTAGTAACCATTTAGAATGTAATCACATGTATGAGTTTCATTTGCACTGAGAAAGACATTTATTTGATTATTTGATGACCGTAGAGAAAGATCAAGTGATTTTTTCTTATAAAAAATAGGGATACATATATGGTTTATATCAAAAAGTAGTTTGAGTTTTGTGCTCAAATTTTTTTTTTTCAATCGGATTGCATAAAAATTAAATTTAATAGGTTCTTTATAAATAAAAATTTATTATTAACAATGAGCATTGAATTACCTCATTGAATAAATTTTTTTTATGTTATCGTTGGCCCCCTCAAAATAAAATTTTGGTTATGTCCCTGTGAATGACCTTCTCTCCTTCTAGTGTAGGAGTGTGAATGATAGCCAAAAACCATTTAAGTTGTTAAGATAGGTTTTGTGTGTAAATTGATTAAAAGCTGAAGAAAGGGAAAAGGATAGGTGAAATGTTATGGGTGCAATTCTACAAATTTGTAAACTTTAGAGGGGTACTCATTTCCCCCTACAAGATAAATATATATTAAGGTATTCCCATGCAAAGTACATTTTTTAATATTATTAAAATTATAATTGGATGACTAATAGATTGGGTGTTTTTTAAATATTTATCATAATTAAAATATAATTTTAGTTGAAATATTTACTACGTTTAACATGTCAAGATCAAAATATAAATAGATAGAATTACGGTGATTAAAAAATCAAAATGTAAAATTATTAGATTAATTATCGGATTTAAACAATCTAAACTATTCTTGTGTTCTAATATGAGGGAGATTTTCACTTTATTATAGAGATAACTAGGGCACTCTCATACAAAACTCACTTTTTTACTATGGTTAAAATATTTACTATGGTTAAAAAATAAATAAGATTAAAAAAATGTTAATTGTGAATTGATAGGTTTATCATGTTCCAAAAATTCAATCAAATACTCTTTTCAAGTCAATGAGTCATAGATTTGTGATGTACTTTCATTTTTTCCTTTGTAGTCAAATCTAAGTAATCTTTTTTTTATTACCAGAATACCCTTTAACTTATATCATTCTAATTTCTTTCTTTTTCAGAAACCTAATCTCTTCTCTCTCTCTCTCTTTTATATCATTACCTAAAAAAAAATACATCGAATATTCAACTAGACCTAAATTGGAGATATATAACCATCACAATTTTTATTAGATCTGACGAATGGTTAAGGTATCTAGGTCAGCTTATGTGTATCTCGACTAATATTTTCCTCTCTAGTCAAGACCATCTACACCGAAACTAATTCGCAACGGATAACTGGTTCATCGCTTAAATTCGCAACGAATGATGATGGCAATAAATCCCACACAGACCAGCACCTCTCACCCACAATTCCCAGTCGCCCCATCTCTTTCTTCAACACCCTTACTCATTAAACAAATTACTCCATCCAACCAGACTGTTGCATAAATTTTAGCCTTAGAAATTTTGCTTAAATGCTCAGAACTCGACAATCTATCAAGTTCATGCCATTTAGATAAATGTCGTCATTAGTAATATATTGGTGGTCCATGTTTAAGTTACTTTTGTGTCTATTATATATCTCTCTTTTTATTTTGAAATGTTATGCTAATGATTAAATGTAGACACCACTGTGTTGGTTATTATAAAAATCAACATTCAATGACTTTGGTACCACATGTTTTGGTTTCCATAGGTTTTTGTTTGACCGTTTGAGTCTATCAATGTGTGTGTTGGTGAGTTTGTGTGTGAGAAAGGAGGAGAAGATATGAGTTAATGGTATAGGAGTAGGGTTGTTAATTAAACTGAGTTATTCGAGTTTGGTTTGAGTTCAGTTCGGGTTCGACTCGTTCAGGCTCGGTTCATTTTCTAAACGAGCTCGAACTTTAACAAGTTTTTAGGTTCGTTTAGAAAACAAGTCCTATAAACTCGGCTCAAACTCGACAAGTTCAACTCGTTTATGTGCAAATACTCGGGCACAGCTCGGGCTCAACTTGGTTTTGGCTCGTTCAGGTTCGGTTCTTTTCCTAAACGAGCCGAACTTAAATAATTTTTTAAGTTCAATTAAGAAACAAGTTTTTCAAGTTCGGTTCAAACTTGTTTGACTAACAGCCCTAGATAGGAGACCAAACAAATGTGGTTTTGGTCCATCGATTTTACCACTATTTCACTGTCCAAATTGATATTTCAAAATAGATAAAATAAATAATTAAAACAGATAAAATAGACAAATTTAAAACAAATGATAATGAAAATCAAAGTTTTATTAATACAAATAAATTTATTTAAAATATTTTAAAAATCTAAGTCTTATTATAACAGATAAATCCAAAACAAAAAATCAGGGGAAACAAAGTCTATAATCTATATCTATCTATATCTATACTTATAAATGTCAACATCTGTGAAAAATTTTGATTTTATATTTTATCCCTAATTATTATACTAAAGTCATTTATACACACCTATATACTTTCATTTAATTTTTATTTTTTACTCCTATTTAACTTTCAATTTATTTTGGACTCTGTTATAAGAACTTAAAAATTCTTTTAAACTCATTTATTAGTAGTACATTTACATACAATTTTTTATATTTATATGAAGAAGTGAAGTCCTATATATGTTAAATTATTATATACATGTAATTACCAATTTACCCCTTCCCCCTCCCCCTCCCCAAAAAACAAAATTACCAATTTAAATTCCACGATCAAATATATATTATATTTTATTTTTTAGTATAAAATAATATAATAATAATATAAGCGATCTAATCAATCTATTTAGCAAAAGAAAAGTTAATAATTCTACAATATAATTAGATAGCCAAATGACTAAAATGATTGGAAAGATACTTAAATAAATGACAGATTAATTATTCAAAGACTTATAGAATGAATAATTAAATTTATTAATAATTAAAATACGAATTAATTATTCGGTACTTAATTTTTTTTTAATTTATTTACTCATATAATTCAAGTTTTTTTATAAAAAATATTATTTAAATTTATTTACGTGCAACGCACGTTGTGCATTGCTAGTACAAATAAATTCATGTTATATATAATACAAATTAAATTTTTTAAAATAGATAAATTCACTTAAAATGTCATTGAAAATAAAGTTTATAATACAGATAAATTCATATTACATATAATAAAAATTAAAATTTTGTTAATATAGATAAATTAATTTAAAATAGTTTTCTTGTGTTTACGACAACTATACTGGCAGATATAAAGATCCACCAATTATTACTGGGATGGTATAGTCGATCTTCCAAGTCCTCTTTTAAAATTAGGATAAACTTGTCTTTTTAATCTGAGTGATTGTTATTTTTTTTGTATATTAATAATTATCTCTATTTAATTTTTCCATCGCAATATCAAATTTTTTTTAAAAAAAATTTGGATGTTTCAAAGGTTGAAAATGGACATGATGTTGTTCTTTATTTTTTTATTTTTTATTTTTTTCCAGGTATCTAGGCGTGCATCGACTTGAGTTTTTCATTAGTTACTGTAGCTTGAGCTGACTTAGAACATAAAGGAACAAGGGTGGGTAACCCTTAGGGTGCGTGAAAAATGATTAAACTTGAGATCTTTTGATTACCAAAGGCTAACCTCAACAACTGAACCACCCCCAAGAGTTTGATGTTCTTGCTATAAAGTGAGCTATGGAGCCTAAAAACCAAATTTTTTATGCTCTGTTTGATATGATGGAAAAATAGAAGGATGAAAAGTTAGAGTGATAGAAAAATATCATATTTGGTAAGAAAGAAAAAGGAAAGAATAAAAAAAGAGATGGATGAGCTTTTCCTACAACTCACCAAATCGATCCCTCTAAAATTGAAAGAAAAATAGATGAAAAGTTAATTATTTGTGTTGAAATATATCTTATTTGTCTATATATCCTTTGATATATACATATATTA
>CAUOFW020006602.1:10170-33729 GCA_963454935.2 Ilex paraguariensis
CTATCAAATTTGACTATTTGATTCGAGGTATTTCAAATTTCGTATCTATTGAAATCTTTGATGGATTTGAGGTAATGCTCCTGTCTTTTAAATCTTTTTGCAAATAGTGTCCTTTCATTATATGAAATTTGTATTCCTGTTGATTATTCTGATTGATATGAAATTTTGTCAATGTTATCAGTTGACCTGTACGTGTACGTTGGGCTAAATACTTTGGGGTTGATTGGTACATGTACGAAGTATACTTGGGAGCATAATTGGTGAAATGTGATTATGGCTCTGCGGGGTGCAATTATGATTACAGGCCTGAGGGGTGTAATGGTTCGATATGAGTATGAATTTTATATGCCCAAGTGTCACTTGTCATGTCACCAAGAGGACTCGAGTATGAGGCTATGTTTGATAGATATTGAATTATATGACTTATCAAATTGGATTCTAGATTCTTTTATCTATGATCGTCTATCGATTCTGGTATTTGATCATTCATATTTTTCTCATTGAACATATTATTTCCTGTCATATTGTATACTTCCCCACCTTTAATATTTTTTCAGGATTAACTCGGAGAGAAGGACCAGAGTTGATATTTGAGGAATTGAAGACAGAAAAATCTTGATATGATTTTTAACTTTGTATAATGAGGAGATTATTTTTATTATTTGGAGATCAAAATTGTGATTATAAATTTATTGAGGCAAATAGAGCTCTGGTCCTATATTCGGAGATTTGTGGTTTATTATCGATCGATTGATTTAATCAAGTAACGGGTCCGCCTAATGGCTTTTTCCCCGAAATTTTTTTTCTTTTAAAAAAAAAATACTCGGGTGTGAGTAAGGAATAAAATTACACCGAACTTACAATAATCTTCCGTATATTATTTTATTTTATGTACGAGTACATAATCCTCACAAGATCATTTCAAATATTCTTGATACAACATAAAGAGAAATAATAATAGCAGACTCTATCCTTTCAGCCTATCCTCCAGCTTGACTACATATATCTGAAAAATGTTAATTAGGGATGAGCTCACCAGCTCAGTAGAATAACGTTTATCAATGACTACCAATGTTTTAAAATAATGAATAATATAATTAAACCACGAATAAATGCAGGAATAGAGCAAAGTAATGAATCAAATAAATAAATAAATTTTAGCACATATCGATCATATCAATCCGTCAATTTTCTGGTCCACACATGAACCGCCTCCGGAGAAAACTTTGGGGTCTTGCACCCTGGGGAACCCAATGCCCTTTTTGCTTTTCTGGAAACACCAATACCGAAAATTATGTGGTGCCACACATGCTACCACGACAACCGATATTACTAACTGGTGAACCCAAGGACTAGTAGGAATCCTGTAAATCCTCGCAAGGATCACGCATCTACTAACCCTCTGCCCTCGATTATATGCATTTATAGTAATTTCATCAAAATCACAAAATAAAGTCATATTGTAGTCAAACCCCACAACAAATCAAACATTAAATATTAATAATGAAATAAACATTTATTTTGCAACATCGTTTAATGAGATAATTAGGCCTCGATAAAAATACAACATGTGCATGATAACGATTTATTTATAAAACTTCAGTTTGACCCCATGATATAATATTACATTTTATAATTAAAAATAGATTTGATATGAAACCCCCAAATATACATAAAATGCATCAATGATAGTAAAAGATAAAAGAAACTCTACCTCCTTCTTGACTTCTATTTGATACCGTGTTCTATGACAAAATAACCAAAATAATATTTTAGAATAACAATAGGTAATAAGGGCTTAGTTAACCTAAAATAATTTTTGGAATAAATAACGAAAGATAATGAAACTTAAATTTGATCAAAAAATATTTAATGAAAATCAACTTTAAGTAACTCGAATATATAAAATAGTAACTAAAAAATCTTATCCAAAATTTTGATCGTAACCGCAAACTCTTAGGTGAACAAAATTTTTGACCCCTTTTCCCTCTTTCCTCTCTTTCTCTCTTCCTCCCTTTCTCTCTTTTTCCTTGTGCCGTTCAATGTACTAAGCTTGGCTATTTATAGCCAAGATTTACTTGGGCTCCAAGGATTCTCATAGACAGCCGTCCATTTCCTAACCTTGTTTTTTCTTTTTCTTTTTTTCTCTTTTTGCATGTGTCAAATCTAGCATAGTATCTAAAAAAATCTTGTAAAAGATCTAGTATAGTATCTTTTACATAAATATCTCTCTCTATATATATATATAGATATGAATGTAGTCGATATTTGACTAGTTTTTACGAGAAGAGTCCATACTTGGGGTCCCTTTGTTCAAAAATTTTTTTTATTATTTATTTATACATACATACATACATACACATATATATATATATATATATTTAAAAATAATTCTTCATTGTATAGAATCAAAATTAATGACCTAATTAATGTGTTAATAATATATATATATATATATATATATATATATATATGGGTCATCAATACGTGGTAGAGGATATTTGTTCTTTATTGTGACTCGATTCTACTTCTGGTAGTCAATACAGAGTCTCAGCGTATTATCCTTCTTTTTCATGAAGAGTACAAGAGCACCCCAAGGTGACGAACTTGGTCAAATGAATCCAATAGAAAGAAGTTCATCCAACTGTTTTCTTAACTCCTTCAACTCTAATGGTGCCATTCGGTAAGGAGCAATAGATATTGGCTCTTTACCAGGATATATCTCAATGGTAAATTCTATCTCCCTTTGTGGGGGTTGTCCTGGTAATTCTTCAAGAAATACAACAAGAAAGTCACACACTACCAAGATGACATCAGCGGTGATTTGACCTAGTTCTTCCCCAGTTAAGTTGGCAAGGAATTCCAAACTACTTTTGTTCTTTGTGAAGAACGGATGCGAATAGTGACGTTTGCCTATGAATTCAAACTCTCCATCTCCCAACGTATGGAATTTGATTTTCTTACTGTAGCAATCCATGATGGCATGATAGCAAGATAGTAGGTCCATTTTCGAAAATTATGTCGTATCCAACTATGTCTAGGGAAACTAGGTCCACAACCAACTCATTTTCCTCAATTCGGATTATGCAATTTCTACATACCCTAGTTGTTTCCAAGAAATCTCCCGTNTTTGATTTTCTTACTGTAGCAATCCATGATGGCATGATAGCAAGATAGTAGGTCCATTTCGAAAATTATGTCGTATCCAACTATTTCTAGGGAAACTAGGTCCACAACCAACTCATTTTCCTCAATTCGGATTATGCAATTTCTACATACCCTGGTTGTTTCCAAGAAATCTCCCGTAGGTAGTTTTATACACAGTGTGCAACCCAAAGGTTTGAATTCTAACCCTAGGGTAACAACATATGAAGTACGAATGAAAGAATGGGTTGCCCCCGGATCAAATAAGATACGTGCCCAAGAATTATAAATAAGAATGATACCTTCAATTACTTCATTAGCAGCGTCGTTATCTGGTGTAGCCATTGCGTAGATTTGAGGTTGACCTTCGGGAATTGTTGTTCTACTTCCTATCTTTTTCTATTGTGCCTGATTTGGAAACGATTGCGAAGGTGCAACTTGGGTTGTCAGTCCTACCGGCTGAGTAGGGTAAGTGCGTTGTTGTGGATGAGATTGATTGAATGACTGATAAGAACCTTGATTGGATGACCCTTGAGAGGACGTGAAGGGACACTGATTTTAAAAATGTCCCATTTGCCCACACTTAAACACCGTTTTGTATCATTGGATGCTCTATTCCAATTTCCAGAATTTTGTCCCTGATTCGCACTTCTCCTTTCATTGGTATCTTGCCCTGGCCGTCGATATGGGGTCATTCTTTGGTGACTACTGCTGCCACCATTTCTTGTCTGACTTCCTCTGCCTTGTTGACGACTTCTGATATTCTGGGTATCCTCTAAATCTCTTTCTACCAGCATAGCCCTTTCTACTAGTTTCTTACAGTTTCTCAGTCGGTGTACTACAAGGCGTCCTCGGATAGAAGGCTTAAGGCCTTGTTCAATTGTTTGGCCTTCTTGGCATTAGTGGAAACTAATTCCGTGGCAAAGCGAGAGAGTTCGGCAAATTTGGATTCATATTACGTGACTGTCAGGTAGCGTTGTTGCAACTCCAGTAAGTCAAAGAACATTTTATCCCTTACAGACTCTAGAAAATATTTATCATTGAACACTTTCTCAAATTTGGTCCACGTCATTTGGTTTACGTTCCTCATTCTTTTGACTGTATCCCACCAGTGATTGGCTTCACCCTCAAAAAGATAAGTGGCCAAGGTAACTCGTAGTTCTAGGGCAATAGCCATACCATCCATTACTTTTCTCACTTGTCGAAGCCACCTATCTGCATCAAGTGGCTTTGTACTTCCCTGGAGGGTAGGGGGACGTTGTCGTAGAAATTCCTTGAGTATCATCATTCTTCGCATTTCAGCCACATTTGCTTGTTCCTGAACTGTTGATTCTATTACCGTAGTATGATTGTTATTTTCTGCTTGTTGGCGTGCCAAAGTGGTAAATTCTCTCAAACACTGGTAAATACCACTTATAGTGTCCTGCACTGCTGGAGGGGACTAGTCATTGATGGACATATCTGGTTGGTCTTGAGATGTGTTTCCCTCCATCCTATAACACATACTTTATGATATTATGGCTGCATTAAAAACTGTAACCACATCCAAAGGTTAAGAAAACAACTATAATTTCACATAATTAGTAACTGAGAAACATTTCGTTTCTTATCCTAGATGTTATTCACATGGAGAACAAAAGTCTAGGACAGTCACCTCTAAGTTATGTAGTGGTACATATATTCCTACCATTCTAAGAGTTACTACTATTTACAGGCAAAATTTTTTAGAATAGTAAAACCGACAGTATANTATCCTAGATGTTATTCACATGGAGAACAAAAGTCTAGGACAATCACCTCTAAGTTATGTAGTGGTACATATATTCCTACCATTCTAAGAGTTACTACTATTTACAGGCAAAATTTCTTAGAATAGTAAAGCCGACAGTACAGCTAGGGACCAAGAAGTTTCATGTCCCTCCTCCTTGGAGACACATTAGTTCGCAGAACCAACAGAATCTGCACGATGGTTTGCTTCGGGTGGTGCGGCTATAGGGGCTACGTTGGGATCGTGAGGTTGTGGGTCATATTCTTCATTATTGTCCAAGTTAGAAGATTCTATTGGCTGCCCCTCATTAGCCCCTNTTGGGATCGTGAGGTTGTGGGTCATATTCTTCATTATTATCCAAGTTAGGGGATTCTATTGGCTGCCCCTCATTAGCCCCTGTAGGTGGCCACTGAATGTCTTGTACTGGTAATCCATTCAGAATTTTCTGGTACAGGTTGAGATTCCTTTCAATACTTAGTGCTTGGCGGAGCACCCTCAGCTATGAGGTCAGTTTGTGATGTACTAACCTTTTATGTTCAGAGATCGGAATGAATGACCAATTTTGGGACACATCTTGAATTTTGCGGACTATCAAATTGTAGGCCTTTATATTAACTCTAAGAGTCCGGTATTCACTAGCCGCCTCAGAGCCCATGTTACTGTGAGCTATGTAAAGATCATCCAAAGATGTCATACCTATAGTCATAAAAAGTTAGTTCTGTTGATAAAAAAAAATAATATGTCTGTAAAAAATGTTCAGTATTAGTACATTAATCCCAATTAGTCTATATATATAATTCTCATATAAGATCTAATTCCAAGCTCTGATACCACTCTGTCACACCCCAAAATTTTGTTCCTTTTAAAAAAAAATGCTCGAGTGTGAGTAAGGAATAAAATTACACCAAGCTTACAATAATCTTCCTTATATTATTTTATTGTACGTATGAGTACATAATTCTTANTTATATTATTTTATTGTACGTACGAGTACATAATTCTCACAAGATCATTTCAAATATTCTTGATACAACATAAAGAGAAATAATATTAGCAGACTCTATCCTTTCAGCCTATCCTCCAGCTTGACTTCATATATCTGAGAAATGTTAAATAGGGATGAGCTCACCTGCTCAGTAGGATAACGTTTATCAATGACTACCAAGGTTTTAAAATAATGAATAATATAATTAAACTGCGAATAAATGCAAGAATAGGGCAAAGTAATGAATCAAATAAATAAATAAATTTTAGCACATATCGATCATATCAATCCGTCAATTCTCTGGTCCACACATGAACCGCCTCCGGAGAAAACTTTGGGGTCTTGCACCATAGCCCCTTTTGCTTTTCTGGAAACACCAATACCGGAAATTATGTGGTGCCACAGGCTACCACGACAACCGATATTACTAACTGGTGAACCTAAGGACTAGTAGGAATCCTGTGAATTCTCGCAAGGATCACGCATCTACTAACCCTCTGCCCTCGATTATGTGCATTTATAGTAATTTCATCAAAATCACAAAATAAAATTATATCGTAGTCAGACCACACAGAAAATTAAACATTAAATATTAATAATGAAATAGACATTTATTATGCAACATGGTTTCATGAGATAATTAGGGTCTCGATAAAAAAATACAACATGTGCATGATAACGATTTATTTATAAAACCCCAGTTTGACCCCATGATATAATATTACATTATATAATTAAAAATATATTTAATATGAAACCTCCAAATATGCATAAAATGTATCAATGATAGTAAAAAATAAAAGAAACCCTACTTTCTTCTTCACTTCTATTTGATACTGTGTACTGTGATAAAATAATTAAAATAATATTTTAGAATAACAATAGGTAATAAGGGCTTAATTAACCTAAAATAATTTTTGGAATAACTAACGAAAGATAATGATACTTAAATTNGTGTACTGTGACAAAATAATCAAAATAATATTTTAGAATAACAATAGGTAATAAGGGCTTAATTAACCTAAAATAATTTTTGGAATAACTAACGAAAGATAATGATATTTAAATTTAATCCAAAAATATTTAATGAAGATCAACTTTAAGTGACTCAAACATATTAAATTTACCAATAATAACTAAAAAATCTTACCCAAAATTTTGATGGTAACCGTAAACTCTTAGATNGTCTGTCTTCGATTCTTCAAATATCAACTCTGGTCCTTCCCTTCGAGATAATCCTGAAAAATTCAAAAGGCCGAGAAGTATACAATATGACGAGAAACAATATGCTCAACGAGAAAAAGCATATGAATGATCAAATACCAAATAATTTAATCGATAGACAATCATAGATAAAAGAATCAAGAATCCAATTGGATAAGTCACATAGCTCAGTATCTATCAAACCTAGCCTCATACTCAGGTCCTCTTGGTGACATGATANTTTAATTCTAATAAACCACATGTCTATTATGATCTCTATACATGTATTCACATATATTTTATATGTAATGTATTGCACATTTTATTTTTAATACGAAATATGACCTATATTAAACTTATTTTCACATAAAAAAATTATATTTGATGTTCATTTGTTTGTTTGAAATTTCTAAAAATGATCATTAACTATAAAAGATCATAATTAACTACTTAAATTACATGTTAGCAATTAATTTTTTTTAATACGGGTTGTCACAATCTACCCCCCTTAAAAAGAATTTCGTCCCCGAAATTTGATACTAACCTTAAGAGTAAAATAAGTATTAATACATTACACAAATATTCGCTACGCACTCTGATACCTTTTTCCACTCTTTACTATATGACCCAAAATTTTGATATGAATTCCAATTTATACTTTCGTCTAATGGGAATTGATTGACTTACTTCGTACATTTTAAACTCCTATACCTACGCCGAAAGCTGATAGTCTCACTTCCCACATGACCCATATAAGATCTGATAACCTGGCTCTGATACCACTTTGTAACGCCCCGATTTTTCGGACCCATTACTTGATTAAATCAATTGATCGATAATAAACCACAAATAAATCTCTGAGTATAGGGCTAGAGCTCTAATTACCTCAATAAATTTATAATCACAATTTTGATCTCCAAATACCAATAAAATAATCTCCTCAATATAAAAAAGAATTTGTTCAAATGATACATCACCCCAATAAACCCACAAAGTTAAAAATTATATCAAAATTCGTCTGTCTTCGATTCTTCAAATATCAACTCTGGTCCTTCCCTTCGAGATAATCCTGAAAAATTCAAAAGGCCGGGAAGTATACAATATGACGAGAAACAATATGCTCAACGAGAAAAAGAATATGAATGATCAAATACCAAATAATTTAATCGATAGACAATCATAGATAAAAGAATCAAGAATCCAATTGGATAAGTCACATAGCTCAATATCTATCAAACCTAGCCTCATACTCAGGTCCTCTTGGTGACATGACAAGTGACACCTGGGCATTTAAAATTCATACTCATATCGAACCATTACACCCCTCAGGGCTATAATCACAGTCGCACCTCCTGCCATAATCACATTTCACTAATTATGCCCCCAAGTACATTTCGTACATGTACCAATCAATCCCAAAGTATTTAGCCCAACGTACACGTACAGGTCAACCGATAACATTGACAGAATTTTATACAAATCAAAATAATCAATAGGAATACAAAAATTTCAAATAATAAAATGACACTTTTTGCAAAGAGATTTAAAAGATAGGAGCATATTGTATACTATCTCGTACCTCAAATCCATCAATGACTTCAATAGATGCGAAATTCGAAATACCCCAAATCAAATAGTCAAATTTGATAACAATCTAAAATAAAATCACTGCTCAATTTTTGACCCCAAGATCTCATAATTTTTTTTTCTTCTATTCCATCTATCTCTCTCTTTCTTTCTCTCTTTCCTTCTCTTCCCTTCTCTCTCTTTTTCCTTCTCTTTGTGCCGATCAAATAGCCTGGCTTGGCTATTTATAACAAAATCTTGCTTGGGGACCAAGAACCTTATGGACACTTGTCCATTTGTTTGGCCATTCTTTTTTTTTTCTTTTAATTCTAATAGACCACATGTCTATTGTGATCTCTATATATGTATTCACATATATTTTATATGTAATGTATTACACATTTTATTTTTAATACGAAATATGACCTATATTAAACTTATTTAACTTGTTTTCACATAAAAAAAATATATTTGAGGTTCATTTGTTCATTTGAAATTTCTAAAAATAATCATTAACTATAAAAGATCATAATTAACTACTTAAATTACATGTTAGCGATTAAATTTTTTTAATACATGTTGTCACAGAAAACCTCCACCATCGCCCTATCAATATGGCGTCTGTAATTAGAGACAAGGTCAGTATAATAAACCAATATCGAGAAAACATAAAGAAAAAAGCAAGATTGGAGAAAGCGAGTTCGCCTCTTACCCAGTTGAAAGCCATCATAGTATCTCTACCTGGTAAAAATCCAGAATGCCAATCCGTCGCCCATGAATGCCTGACAGTCGTCTGTCAGAACGCAACTTTCCACCATTATCGGTTTCACTAATTTGTGCTTAAAACTCAAATTCAGAGAGATAGAAGCATTTTTTGGAAAATATTTTTGACCAAATCGCCTTTGGCAATTATCATGTCATAGATCTCGAAAAAAATACCTAGATTCAACAAAAAATTCATCTCAAATGGATAACCGAGTGCAAAGTTACGGCCATGGAAGGTTTTGCCCTTTTTCATAGTTTTCTAATACTCTGGCCAACGCCCAGCGCCTGCAAGGCATCGTCTAGCTTGTCACTGCTCCTGGCATCACCCAGTAGCTTGCTGACATCATCCAGCAGCCTCTTGGGCGCCGCCCTAGCTCGTTCCTATCCTACCTCACTTCAGCAGCTGTCCAGCACCTCAGGTGTCACCCAACTACCTAGGGGCGTTGCCTAGCCCACCAAGGGCGTCGCCCAATCCACTGTCACCTATGTCCCTGCGCTTGCAAGGCGTCGCCAACAGACCCTTCTACGCCATGAGCGTCGCCTGCCAACCTTTTTCGTCGTCGCTTGTGATTGGTGTCGCCCTACCTAGCGCCTAGTCGGCGTCACCACCTCCCACGTGCTGTTCACCTCTTTTGCCAAAGTAGCCTCCAGACATGCCATGAGCGCCGCCAACCTCTCCACCCCCATGGGGGTTTTCTAGGGCATGCTAGGCGTCGCCTTCGTTGCCTCCTCTAGAGCTGCCATAAGGATCCTTGAGCGTCGCCCTTGGCTTCGCCATGGCGTCACCTACTCACTTAATAGGCTACATATATACTGATCACAAAGGCCATCCCTTGAATGAGAAAGGGGTTATTTGGCTACTGGGTCTAAGGGAAACCCAACAGATGAAATTTGATACCATTACAATGACTGCCCAACAATGGAATTATCAAATGAGAAAAGAGGCTTCATGAATGAAAAATGATGAAAAGCTGAAAGAGACACCATGGAGAGTAAGGTATTCGGTCTGCCTAGATGAAGAGGTCGCTCATGCCCTCAATCCCAAATCACTATTAGGGCTTAAGGGGGCAAATGATGAGCCCAAATCTAATCGGTTCAGACCCAATAAATCAAATTAGCCCAAATCAGCTAAAAGGCATGTCGAGCACAATTTGTGAATTCGACCCAACCCAAGGTCTCAAGAGTCCGAGAAGAATTAGAGCACGTGAATAGAAATCATCGGGATATACACCCTCAAGGATTAAGGCTACCTTAATTGTACTTACCTTTTGTAGCTATCCTTCCTGAAGATCTAGTATCTTCACCCTCATGTCACTGCTTCAACTTAAGCTCTGTGCCTATAAATTGTAAGTTCTCTCTACATGTGACACCCCAAATTCATGAGGTCCGTTAATTTCCCATCAACCCATGGAATGCCCGTGGATACCGTATAACTCGATATCGCACCGTTGTGTCCCATTTACCGGGATCCATAATTTAACGAAATCCGGGCAGAGTCTCCCTTGTACGGGAAGCTCTACCCCAAAACACAATCTGTGCAATCAACATTTACATGACCCATCCGAGGTCCAATATAATACCATAACCACACAGGGTCCATTTTATACGTAAAACTTGACCACACCGGGTCCAATCATCATATTTATATCAAAATATGCAAGGTTATATTAAAACAGTCCATATATACTCTATTACAATTCCTTTACACATTACATGCCAAAATTTAATTACAAATCTACTTTTACAAAAAAAAATGGATTGGAAGCCACAAGTCGGCTTTTCTTCAACCGTATGACCCTGATTGTGAGCCGTCCATTGGTGCATGACCCACACCTGAAATGTTTCCCGTATAGGGTGAGCCNTACTCACTTAATAGGCTACATATATACTGATCACAAAGGCCATCCCTTGAATGAGAAAGGGGTTATTTGGCTACTGGGTCTAAGGGAAACCCAACAGATGAAATTTGATACCATTACAATGGCTGCCCAACAATGGAATTATCAAATGAGAAAAGAGGCTTCATGAATGAAAAATGATGAAAAGCTGAAAGAGACACCATGGAGAGTAAGGTATTCGGTCTGCCTAGATGAAGAGGTCGCTCATGCCCTCAATCCCAAATCACTATTAGGGCTTAAGGGGGCAAATGATGAGCCCAAATCTAATCGGTTCAGACCCAATAAATCAAATTAGCCCAAATCAGCTAAAAGGCATGTCGAGCACAATTTGTGAATTCGACCCAACCCAAGGTCTCANATAAAACTAATTCATTCTTGGATGTTTTTCATCAAATGAATAATTTATATATCAAAGTCATGTGCCTTTATGGGGTATCGGATTTAGGAATCGCACCTCCGGCTCCATACACCGTTACACTTTTTCAGAATTTCACCGCCCGTAAATGTACGAACCAAGTGGCCGGGTTTTTCACCCGAGGGAGTGTCTAGCCCTACTTGCTATACCCGACACAAGTTTTCTTATGCATGTCACCGTGCGACTCCGTAGGACGTTCCATCCCACTTTCCCGAGCCTACCATCAAGAACCAATGTTGGTGTTGATCACCCCATGCAACCCTACACCCACACTCATGCATGTAGCCCATGAATGTGATGTTAATTCCATGTCCATATTGCAATGCATGCCAAATGACAATTTTTAAATATCATTGTATACCATGACAATTAATATCATTTGCATATAATCACATAACCATTTCAAGTTCAATATATCCAAGAGCATATATCAACACTCCATCAACATGATAACACATAATACATGCTAATATTACATTTCATTCACAAGGCATAATATAAAACACAAAGCATGCCCACATGATCCCAATTTCCAAGGAATTACATAAATACTTCCATATACCAAAATCAAGCCAAGATTTTATATGGATCATTCAAACAAAATAAAAATCAGAATATATGATTTTTATATAACCAATTATCGAAACATTCTAGAAATCACAAACTAACATTTTCTAACTACCAATTCACACTAGAATTGATCCTACCCATTTTCATAACACTAACCATAATGGAAAAATGTAAGAAATACCCAAAACAGCCCACATGAACCCTATGGACACCTTAGGTTAGAAATAGGTCCGAGTAGGAGGAACCCTATCTCTTGAAGCGTAAAGAATTTGTAGGAAGCCTCAAGAACAAGATTCAAGCCCAAAGTTTAGATTTCTCCAAAATCCTCCCTTTGAATCTTCGGTGAAAATCTTTATTTTTGGTACCCACGCATAGCTCTTGTCGCGTAGATCGAGTTTAATTCTTGGCCCGACGAATTCCGACCAAAGGAACTCCGAGAATCAGCGGAAGAAAGCTTGAAATTTTTTTTTTTTTTCTTCTTTGCTCTTGGGTCTGATCCAGCTGGCCAAATGAAGAGAAAACATCTGATTTTTTAGATATTTGCCCATTTTTATACTTTTTAAACACTTTGCCCTCGTCGCGTCAAGTATCGTCCTTTGTCCGGGTCCGTTTTCGCCACGAAACGATTAAATTTCGTACCGATTTAAGCTCAAAATATTTTATATGAAATTTAATTAAAATATTTTTCAAATTTTAAAATTTTTATAAAAATTTCGTTTTTAGGGGTCATCGAACACCCGTCACCTCGAAAAACTTAAAAATTCTGACTATCTCAGAATTCGACGAAATTTGTCTGGGTAACTAGATTTCGTGAGATGAATCCATCGGTAAGGTCCGTTTCATCATCCGAGGTCTATAATAATACCAGTTTTTAACCCGCACTATAATGAAAAATTATCATTTTGCCCTTTTTTTTAGAAAAAGTTAAAATTTTTCTCGGGTTTCACACTACATGAGAGGACACAGTGATCTCACCACACCTCTCTACACACTTTCTCTCTGCTAGTTATTGTACCACTCCTAGAACTAGCCTTGTCTCTCCCTCTCTCTTACTTTATTCCATCAATAAAGGTTCACTGGCCACCGTAACCGTTTCTCGAAGTGGAGTAGGTCATCCGGATCGAACCACTATATATCTACATGTTGACTCAATATTTACCTTTTTGCCATTTATTGCTTTATTAATTGTCCATTAATTACACCTTATCACACACTCGACTGTTGATTTTGCACGAGACTGTTTTGTGCATCATCATCCTCTATTCACGATGTCTTTATTTGTTCTTATTTATAGTGTCTAAGAACCACAAACCAGCCACAAATTGCTAAGCCTTCACCTATTGTTATCTCAACCCCAAGTAATAAGAGACGGAAAGGCTTTCAAATGTGTATCGGGCATATGAAACCATGGCAAGAACATTTAACGTGGAGAAGGAAGCCGGTGAAGAATTTGCTGCAATAAGAAATATGGCTGTGTTTCAAATAAGAGTGGTAATTTCTAACACAATCATGAAAACATGACTTGAAATCGACATAAAATTAGTAGGTTAGGATTGATCATTTCTCGATACGAACTCACATATGACACAACCCGTTAACGCGAATAATAAATAGGTTTGAATAATGTCAAATACGAACAATGCAAAACTGACACGATTAACATGTTTAAGTATTATTATAAGAATAAAATACACTTTTTACTGAGTAGTGAACTAATTTTTATGCAAAAAAAGATACGTTTATGGATTTTTATTACTATATTTATTAAGTTAATTTTTAATTTATTAAAAAAAATATAAACATAGGTATGATAAAATGATAATGAAATTTAAGATATAATGAAATTTTTTATTCACAGGTTGTACGGATAAAAACGAACACGATTGTCATCCTAGTTTCAAAATGTGTGGCATCCTATCTGATATGTTGGTCCAATATCAGATAGGATGCTACAACTTATTTTTTTACATGGTTTCACCAAGAGCAAACATTCTTTCTAGAGGAAAGAGTGGCATCTTCACTTTCCAATTTGAGTTATGTTTACATAGTTCAATTTCTCATGCTATGTATGATGTTTCAGTGAAGGAATAGTCGAGTGGATGTCCATTTAAACGTAAGTCAGAATTGTAGCAAATTGTGCGCACTGAAGTGAATGGGCATTTGAAAAACATGTTTGGTAGTGCTTTTGATTAATTCCAGCATTATTTTCTGATTTATCCCCCTTGAACTTCTCATTACATTGACAGCGTTAGAGAGCGGTTGGAGACAAACACATGTCTGGCTCCCCATGTCTCTGTGTCGAAGTGGTTTGTCACCAGACCCACCTCTACGGTAGGAGTTTAATAAATAATGTAGTTCTTGTTGTATAGAAACACAATTACCACGATCAAAGTTGTCCTATGCATTCCACGCTCTTGTATCTTACAACCCCAAATTGGGCATATTCACATCAGATCATCCAAAAAATGTTACCCCAAATTATAATATTTTTGTAACTGATCTTCATGAATACACACAGAATTTAGCAAAAAAGGGGGAGAGAGAATATTACATAAGCAGTCATAAGTACGTACATATCGAATGAAGAGAATTTTCCTAAGCAGTCATAAGTAAGTACATATCAAAAAGAGAGAATTTTCCAAAGCATGTTTGCATTATACTGAAATTATAGTAGTTCAAAAGAAACTACAAAGATATTTTCAGCTTTTATCCTCTTCAGCTTCCATATCCAGAATTTGCTTCCTAAGTTTTGTCATTCCCTCGTACACATCTAGCAGATCTGTTGACTTGTCCATCAGCACACTTCTCAGTGTGTTTATCCCAGTTTTGAGTTTACCTAAAGCTGTTAATGTGCAAGCATTGACTTGCTTTTCAGCTTCCTTACGTAACGCAAGCTCCACACAATCCTTGTTTCAGGTTTCAAGCCAGTCGAGTCCCTTCAAAATTCTCTCCCTAGGAGCAAGGGAAGAATGCCCAGGCAAAAATTCTCGCAGGAGTTGTGCCCCAGCATATCCATGTCCAAAGAGTGCAAGGGTGACAACAATTGCTCGCACAGAAAATTTTCTCCTCACTGGGATTTCCACCATGCTCTTCACCAAGTCCTTGGTTTGACCTGAAGTAAGAGCAGCCCTTTTAGCAACTATATTTAGCCACATACCCAGCACGGTTCTGCTAAAGAAAACAATACATTTTACTTCAAAACATACCAAGTAAACTTTTGGCAAGTAAAAATGACATGCAATGTTTTTTTTCCGATAAGTAACATGATTTCTATTAACTGAATCACTATATTCTGTTTAAATGTAGTAGTGTTGAGAAGTCTCCAATCTTTCATTCCAAATTTTTGAATTTTTGCGTTTTTTAGCTTTGAAAATGCTTACTTGGCTTCTTATGATTGGTCCTCCCACCCTTTTTGTACGTCATTTAATCTTTTTTATCAAGATAAGGACAAGTCTATATTTAAACTAACTGATAACTTCCACTTCTCATGTAACCTCCAGGTTTCTGACTGTTCAACTTTCCACTCATTCACGCCTCTCTCTCCATATTCGCATATCTCCAACCTTTCTGACTATTCATGCTTGGTATATTATATAGCAGGGAAGAGAGACAAACCAGAATGGAACCCTACTGTGTGTGACGTGCGTTGCTACGACATTATAGCAATGTTGCTCCTATCTGTTCGTTGAGGGTAACTTCCGATACATTCATGCACACGATGAATTTGAGGGTAATGGTTGCATGGGATAGGCTATGTTTCATATGTTGCCCACCCCCCGAGGAAGGGGGAGGCAGTAGGCTGACGTGGTTTGGCTGAGGGGCTGGACTGTTGTGTTTGCAATTGGAGCTGGTGGGGGCTTGGAGCAATATTGATTGTGTTATGGAAAATCTTGAGAAGTTTTGTTATATCATCAGCAAAGCAAAAATGTAAAATCCTCTCTTTATTTTTATAGAAAACACCATTTTATTAAAAGTAAAAAAATGAAGAGCAGAGATGGGTAAGTAGTCCAGCCTAAATACAAACCATTGAAAAGCAGTGCACAAAAAGGTCAAAAAAACGAAACCAAGAAAACAAGCTAATCAATCACAAGCCACCTTCCAGTTCACCAAGATTTCAAAAAGCGGAATATTTGCAAATTCCATTGAAACCAAAGCACAAAAAAAAGTTGCAAAAGAGTGAATTCGGTTCCAAACCCCATCAAACTCTTCATACTTATCTTCAAAGATTCTTGAATTTCTCCCCAACCAAATCACCCAAATTATTGCATAGAAAGCACATCCCCAAAGAGTACTTCCTTTACTTCCCTTTCCAAAACCTTTATAATCCACAACCAACATTGTTGAAATTGTGAGAATCAAGAAAGACAGAGGATGGAGATTACGATTGATCATAAGCATTTTAAAGTCAACCAATTGCATTCGAAAATTTTTAAACAAAGGTACCAAGGCATCCACTTATAGAAGTGAAGGTCTTGATATGTCGTTGTGTGGCCTTCCCTGCATCAGTATCAGGTGAAACTCAAAAATTATTACAATGGTGTCATAAAAAATGGGGTCAATCCGAAAACCCGTAAACAATAAGTCAAAAACATTAAAAGTCATATAGTAACAAAGATACACCATAAAAATACAAGCACGGACACATAAGGAGGCACACATACATTGACACAAACACTTTGAGAACATAAAAAAAATAGAGTAATAACTACACACGTTATACACATCAAAACACAAAAACACTCGAGATAATAAAGATACAAACATCCTATCATAAAAACATACATGCCAACAACCACACGCAATAAACATAAAAACATATCCACCCAAAAAAAATTGATAAAAATAAATACACTTCGTGCAAATAAAAATGCACACAAAAACACATTAATAAAAAAGAATACACATAAGCTAATGAAAACACACACCCCTTTAAATCAAAACACATACAGTAATATACCAAAAAAATGCACACTAACTCACCAAAAACATGCACACACATACACAAACTATTACGCAAACACACGCATGTGCGCACACCATCACCGAAACAAACACACACACACACACACTAATACATACAAACCAACATGTTGTTTTAACTAACACACCAAAAACACACATAATGCATTAAAAAACATACACACAAACACACTATTACACAAACAGAAATACAAATAAAACATATACACATACACACTAATACATCATCCCAAATCACATGCCAACTAATACACCATTCAAAACGTACAAACATACAACACGCACTAGTGCACCAACAAATACACACATTGATGCACCTAAACACATACACACATTCACAAAAATGCATACACTCCATCTCATGTAGGCTTAACACAAGCTAACCTACCAAAATCAGCGACACTAATATACAATAACACGTTATTACACGAACATCAATGCATGCACAGATACAATAATACACTAAAAAATACACACATTAATACACCAAAATAAACACACACACCACCCAATCAGTATATACATGCACATCCACACACCGTGTTAACGAACTAATATTCCAGAAAAACACATACTCCTACATCAAACAAATAAACACAATAAAACATCCTATTATAGAAACATAAACTAACACATACACACTAATATACCCAAAAAAAACACCCCAAAACATATGCTCTATTAACAAACACTAATACACCAAAGAAACACACTCATACAGTTAACACACGGAAGAAACATAAACACACTTAAGTTTTGCCCAACGGTGCCAAAGCTTGGAGGCACAAGGTTAGCCAGACCCTTGGTACCCCTCAACTATCTCTACCCTCTATATATCCTTTATGGAGGTTTTTCAAAGCGACTTGAGCGAATACCTTAGCAACATTGCCTTGTTTTGAATTCATAGGGTGTTGTAGTGCAAGACACCACCAAGACACGTCCATTTCAGCGCCCAAGTCAATTAGGGTCTTGAAAATAGAGTCCTTTTTTCACAAGTTGCAAATTTAAAGACCATCTACAATACGATAATTAAATCAACATTTTTTTCTACCAGTTAAAACTTTCAAACAACTACCACAATTATTAAGAAAACACATTATTAGTATTTAAAAATGAAAACTAGCACATCTAATCAAAGATATTCAAAAGAAATAGTCATTTAGACATGCAAGAAGCCAAGCTGTGTGCTCTTCAAAAGTATGTGTAGGATTGTGTCACTTAAACCTGAATTACCAAAAACAAAAACTGTCATTGTTCATTCGTATCCAAAGCAACATGGTGTAGGACCTTCAAGTTTCAACATCAGTGTCTTTATAGTTCGATAACTACAAGAAATCTTAAGCAAATGATGAAAATCAAGAATTATAATTAAGAATTTCACAAGAGAAAAAAAGAAAATGCTAACAATATCAAACCACAAAATCAATACCATACAATACCCAAAGAAAAATCTACACCTTTCACAAGCAACCACTTGGATTGTTGTTTTATGAACCTCTAAAATTTCAATAGATTGGTCTTTCCTCCACCACCTTTAAGGTACTGCACTCAACAACTAAGAAAAAATATGAATCATAAGCATTTTCAATAGAAACTATTATATGCACCAAAATATATGCAAAAAAAAAATATATAGTTAAGTAGACATGCAAGAAAACTTCATAATTGCTAAGATTACTACCTTGTAAGTCTCCCAACGTTCGACATGTTGGTCTCTCCTCCACCGTCTAAATGTACTACAATCAATAGGAAATATCTAACCTTATGACACAACAGTTAAATAACATTAAAATTTTAAGGAAAAAAAAATTGTAAGGAAGTAATTGACAACAGAAGAGTCATATACTTTAAATGATGACAAGTAGACCAAGTATAAGAAAGATCAAACCATATTTTTATCAACTCTCTCCCCCAACCCCCCTAACAAACAAACAATTATAATGCAAAAATGTATTTTAAATTAAAACTATCATAGGCACTAAAATATATGCAAAAAAAAGTCACGTAGACATGTAAAAAAACAAACCTGAATGCCCTACAAAGTTATGCACAAATGTCCTCCCATTCCAAAACTCTAAAGTTGTGTCATTAGAACTTGCATTATCATTGACAACAATCCACATCAGTTATTCCTATCCAAAGAATATTTTGATAACTATGAGAAATTTTAAGCAAAGAATTAAATCTGATCATTCAAATCATAGGAAAGATACTTAAGAACTTCAAGGTTCAAGACAAAAAAGAGAAGGAAAAAACTTACACAAACATACCTCAAATTAAGCAAAATAATGTTCACTTGCAAAAAGTTCACCTAAAGGTAACTTCATAACTGGTAGATTACTGCGTTATAAGCCGCCCAAATTTCGACAAGTTGGTCTCTCCTCTACTGTCTTGATGCACTGCAATAAATATGGAACATCTAACCTCGTGACACAACAGTTAAATGACATGAATAGTTTAAGGAACAAAAAATTGTAAGGAAGGAATTGGCAACAGAGGAGTAATATACATTAAATGATGACTTACAGGTTACAGGACAGACCAAACCATATTTCTATCAACCCCCCCCCCCCAAACACACACACACACACACACACAAATTACTAAGGAAAAATATAAATCATAAGCATTTTAAATAGAAACTATCATATGCACTAAAATATATGCTAAAGAAATGGTCACGTAGACATGGAAGAAAACAAACTTTTATGTCCTCCAAAGGTATGCACATATGTCCTCCCTATTAAAAACTCTAAAGTTGTGTCATTAGAACTTGCATTACCATTGACAACAATTCACATAAGTCATTCCTATTCAAAGCATAATTTGATAATTGTGAGAAATCTTAAGCAACGGACATAAGTTGATCATTGAGATCATAGGGAAGATACTTAAGAACCTCAAGGTTCAAGACAAAAAAGAGAAGAAAAAAACTAACACACTCATACCTTATATCAATCAAAATTATGTTCACCTGTAAAAAACTCGCCCACAAGGTAACTTCTTCATGGCTTAGATTGCTGCATTGTAAGTCTCCCAAAGTACAAGAAGTTGTTGTCTTCTCCTTTGTCTTAATGTACCGGAATAAATAGGAAATATCTAACCTCGTGACACAGTAGTTAAACGATATGAAAATTTTAAGTAACAAAAAACTGTAAGGAAATAATTGGCAATAGAGGAGTCACATACCTGAAATGATGACTAGTCAACCAATTATAGTAAAGACCAAACCATATTTCTATCTCCTCCTCCTCCCGAGAAACAATTACTAAGAAAAAATATAAATCGTAATTATTTTAAACAAAAACTATCCTATGCAATAAAATATATGTAAAGAATATAGTCACATAGAAAAGCAAGAAAACGAAACCGTGTCCTACGAAGGTATGCACACATGTCCTCCCTTTTCAAACCTCCAAAATTGTGTCACTAGAACTTGTCTTATCATTGACAAGAATCCATGTTAGTTATTCTTATCCAAAGTATAGTTTGATAACTATAGGAAATCTTAAGCAAATGATTTAAGTTGATCATTGAGGAAGACACTTGAGAACTTCGAGGTCTAACACAAAAAAGATAAGTAAGAAAAAAATTTTTTTTTTTTTTTTTGCAAAATAAGGTTCATTTGTAACAAACTCGCCTGAACGTGGTTTATATAATTTGTAAGTGCATACATATTTATTTATGTATCGAGAATCAACACATAAACGCTCCTTACTAACCTCGACTTGCGCCTTGCGGTACTTGGTCTTCAGTGGCTACCTCTTTCTTGAGATCGGTGAGTTTTCTATCACCCTTTAACCAAATATAAGAAACTCGATTGTTGATGAAACAGCCTAACAAATGATCTAAATGAACCCACATGGTAAAACATACCTGCTTTAAAAAATCAACCAATTCCATTTANATCTAAATGAACCCACATGGTAAAACATACCTGCTTTCGAAAATCAACCAATTCCATTCAAGAATTATTAAACAAAGGTACCAAGGCATCCACTTCTAGAAGTGTGATAAGCCCTTGTGTGGCCTTCCCTGCATCAGGCGAAACTCAAAAATTGTTACAACGGGGTCATAAAAAATGGGGTCAATTCCAAAACCCGTAAACAAGTCAATAACATTAAAATAATCATATAGTAACAATGATACACATAATAAAAATATAATCACGGACACATCAGGAGGCACATATACATTGACACAAACACTTTAAACAAAAATAATAGATTAATAACCACACACACACGTTACACACATCAAAACACAAAAAACACTCGAGATAATAAAGATACAGACACACTATCATAAAAACATACACGCCAAAATAAACATTGTGCAAATAAAAATGCACACAAAAAGACATTGATTAAAAGAATACACATACACTAATGAAAGCACACACCCCCCTAAATCAAAAAACATACGCACACTACTACATCAAAAAACATACGCACACTACTACATCAAAAAACATGCACACTAACTCACCAAAAACATGCACACACATGCACATACTATTACACAAACACACGCTTGTGCACAAACTATCACTGAAACAAACACACATACACACACTAATCCATATAAACCACACACGCTATTTTAAAAAACACAAATACACCAAAAAACACACATAATGCATCAAAAAACATAGACACAAACACAAACAAAACACACACACACACTAATACACCATCCCAAATCACACACGCCAACAAATACACCATTCAAAACGTACAAACATACAACTCGCATTAATACACCAACAAATACATAGATTGATGCACCTAAATACATACACACACACACACATTCACAAAAATGCATACATTTCATCTCATGTATTGTTAACATGAGCTAATCCACCAAAATCAAGGACACTAACAAACAATAACACAAGCTATTACATGAACATAAATGCACACACTAATACGCTAAAAACACACACACACACATTAATACACCAAAGCAAACACACACTAGCTAATCAGTATAGGCATGCACATCCACATACAGTGTTTACACACGAGTATTCCAAAAAAACACATACTAACACAATAAAAACACCCTATTATAGAAACACAAACTAACACATACAGTAATATACCAAAAAAAAAAATCCAAAACATACGCTCTGTTCACGCACTAATACACCAAAGAAACACACTTACACACTAATACACCAAAGAAACAGACACACTTAAGTTTTGCCCAACAATGTCAGCTTGGGGGCACAAGGCTAGCCGGACCCTTGGTACCCCTCAACTATCTTTACCCCCCAATATATATTTTATGGAGGTTTTCCAAAAGCGACTTAAGCAGACATCTTCTAAACCGAGAANTCACATCAGTCATTCCTACCCAAAGCATAGTTTGATAATGGTCAGAAATCTTAAGCAAAGGACATAAGTTGATCGTTGAGATCATTGGAAAGATATTTAAGAACTTCAAGGTTCAAGACAAAATAAGAGAACAAAAAAGCTAATACAATCATACCTCAAATCGAGGAAAATAATGTTCATCTATAAAAAGCTTGCCTAAAGACAACTTCACCACTGCTTAGATTGCTGCCTTCTAAGCCTCCCAAAGTTCAAGAAGTTGGTGACTCCTCCAATGTCTTAATGTACTACAACCAATAGTAAATATTTAACCTCATACACATCAGTTAAACAACATGAAGATTTGAAAACACAAAAAACTGTAACGAAGTAATTTGTAACAGAGGAGTCACATACCCTAAATGATGACAAGTCAAGCAATTATAGGAAAGACCAAACTTAATTCTATCTCCTCCCTCTCTCCCCACAAACAATTACCAAAGAAAAAGATAAATCGTAAGTATTTTAAAGTATTGTTTGATAATTGACAACAATCCACATCAATCACTCCTATCTAAAGTATATTTTGATAACCGTAAAAAAGCTTAAGCAAAGTACTCAAGCTGATCGTTGAGAGATCATAGGGAAGATACTTAAGAACTTCAAGGTTTAAGACAAAAAAGAGAAGAGAAATAAGGAAAAAGCTTACACAATCATACCTCAAATCAAGCAAAATAATGTTCACGAGTAAAAAGGTCGCCTAAGAGTTACTTCATAGCTGCTTAGATTGTTGCCTTGTAAGCTTCTCTCAAAGTTCAACAAGTTGGCCTCTCCTCCATTGTCTAAATGTACTCCAATCAATAGGGAATATCTAACCTCGTTAAATAATAGTTAAATGGCATGAAAATTTTAAGGAACAAAAAATTGTAAGGAAAGAATTGGCAACA
>CAUOFW020006602.1:36133-65057 GCA_963454935.2 Ilex paraguariensis
GTAGACATGCAAGAAAACAAACTTGAATTCCCTATGAATGTATGCAATCGTCCTCCCCTTCCAAAGTTCATTAGAACTTGCATTATCATTAACAACAATTCATATCAGTCATTCCTATCCAAACTATAGTTTGACAAGTGTAAAACAAGAGAATGAAAAAACTTATACAATCATACCTTAAATTAAGCAACATCATGTTCACCTGCAAAAAGCTTGCCTAAAGATAACTTCATAACTGGTAGATTATTGCTTTGTAAGCCTCCCAAAGAGTCAAAAACTTTAAAATAGTCACATAATAACAAAGATACACATAATAAAAATCAAAACACAGACACATAAGGAGGCACATACACAAACACTTCGATAACATAAAAAAAAATAGAGTAATAACCACACACACAAACACGTTATACACATCAAAACACAAAAACACTCGAGATAAGAAAGATATCATACACGCCAACAACCACACGCAATAAACATAAAAACTTATACACCAAAAATAACTGATAAAAATAAATACACATTGTGCACATAAAAACGCACACAATAACACATTGATTAAAAGAATACACTTACACTAATGAAAACACACCTTCCTCTTAATACAAACACTAATACACCAAAAAAATACACACTAACACACCAAAGATGCACACACACGTACATACACTATTACACAAATACACGCATATTCGCACACCGCCACTGAATCAAACACACATAAACAAACTAATAAATACACACCCACGCACGTTGTGTTAACAAACACTTATACACCAAAATATACACATAATACATCAAAAAACATAGACACCAACATACCAAAACACACTATTACACAAACACAAACACAACATACACCCACACACTAATACACCATCTAAAATCACAAAAATGCATACATTCCATCCAAAGTAATGTTAACACAAGCTAATCCACCAAAAACATAGACACTATTATACAATAAACACACGTTATTACACGAACGCAAATGCACACAGACACTAATACACTAAAAAACACACATTAATAAAAAAATTCATTAATATACAAAAAAATATATCATAAAACTATGAAAAGTACCGGGGAACATTAAGAATAACATATCATAAAATAATAAAATTAATGTTTTCCGGGATTTTTCATAGTTTTATGATATTTTTTTTGGTATAAGGAAAAGAGTCAGACAAAAGGGCTGATCCGGAACCAAAAGCAAAGGTTGACGCAATAGATCAAAAACAGGGGGTAGTATAAGAAGATCAAAAAGAAAGAAGGTTGCAGGGATGCCGCAAAAGAAAAGGAAAATCCACAATCAGTTGCTGAACTGAGCCTTTTTCCTTTNGGTAGTATAAGAAGATCAAAAAGAAAGAAGGTTGCAGGGATGCCACAAAAGAAAAGGAAAATCCACAATCAGTTGCTAAACTGAGCCTTTTTCCTCTCTCAAAAGAAGCCAAAGCAGCAAAAGAGAATCCTTCTCCGTTTCACCTAAACCAAAACACACACACAACCCAGCTAATCAGCATATGTATGCACACCCACACACCATGTTAATACACACTAATATACCCTCAAAAAAAACCCAAAACATATGCTCCGTCCACACACACTAATACACCAAAGAAACACACTCATACACTAATACACCTAAGAAACATAGACACACTTATATTTTGCCTAACGGTGCCAAGGCTTGTGGGCACAAGGCTAGCCAGACCCTTGGTGCCCCTCAACTAACTCCTCCCCTTATATATGTTTTATGGAGGTTTTTCCAAACGACTTTAGCGGACATCTTTTGAACTGAAGAAACATAACAACAAGAGCCTAGGACATGGCGTCTGGACTTTTGTCGAACGCCTTAGCTACAACGCGTTACTTTGAATTTATGAGGTGTCCTGATGCAAGATGCCAACAAGACATGTTCATTTTTGCATCCTAGTCAATTAGGGTCTGAAAACTAGTGTGTTCTTTTTTCACAACTTACAAATTTAAAGATCATCTAAAATACGATAATTACTACCAGTGAAAACTTTCAAACAACTACCACAATTGTTAAGAAAACACATTATTAATATTTAAAAATGAAAAATAGAACATCTACTCAAAGATATTCAAAGGGAATAAAAATGTAAACATGCAAGGAGCCGACCTGTATGCTCTTCAAAAGTATGTGCAGAGTTGTGTCACTTAAACCTGGATTACCATAAACAAAACCGCCATTGTTCATTTGTATCCAAAGCAATATGGTGTAGGATCTTCAAGTTTTAACATCAGTGCCTTTGTAGTTCGATAACTGCAAGAAATCTTAAGCAAAGGATGAAGATCGAGAATGATAATTAAAAACTTCACGATAAGAGAAAAGAAAACGCTAAAAAAAATCATACCGCAAAATAAATACTACACAATGCCCAAAGAAAAACCAACCTCTTGGATTGCCGCTTTATGAGCCTCCCAAATTTTAATAGGTTGGCTTTTCCTCCCTCTTTAAGGTACTGCATTCAATAAGCAATATTACACATTGAATCATAGCACAAAAATTAAGAAATAAAATACTATAAGCAAGTAATTGACAAAAAAATTCAAGTAATTGTCACATTGAGTTATGGCACAAAAAATGTAAGACATAAAATACTGTAAAGAAGTAATTGGCAGCAGAATAGTTTTATGCCTTGAATAATGACTAGTAGAAAAACTAAAGCACAAACATGTAGACAAAAGAGACTCATAAAATAACACTTTCAGATTGAAGATCAATTGCACCCATGCTCCCCACACTATTCAGATTATGGGAAACTGACTTACCATATATAGAGTTTTTTGTATTGGAGGTGCTAACCCAAAGAGAGTGACATAGAACCACAAATTGCGAAATAGCTTCAAAAGTGCAGGTTCCACATATACAGTAGGATCAAAATCTGAACATATTTCAGCCACAGCAAGAAGTAGAGGTCCTAGAAAATCTGCCCCAAGTCTCTGCCTGTTTGAAAAAATATATATATTACAATGAAAGTTTATCCAAAAAGTGCAACATATTGCAGAATCATGTTACCAAGATACGCCCCAGCTGTAGGAGATAGCCCGAAGCAAACAAATAATGTACCCGAGCACAGTACTTATCACCAGGGGTTTGAAGCGAATGAGCAAGACATGCAGCAGCTGACCACATCGAGTGAGAGCAATTTAGGAAATCCCAACAAGCAATGAGCTGAAGAGCTCATCACAAATTCTCAACTTTTGCCAGACACAGAATAAACATGCTTCAGCAGCTTCTATCAACAATGCCAAAGTTCCATGCAACAACCTCTTTGATGACTTCCCATTCAAATCAACAGATGAAAGACTCTTGATTTGTAACCCCGCTGCAGCTTGGTAAACCGACAGCTCTGTATTGATTCTAACTTTCAGTAACTGCCCCTGTTCCGTCCAGTCACGCTTCCATATCTGCCAACAAACCCAAACATTTTAACCAGATTTTTTCATTCATCTCTATAGTTATTTCATCAAGACATCAATAAAATTCGAAACCAAAAGGATGGATACCCATGAATTTTACCTTTAGGAAAGCCAACATTGATTGGAGTTGCTCCTTTGCGAATTGCGATGGCCCTCATTTGTTACAAAAGCTTAAGATCATTCTGGACTTTATCCAATATGTGCCCAATCAGCTTGAAAGCAATCTCCTGTTGTTGAAGGCTCTCCACAGGCTCTTCCTCAAAAGAGGCTACCACTCGCTTGTACGTTGCGGAACCGCCTCGTCCTTCATCATTGAACCCAACATCAGCCCCAAATATATCCACATTGCTCTTCCACGCAAGGCTGCCCCCTTTCATCACCAATCCTTTCGGCCACAATGCACTGGTCGCCTCATCTGTAACCCTTGAAGGGTCACCGCTAGAAGAACCAGAGGCATTGCTGACCTCATTCCTGGACTGTTTCTCTCATTTGATTGATAATGGTTTGCACTGAGTGGCGAACACTGAGGCGATGACGCTTCAGGTGTTATCGAAACTAGCTCCCTCGGTGAACTAGGAACCGAAATTTCAAATCGATCTAGAAGAGTGGACACTAATCTGTTTGCATTAGAAAGAAGAATTGGATGAAAATTCTGCGACAGAGAAACCCCCAAATCTCCACCGGCATTGTTAATCGCCGACATCACAATCTCTCCCGTATACTCCGCAACGGCCATGGCAAAATCCGAGGACAACTCACTGGCTTCATTCACATAACTCAGGAAATCAAAAGATTGAATCGCTTCCAAACGACTGTGGCAAAAAAGATTGGGCAATAGAATACGGAATCGACCCAAAAAAGACGATGACGCTTCAGGAGTTGTCGAAACTAGCTCCTCGGTGAACTAGGAACCGAAATTTCAAATCCATCTAGAACAGTGGACACTAATTTGTTTGCATCGGAAGGAAGAATTGGAGGAAAATTCTGCGACAGAGCATTCAAGAAAACCTTGAAACCCCCAAATCTCCACTGACATTGTTAATCGCCGACATCACAATCTCTCCCGTATACTCCGCAACGGCCATGGCAAAATCCGAGGACAACTCACTGGCTTCATTCACATAACTCAGGAAATCAAAAGATTGAATCGCTTCCAAACGACTGTGGCAAAAAAGATTGGGCAATAGAATACGGAATCGACCCAAAAAAGACGATGACGCTTCAGGAGTGGTCGAAACTAGCTCCTCGGTGAACTAGGAACCGAAATTTCAAATCCATCTAGAACAGTGGACACTAATTTGTTTGCATCGGAAGGAAGAATTGGAGGAAAATTCTGCGACAGAACATTCAAGAAAACCTTGAAACCCCCAAATCTCCACTGACATTGTTAACCGCCGACATCACAATCTCTCCCGTATACTCCTCAACGGCCAATGGCAAAATCCGAGGACAACTCACTGGCTTTATTCATGTAAATCAAGAAATCGTACGAAGCAATTGAATCGCTTACAAACGACTGTCGCCAAAAAGATTGGGCAAAAGAATACGGAATCGACCTAAAAAACCCTAGGACTGCCGGTTAGGGCCTCATGTCGTCGAAATTGGGGCATTTAGGAAGAAATCTAGCGGTGGCGAGTACAGAGTCAATTGGTGGACATAGTCCACAAATCCAAGCCAATTTATCAGCAAATTGCGAAGGATTGTGTGCGATCAGATCGCAGAGTTCGATCATCGACTCCATTGCTTTACAATGCTCAATATTTTAGGAGAGAGGAGAGAGAAATCATCTGGTGGTGGAATTTAGGGTTTACGGAGATAGATTGTAGGTGGAGGTTCGTAAATTGGGACTCAGGAGGTCGATGTCGTCTGCTGAGTTTCTGATTATATATATATATGTTGTTGGTTGCGTCTCTCTGACGAGATCATTGGTTTTAAATCTCTGATTTTGTTTCCTTTTTCTTTTTTATTACCGTTGCCCCAAATTTGGAAACCAAGCTATACTTTCTTTACCTCCAAGTTTTCTCAATTGACCGTTTGATTCAATTTTTGTTACTTGAAATCAATGAATTAGGTCACTAATTGAGTCTCTAAATTAGATATTTATATTATTATTATTTATTTTTTATTAATAGATTTTTAAAATGTTTTTATCTATTTAATGATGCAAGAGTTTTCGGAGAGTTTCTATAATTATGATTAATTGTTTGGTGAAATAAATTTTTAATTAAACAGTTGTAATTATTTAAATTCTAAAATTAGGTTTAAATAGTATTTTTTCTTCTTTTGGGTCTCTATGCTTTGAATCGAGCACCGATTTAATGTTTTACTATTCTCAAATATGTTTAATACAAATTTGGGATAATTTCTTTTAATGAGTTTTATTTATTTTTAATAATTGATTTGGTATAAATAGTTTTTAAACCACCAAAAAAAAAATTGTAGTTAGAAAGGTCGTGAGTTTTTTATTAAATTCATTCTTCTCGAAATGTTAATCTAAATCTAGTCATTTTCAAACTTATTTTTCAAACTCATTTATTTTTTGAAAACGTTGCTTTTAATAATGAGATGCAAAATGAGTTTAAACACTCACCTTTCTTCTTCCACTTTTCTTTTCTACAACCACCCCATTATATCTAGCCATCCCTGGATGCCTTTTCATATCTCTTTCATTTACCTTAGTTCACTGTCAATATCTACCAGCAACCACCTATACTTTTTTTTTCTTTCTTTTCATCTTTTCCAACCAGTCGTCGCCTATTACCACCTCTATTTTGATTTTTCAAATGAAGTGAGTTGGACTCAAATCGGTCTTAGATTTTTATGTTTTGATTTTATGTGAATTAGTGTTGGGTAGTGGCCAGTGTTGGTGATGGCAATGTGTTGTTGGTGATGGGTGATTTTGGGTTTTGGGATGTTTGGTGGTTGTTGGTGAGAAATAGAAGAAAGATTAAAGAGTGGTAATGGAGTAAGGGCGATGGAGGCGCAGTTACAATGTCGAGAGGTCTTTGGCAGTGGCACCAACGGTGGTGTTCCGATTTTGATTTCATTTTGATGTCAAAATTTAAATTGAAATTTTGTCTTCAAATTTTGATTCACAACAGCATCGCACTCATGCCACAACATTGAACTGGTGCAGACTTGCTGAAGAAAAAGATAGAGTAAAAATGGTTGAGTGCGTTGCTTTTGTATACCGACAAATGGACACCCCTACAACTATCTCTTCAAAACCCAAGCTTGCATTTTATGAGGATTCCAAGAAGCCAACTATCTAAATTGCAACACGGCAGCACTAAAATGACATTATTCAGTCACTTATCTACCACACAGTGTACGCAAAAAAAAAAACACTCTCTTGGAGGCTTGAAACGATAGTAGCTCCTGTCATTCAATTGAAGAACATATGCTGAAAAAGGTTGGTATTTTCCATGCAACATATTATTCTGCGAGTAATACCTGGTCATGATATGCATACGGTTGCTTGATAAACAATTATAGTAATTGTTCAAGTTTATTATCTCATTAGATTTATTATTTTTCAGAAGTTCGTTAAGAGGGAAAATGGCTGGATTGGAATGAAGGGCATTTATCTTTTTGAAGTGTATCATTGGAGCCAGAAATATTTTCTATTCTTGTGGGTTGGAAGGCATTTACATTCCAGGAAGAAGGTGGAGGAAGAAAATTGAAATCATTAAACGTGTGGAAATCAATTCTTTTTATGCCGACTGTAACACAGATGACCTTATTTGTGCCCAAATAAAGGTGTAGGTGTCATGTGTTGATTAGACATTCTGAATTTAAATCTTGACAATCATATTCAGGCCAGACCACAAAGAATTTATCGCTCATGAATACTCTAATCCCAGCGTAGATGACTTACCTATCACCAAGGAAGATAGTTGAGATGCGTGAAAGTTGGACCGAACACTCTGACCATTTGAACAAAACTAATAAAGCTTTATATTGACGCTAGAAGTGACCACAGTTTTCCAAAGATAACCCTTAGGTAGGTCCTCTGATGAGCCCAAATCTAACTGAGGCAGGCCCAATAAATCAAGTTAACCCAAATAAGCTAAAAGACAGATCGAGCTTAGTTCGTGAATTCAACCCAACCCAAGGTCCGAAGAGTCCAAGAAGAATTAGAGTACATAGAAAGAAATCATCGGGATACACACCCTCGAGGATCAAGGCTACTTTAATTGCACTTACCTTTTGTAGCAATCCTCTCCGAAGACCTAGTACCTTCACCCTCACGTTACTGTCTCAACCAAGTTTCTGTGCCTATAAATTGTAAGTCCTCTCTACATGAGAGGACACAATGATCTCACCACACCTCTCTACACACTTTCTCTCTCCTAGCTATTGTATCACTTCTGGAGCTAGCCTTGTCTCTCCCTCTCTCTTACTTTATTTCATCAATAAAGGTTCACCGGCCACCGTAGCCGTTTTTTGGAGTGGAATAAGTCATTCGGATCGAACCACTATATATCTGTGTGTTGACCCAATATTTATTTTTTTGCCATTGATTACTTTATTAATTGTCCATTAATTATACTTTATCACATACTCGACTGTTGATCTTACACGAGACAGTTTTGTGTAACAACAGTTTGGCACCATCTGTGGGAATCGACTAAGTTTTCTACGACCTTACTACTTCATGGTAATCACGACCAGGTCGATAAGTCAACAACCGGGAGACAACAACACGGCCCCCCAGGAGGAGGCTCCGCCTCCCTTCACACCCTCGGAACCATCTGCTATAACGACTCCTGTCGTCGGACAATAGCTTCTAAAGATTATGCAGCTACTGGTAAAGCAGAACCAACAAATCATTTAGTTGATGCTCGCCAAGGGAGGTGTGGCCCCTCAGCCCGTAAGAGGAATACCATTCCCTCCAACAGGAGAAGCATAATAACCTATCCACTCTGGGCATCAAGCAACCCCCCACCATGGGGCCCCTCACCTAGTAGTTCCTCCTCAGTGCGAAGGAAACTCGCATATTCTCCCTCCTCATGTATCTGTGCAGGAGGATGAAGGAGAAAGCTAGTATGCCGATCATGGAAGCCATTACAACAACCCGACAGAGGATGTCTCTAACCAATGGGACAAGAAACTTAGAGAGGTGCAAAACTAACTCGGTGACACCCTCAACGCCATCAAGGCAGAAGCCTCCAAAATGGTGAATTACCTGGTAAGGCACACTAATACCCCGTTTGTTACAGACATCGTCAAGTATCTCCCACCCTTGAAGTTTAAGATGCCTGCCATCGAGATTTTCGACAGTACTAAGGACCCCCTGGATCATTTTGACATCTATAAGTCTTTCATGAAACTCCACAACGTGTCTGATGAGATCATGTGTAGAGCCTTCTCCACCACCTTGAAGGGGTCTACTTGACAATGGTTCGTGAAGATCAAACCCTCTTCCATCCACTCTTTCGCGGAGCTGAGTAAATCTTTCGTCTCCCACTTCATTGGAGAACATCGACATCAGAAGCCTGTTACCCACCTGCTCACCATCAAGCAATGGGATGAAAAGCCTTAGGAGCTACTTCACTCGTTTCAACGAGAAAGCTCTCCAGATCGAGGAGCCAGACGATAAGGTAGCTCTGACCGCCTTTATTGCTGGTCTATGCTCCTTTACCTTCATGTTCTCCATCATCAAGAAGTCGCCCTCCAGCATGCCCAAGCTGCTGTCATGGGCATAAAAGTACATAAACGCCGAGGATGTCACCAAAGTCCGTCAAGGTGAGTCTTCTTGAGGAAGAAAGAAAATGAAGGACACCAGTGAAGACAAGGGGGAGACAGAGAGAAAGAGACAATGAACCGACAGAGTCTTTGTCAAAGACCATCTTGGTCCAATACCCTAAAGAGAATAGCAACCCTTCACGCCACTCAACGTCTCGGTGGAGCACATCCTGTTCAAGATACAAGATGACCCCATGCTCCATTGGCCCGAAAAAATGAAGTCTACCCCGAATCGTAAAAATCCAAGCAAGTATTGTCATTTTCATCGCGATCATGGTCACGATATTGATGACTATTATGAGCTTAAGAGGCAGATCGAAGAGCTCATACAACATGGCCAGCTGAGGTAGTACGTTACTGGTAGAGGACAAATCCCATCACCTGGGCGGGACTAGGGTGACAGAGAACGCCAGTAACCCTTTGGAGAAATCCAGACAATCTCTGGAGGGTAGGAGGAGGAGGCGACTCTAACTTTGCCAAGAAAGCCAGACAGTCAAAGACGCATGAATCTCGCCTGACAAAGACACCCCCGACAAGGGAATCCAGCTCCCTCAAGATGATCCCCTCGTCTTAACCATGATGGTAGCCAACTACCAGGTTAAGAGAATTTTGGTCGAAAACAACAGTTCAACCGATATCTTGTTCACACTAGCCTATGATAGCCTCTACCTCGGTAGGGAGAGATTGCAACCCATTAGGACACCTATTGTTGGATTCTCAGGGGAGAGGGTTTATCCCTTGGGTTCCATCACCTTGTCAGTCACTGTAGGGATAGCGCCAAAAAGCTCTACCATCATGGTAAACTTTAGTATATTGGACTGTCTCTCTACCTACAATATCATACTTGGACTCCCCGCACTCAACACCCTAAGGACAGTGCCGTCTGCCTATCACATTGTTCTTCATTTCCCAACCCTCTGTGGGATCAGAGAAGTCAGAGGAAACCAAGTTGCTGCCAAAGAATGCTACGTGGCCTCGATGAGAATTAAGAACCCCAAAAGGCCTTCTAGGTGGAAGTGCTTGGTATAACAGCACACTAAAAATGGGAGAGCCTAGGCCCACTTATGGGACACCGAACACCTGAAGATTTTATCTATCATTTATTGTTTTAGTTGATTTATTTTGTTATTTATTATTTTATGAAATAAAATTTTGCAAAGATTATTGTGTTTATGACTGTCTTGTTTTCATTTCACAAAGTTTGTTAATAGCTTACAAAAGTCAGAACATGACCTAACAACAAATTAGGCAAAAAGTCAACAATTGTCGTACTCCCAACGATCAGGACAACAATCATCATACTTCTGACGACCAGTCACTGCTCCCCGAGCCACAACCATTATCATTAAGACTCTCCCCATCACCAATTATTGCTAGTGCCTCATAGGGGACAAAACCAAAGAAATCAATAGCAGGGAAAGCTCTCAACCCCTTCATAACCCATCAGTAAAGGCGTTTGCAGTGGCCCTTTTATCAGCCTCCCTTCTCATCTCTATCTCAATGGAATGATCCTCTGCCACGACAACCCTCTCCCAAGTTATACATAGCTCGGACTTAGCTCTGGTGGCCCTCTCATGGGGTGCTCGCAGCTTTGACTATGTTCTTGTATAGACAGTCACCTTATTAATCTCTAGCTTCGCGCTCTCTCGCAAGTCGTCAAAAAGCTCGGCCTAATCCTATTTCTGCTCTCAAGCAGTTTATATATTCAGCTTCGCACTCTCTCACGAGTCGCCAAGAAGCTTGACCTAATCCTAACTCTTCTAAGCAGCCTATGTATCCAGCTTCATACTCTCTCGCAAGTCGTCAAGAAGTTCGGCCTGAATCTACCTCTACTCCCAAGCAGTCTATGTATCCAGTTTCGCACTCTTTCGCTAGACGCCAAAAGCTCAGCCTCGAGAGGTGTTACTCTCTCATGAGCCAACCTTAACTACTCTCAGCAACTCCCTATGCCTACCTCTCTGTTACTAGATGCTTGAATGTCTTTCCAAGCTTGATCATCCTTGAAAAAGGTAGGGAAAAGTTGCAGCCTCCTACAAGCATTCAAAAAGCAGAACATGTAGGAAAGGAGGTGAGTACAAAATCAAAGTTGAGAAGAGAGGCATACCTTAGACCTCGAGATCTCTCTGATATCCCCGGGTGTCACAGACCTCCAAAGTCGATCCTTGACCAAAGTCAAGTCAAAGCATGGACACCGAGCCACTACTAAAAGCAGAACAACTATATGGAGCTACAATCCCCGTAGAAGATCGCACTGAAGTCTCAACTATTACAATGGTACAAGGGCTAGCTCTGGTACACACAGGAGTCACAATCTGAGAAGGAGTGGGAGCAACACCGGGTCCTATCTCTTGGGAAGCAACCTTGACTGAGAAATACTGGAGGCATCAAACCTCACCCTCTTGGGAGGAGGGGCAGACACCACCCTAAAAGTATAGAAAACCTCCACCATCGCCCTATCAACAGGGCACCTGTAATTAGAGACAAGGTCAGTATAATAAACCAACATCGAGAAAACATTAAAAAAAAAAAAACAAGATTGGAGAAAGCGGGTTTGCCTCTTACCCAGTCGAAAGCCATCATAGTATCTCTACCTGGTAAAAATCCAAAATGTCAATCTGTTGCCCATGAATGCCTGACAGTCGTCTGCCAGAACGTAACTTTTCACCACTGTCGGTTTCACTAATTTATGCTTAATACTCAAATTCAGAGAGATAGAAGCATTTTTTGAGAAACTTTTTTGACCAAATTGCCTTTGGCAATTATCATGTCATAGATCTCGAAAAAATACATAGATTCAACAAAAAATTCACCTCAAATGGATAATCGAGCGCAAAGTTACAGTCATGCAAAGTTTTGCCCTTTTTCATAGTTTTCTAATACTCCGGCCAACGCCCAGCGCTTGCAAGGCGTCACATAACCTAACACTGCTCCTGGCATTACCCAGCAGCCTCCTGGGCGCCGCCCTAGCTCGCTCTTGTCCCACCTCACTCTAGCAGCTGCCCAGCACCTCAGGTGTCACCCAGCTACTTAGGGGCGTCGTCCAATCCACTGTCGCCAATGTCCCTGCGCTTGCAAGGCGTCGCCAAAAGACCCTTCTACACCATAAGCGTCGCTTGCTAACCTTTTTTGTCGTCGCCTGTGATTGGTGTCGCTCTACCCAGCGCCTAGTCGGCATCACCACCTCCCACGTGCTGTTCACCTCCTTTGCCGAAGTAGCCTCCAAACATGCCATGGGTGCCGCCAACCTCTCCACCCCCATGGGCGTTGCCTAGGGCACGCTAGGCGTCGCCTTCATTTCCTCCTCTGGCATTGCCATAAGGATCCTTGAGCGTCGCCCTTGGCTTCACCATGGCGTCGCCTCAGGCTTCACTTGGATTTGTCGAGGTGTTGCCCAAGGCTTCACCGAATTAGCCTAAACACCTGATTCTGTCTACGATCCCCTTAACTGCCTTACTCGTCGACAGTGATCTCACCACACTTCTCTACACACTTTCTCTCTGCTAGTTATTGTGCCACTCTTGGAACTAGCCTTGTCTCTCCCTCTCTCTTACTTTATTCCATCAATAAAGGTTCACCGGCTACCGTAGCCGTTTCTCGAAGTGGAGTAGGTTATCCGGATCGAACTACTATATATCTCAACTCCAAGTAATAAGAGACGAAAAGGCTTTCAAATGTGTATCAAGCATATGAAACCATGGCAAGAACATTTAACGTGGAGAAAGAAGCCGGTGAAGAATTTGCGGCAATAAGAAATATGCCTGTGTTTCAAATAAGAGTGGTAATTTCTAACACAACCATGAAAACATGACTTGAAATCGACATGAAATTAGTAAGGTTAGGATTGATCATTTCGCAATACGAACCCACATATGACACAACTCGTTCACGCGAATAATAAATGGGTTTGAATAATATCAAATACGAACAACACGAAACTGACACGATTAACATGTTTAAGTATTATTATAATAATAAAATACATTTTTTATTATATTTTATCAAGTAGTGAACTAATTTTTATGCAAAAAAAAGATATGTTTATTGATTTTTAATATTATATTTATTAAGTTAATTTTTAATTTATTAAAAAAATATAAGCATAGGTACAATTAAATTATAATGAAATTTAAGATATAAAACTAAGCATTAAATTTTTTATTCACAAGTTATACGGATAAAAACGAACACGATTGTCATCCTAGTTTCAAAATGTGTGGCATCGTGTCTGATATGTTGGTCCAATATCAGACAGGATGCTGCAACTTATTTTTTTACTTGGTTTCACNATTGTCATCCTAGTTTCAAAATGTGTGGCATCCTATCTGATATGTTGGTCCAATATCAGATAGGATGCTACAACTTATTTTTTTACATGGTTTCACCAAGAGCAAACATTCTTTCTAGAGGAAAGAGTGGCATCTTCACTTTCCAATTTGAGTTATGTTTACATAGTTCAATTTCTCATGCTATGTATGATGTTTCAGTGAAGGAATAGTCATGTGGATGTCCAATTAAGCGTAAGTCAGAATTGTAGCAAATTGTGCGCACCGAAGTGAATAGGCATATGAGAAACATGTTTGGTAATGCTTTTGATTAATTCCAGCATTATTTTCTGATTTATCCCCCTTGAACTTCTCATTACATTGATAGCTGTTGGAGACAAACAAATGTCTAGCTCCCCATGTCTCTGTGTCGAAGTGGTTTGTCACCAGACCCACCTCGACCCACCTCTACGGTAGGATTTTAATAAATAATGTAGTTCTTGTTGTATAGAAACACAATTACCACGATCAAAGTTGTCCTATGCATTCCATGCTCTTGTATCTTACAACCCCAAATTGGGCATATTCACATCAGATCATCCAAAAAATGTTACCCCAAATTATAATATTTTTGTAACTGATCTTCATGAATACACACAGAATTTAGCAAAAAAGGGGGAGAGAGAATATTACATAAGCAGTCATAAGTACATATCAAAAAGAGAGAATTTTCCAAAGCATGTTTGCATTATACTGAAATTATAGTAGTTCAAAAGAAACAACAAAGATATTTTCAGCTTTTATCCTCTTCAGCTTCCATATCCAGAATTTGCTTCCTAAGTTTCGCCATTCCCTCGTACACATCTAGCAGATCTGTTGACTTGTCCATCAGCACACTTCTCAGTATGTTTATCTCAGTTTTGAGTTTACCTAAAGCTGTTAATGTGCAAGCATTAACTTGCTTTTCAGCTTCCTTACGTAACGCAAGCTCCACAGAATCCTTGTTTCAGGTTTTGAGCCAGTCGAGTCCCTTCAAAATTCTCTCCTTAGAAGCAAGGGAAGAATGCCCAGGCAAAAATTCTGGCAGGAGTTGTGCCCCAGCATATCCATGTCCAAAGAGTGCGAGGGCGACAACAATTGCTCGCACAGAAAATTTTCTCCTCACTGGGATTTCCACCATGCTCTTCACCAAGTCCTTGGTTTGGCTTGGAGTAAGAGCAGCCCTTTTAGCAACTATATTTTGCCACATACCCAGAATGGTTCTGCAAAGAAAACAATACATTTTACTTCAAAACATAACAAGTAAACTTTTCGCAAGTAAAAATGATATGCAGTATTTTTTCCCGGTAAGTAACATGATTTCTATTAACTGAATCTCTATATTCTATTTAAATGTAGTAGTGTTGAGAAGTCTCCAACCTTTCATTCCAAATTTTTGAATTTTTGAGTTTTTTAGCCATGAAAATGCTTACTTGGCTTCTTATGATTGGTCCTTCCACCCTTTTTTACGTCATTTAATCGTTTTTTCTCAAGATAAGGACAAGTCTATATTTAAACTAACTGATAACTCCCACTTCTCATGTAACCTCCAGGTTTCCGACTGTTCAACTTTCCACTCATTCACGTCTCTCTCTCCATATTCACATATCTCCAAGCTTTCTGACTATTCATGCATGGTATATTATATAGCAGGGAAGAGAGACAAACCAGAATGGAACCCTACTGTGTGTGACGTGCATTGCTACAACATTATAGCAATGTTGCTCCCATCTGTTCGTTGAGGGTAAGTTCTGATACATTCATGCACATGGTGAATTTGAGGGTAATGGTTGCATGGGGTAGGCTATGTTTGATATGTTGCCCACCCCCCGAGGAAGGGGGAGGCAGTAGGCTGACGTGGTTTGGCTGAGGGGCTGGACTGTTGTGTTTGCAACTAGAGCTGGTGGGGGCTTGGAGCAATATCGATTGTGTTATGGAAAATCTTGAGAAGTTTTGTTGTATCATCAGCAAAGCAAAAATGTAAAATCCCCTCCTCTTTATTTTTATAGAAAACACCATTTTATTAAAAGTAAAAAAATGAAGAGCAGAGATAGGTAAGTAGTCCAACCTAAATACAAATCATCGAAAAGCAGTACATAAAAAGGTAAAAAAAAAAACCAAACCAAGAAAACAAGCTAATCAATCACAAACCACCTTCCATTTCACCAAGATTTCAAAAAGTGGAATATTTGCAAATTCCTTTGAAACCAAAGCACAAAAAAGAGTTGCAAAAGAGTGAATTCGGTTCCAAACCCCATCAAACTCTTCATACTTATCTTCAAAGATTCTTGAATTTCTCCCCAACCAAATCACCCAAATTATTGCATAGAAAGCACATCCCCAAACAGTACTTCCTTTACTTCCCTTTCCAAAACCTTTATAATCCACAACCAACATTGTTGAAATTGTGAGAATCAAGAAAGAAAGAGGATGGAGATTACGATTGATCATAAGCATTTTAAAGTCAAGTTTGAAGGTTTGCATGGTGAACTTATTCGCATAACGGAATGGAATCGGTTTGGATATTTCTCATGCTTAGTGAATAGAAGTTGTGTGAGATGGTTGAAGGAGATGTTTTCTAAAGCTTTATCCAGGAATCAACAAGATATTTTCCTTAGAAAGTTTAGGAGGGATGAATATTGTATGTGGATGGAATTGGAAAATAGCAGGTTTGGGGAGTTTGCCAGGATTACACAAATGATGAATAATGGTAAAAGAAAGGGTTTGATTATTCCCCAAGGCTCCCAAGGCATTGGATGGAAAGGGTTTAGAGGATTAATGGGGGATGCTCTTTCAGGTGGAAGGAATACTCTGATACAAGAAGAAGAAAATCAAAGTCTGATGGTGGTATCAAAATGTAGAGTCAAAGAGCAAGGAAATGGGGCATGGGCTGAGATGCATAAGGAAAATACTCCTGCAAATGTTAAGGGGTATGAAAATATGCTTAAAGAAGAGGTTAAATGGAGGTGTGTTGTGGTATGTGTTAAAGCAAGTTCGTTTGTGTACTCCCAGGCATGCTTAGTACAGGCTTTAAAAATAAAGATTCATCTACAGCCTTTCCAAGTAGACAGAGACATTTTTTTTCTACGAATGTTGAAGAAAACAAGAATGTTCAGTCGAAAGGAGAAAGGAATACTACAAGGCGAAGGTAGTACGGAGATTTTGTGCATTGGGTGAAAGGTTGAAGATGAGAGTTGTTGAAACTAGCATATTGGAAAATCAATCGGCCAAAAATGAGCTGCAAACAAAGGGAGATTACGTGTCAACAGGAGAAAGACAAGGCCACAATAAATGCAAAGACTTGGTTTGATTGAAAAAAATTCTGATGACTTGATCAGTGCCATTAATCTTGCTGATTTCTAACAAAATTTTTTATAAGGATAATTCAAATATGGACCGTAATTTGAATTCAAAATCTGAGTTAATTAAGGATAAGGCAGAGGAGATGGATCATGAAGGGTTTTGTTAAGGAAGAAAGGTGGGCTGAGATAAAGAAACAAATGGGCTGGAAACAAATGTTTTTACTAATGGGCTTGGTAAGGTGGGCCGTTTTAATTTAAGAGGGTTTTACAGAATTGTAGAGGCCTGATCCACAAACATTTGTTTGTTGGGGAGAGCTCGAATGATAGGGCTTTCTCACACAGGCAAAAGGGGGTCTCTCCATAGACAAAACAAAGGCTCTCCTCAAAGTTGAAAACTGATGGTTAAGGTCATTGAAGCTAATCGTCGAGCAAAGGGGGGATTGGAGCTTCTGATAGGATCTCCTTAGCCAAGGCAGAGTTGACAATGGGCAAAGGAAGTAGTGAAAAAGGGGCTATAGTTGGAGAGGAGATCTGCGATGGTTGGCAAAGCTAGTGGGAAGATTTTGAGGTCCGTTTCGACATTATGGATGGACAGAGACACATACATTTGATTTCAAAAGATGAAGAAGTTTGCTGCAAGAACTTCTAAAGATATAAATTAGCAAATAAGGAAGTAAAAAAGATAGTTCGATATGCTAAGTTTAAAAGCTTACGATGAATTGTACAAAAAAACTAGATAGTAAAAAGGGAGAAAAAGACATTTATAAACTAGCTAAAATTAGAGAAAGGAAAACAAAAGACTTTAACCAAATTAAGTGTATCAATGGTGAAGACTCAAAGGCGAAAGGCTACTTTAAGAAACTATTAAATAAAAATCACTTAGGAAACTTAGAAGAGATAGAAAATGGTAGGATTCATGAAACATTCTTTTGTAAGATAAAGAATTCGGAAGTAGAATTTGCATTGAAGAAAATGAAATTAGGCAAAGCTTTAGGACCGGATGAGATTCCAATTGAAGTTTGGAAGTGCTTAGGGAATGATGGGGTGTTGTGGCTAACGAAATTATTCAATAGAATTATTGGTACTAAAAAAATGCCTAATGAATGGAGAAAGAGTATTTTAGTACCCATCTATAAAAATAAAAGAGATATTCAAAATTGTAATAAATATAGAGGGATAAAATTGATAAGTCATACAATGAAACTATGAAAAATGGTCATTGAACGTCGCCTAAGAGTTGAGACTACAGTCTTAGAAAATCAGTTTGAGTTTATGCCTAATAGATCAATTACAGAAGTTATATATTTATTGAGAACACTCAGAAAAATAGAGAGAAGAAGAAAAATCTCCATATGGTATTTATAGATTTAGAAAAGGGGTATGATAAAGTGTGTAGAAATATAATATGTAGGGTGCTTGAGAAAAAAAGAGTAATGAATAGATATATTGAGGTGATAAAGGATATGTATGACGGAGTTATAACTACAATTAGATCTTCTGTAAGAGAAAGTAAAAAATTTCCAATCACGGTGGGATTACACCAAGGATTGGCCCTAAGTCCATACCTACCTCACTAGGCCCATTCAAGATGATGTTCCACGACATATAGTATTTACAGATGATATTGTATTAGTAGATGACACTCGAAGGGGGATTAACAATAAGCTAAAAATTTGGAGAGATATTCGAGTCTAAAGGGTTTAAAATAAGTATGAATAAAACTGAATATATGCAATGCAATTTTAATAATAGAAGAAGTAGATAGTGAAAAAGTTAAGATTGAAAATCAAAAAATACCAATGAATAAAAGATTTAAATATTCTAGGATTGATCATTAAAAATGATGAAGAGATTGGAGATGATGTAAATCATAAAATTAACGTTAGTTGGCTTAAGTAGAGAAAAACCTTAGGCATATTAGGTGATAGAAAGATACCAATAAAATTGAAAGATAAGTTTTATCAAACAACTATAAGGATAGCAATGTTGTATGGGACAAAATATTGGGTTACTGGAAAACAACATAGTGACAAAATGAGTAGCGGAAATGAGAATGTGATGGTTGATGTGTGAAAAAACTAGAAAGCATCGAAATAATCCTATTAGATAAATGGTAGGAGTAACTCAGGCACTGGTTCAAAAAAGTAATAGAATTTCTCTTAATAGTACTAAAAGTAAGGGTAAACCTAAATTAACATTGAAAAAAATAATAAAAAAATATTTAACTTAAATGAGTGTATAGCACATGATCGAAATGAATTACAAAGACGGACTCATATAGTCCACCTAAAATGATTGGGACGTAAGTCTTGATTTGGTTTGATTTGGTTACAAAGATTGCAGCAATGCTATGCTTGCTGCGAGAGAGTGGTATGACAATGCTGAGTTGGAGAAGAGTTTGGAGGATTCATTATATTGTTGTGATATTGATAACGAGAGAAAGATACAGACTGACGAGGTATATGGTGATATTGCGAGAATGTTTACCGATGATAAGTTGATATCTGTTCAAGAAGAAGGTAATATGATACTCCATCACGAATCTAAGGTAATTTGCAATGCTTTTCCTTGTACTTTAGAAGGTAATATTTCCGAAAAAATCCCACTGATGGTTTCTCCTATGGATGTTCTTTTTTTTGGGGACAGGCGTGTCAATGTCGGTGTTCATTCTGGTGATTTTAATTTTTCAAGGGTGTGAGTGTCAATATCCGTATTGGTTCTGGGTCTGATTGTGTTGCTAGAATGACATGGAATTGAGTGAGAAAATGGCGATGTTATCTTCAATGAAGTATGGGTATAGGAAAGAATAGGTTTCCACAAACTGTGATGTAGCTAATTCAGGTCCATGGGGAGAATAGACATTTGCGGTGTTTGGGTGAACCTGGTTTATTAGGTGTTCCATTTATTACTACCTGTGATCCAATATATTCAAAATTGATGATAGATATCCCATAATTAATGTTGGTCCAATGAACTCCTCTGATGTAGTGACAACTAGAGCTATAGTGAGCTTTGAGGGTGAAAGGAGTACAGAGGGAATAGAGGAAAGAGATAGGGATAATAATGAATGTGTATTGTCGGATGACGGAATAGGTGTTGTTTTAAAGAATTTTTTATATAAAATGGATTTGTCTCTAGTTCCATCAAAAAAAAAAGGGGGGGGAGCAAAAAAAATAATGTACTAAGCTTTGGGGGTGAACTCTGATGCCGTGACAACTGGGGGAAATAGTGAGCTTTAAGGGTGAAAGGAATAAAGAGGGAATAGATGACAGATGTAGGGATAATATAATGAATGCGTTTTGTCGGACGAGCAAAAATGGGTTGTGTTAAAGAATTTTTTATATATAAAATGGATTTTTCTCTTGTTCCATCAAAAAAACAAGGGAAGCAAAAAAATGAATGCAGAAATGAGAGGAAGAGAAAGGGAGTAAGAGAGTTAAAGAATTTAGAGTTAGGGATAAATTATGAGGGTGATAGTTGTAAGAAAGGTGGGGGAGGGATCTATATAGTTTCTTATAAAGAGTGTTAAGTTGGAATGCCAGAGGATTAGGGTCATGTGCGAAAAGGTTTTCAATAGAGGAGTTTTTGGGAAGAATTGGGACAGATATAGTTACTTTACAAGAAACAAAGTTGGAGGTCATTGATAAGAGTCTTTAGTAGTGTTTGAGGTCTAGGTTCTAGAACTGGGTTTTTCTATTTTTTGTAGGAGTACACGTGGTATTGTCATCATTCGGGACAAGAGATCTATAAGCATGGAAGAAACTCTTGAGTGGGAATTTACTGTTTCAATTAGAGTTAAGCAGAGAGGGCTATGGCTGGTGGTTTACAGGGATTTATGGGCCTAACAAGCCTAGGATTAGGGTCTCATTGTGGGAAAAATTAGTAGGGCTATATGGGGTGTGTGGTCATAGATGTTGTATAGGGGGATATTTTAATGCTACAAGGTATCCAAGGGAGAGGATGAATGGGGGGGAGAACAACAAAAAGTATTGAAAAATTTTGATTCTTTTATTAGGGAAACCAAGCTTAGGGATGCTACTTCTTGCTCCAGCATGAAAGTTCCATTTTCAAGGACAACGTCCTATGATACTTTCTGTTTTGTCGAACCCTGCTTTGGTCTCTGGTTTGACAGTTGTATGTGCCAAAAATCCGATACATTCCGTTTTGCTTCCTATCCCAGTCTTTTGCAACACTTCATGTTTACTTCTTTTATTAGGTCCCCCTTTAGCAAATGAAGTGTTTACATGATCTAATGGTAGGACAGTTAAGCTGTGTAAAAAGTTGGATAGATTTTTGTAGTCTATAGGATGGGAAGATTGTTTTCGTGGGATGAGACAGAAGGCATTGTAGTTTAAATGGGGTCCTTGATTGTTTAGGTATGAGAATATGTGAGTGGAACATAGAGAGTTGAAGGAAAGAATAAAATAATGGTGGGCAAAGGAAAGGGTACTGGGGTGACAAGAATTTTGATTTATGAACAAACTTGAGATAATAAAACATAGATTGAGAGAGTGGAATAAAGAGGTATGTTGGGACATTCGAGAAGCAAAAAGAATTATTTTGGATAGGATTGATGAGGCGAATAAGGTTGAAGGAGGAGGGGATTTCGAAGAAGCGTTAAAAAGAGAGGAGAGAGCTTAGTGGGTAAAAGAAAGAGACAATACTAAATTTTTTCATAAGGCGGCGAATGGAAACAAAATGAGGAATAGAGCCTAACAATGGATTGATAATTGAGGATGATGGTAGTATTGAGAGGGAAATTATTAGGTTTTTTGAGAAGCTATATTCGGATCAGGTCAAGAGGGTGCTAGATTTAAGTTAAGGGGTCCTAAATGGAGTCTTATAGATGAAAGGGTTGCAGAGTGGATGGAAATGCCTGTTCAGATAGAGAACATGAGGAGAGCTATTTTTGGCTGTAGTAGAAAAAAGGCACCAAATCCGGATGGATTCACCATGGCAATATATTAGGTTTGTTGAGATGAAATAAAGGAAGATTTGATGAGGGTGTCTGAGGAGTTTTTCAAAAAGGGGGTGATTAATAAAGTTTCCCCTATTCAACAAGATTCTACAGACTATCTTTCCCCTATTCAATAGGATTATGGTATATGAGTTCTTTAAGTCAGTTGTAAGAGAATAAAGAAAGAACAATACATTTCTCTACTTTGTCTCACTATTGATGGGAATCTCTTTAAGCAGACCTTGGTTTGTATGAATATCTTATTTAATGACAAATAATGGTAACTGAAGTTCGCCGCAGTGTCATGCTTGTGTGCTGGGAAATTAGAATATAAAATTCAATTTATTCATGGTTTTTGAGTTCCTGAACAACCAAAATATGATCGGAAAATGGTAATGGTTCCCAAAGTAGATTGCTTAACAAGTTATTAACTTGAAGTTTAGCCTCATTTATTGCCTGTCAGATTAATAGCTTATGGAATCTGCCAACCTCTTGTTTAATTGTTGTTTGAATTAGTAGCATGGCAGTTGTTGGGTGTATAGCTTGAGTACATGGCTTTCAAGGTCAGTGGTAATGTATTTTCGATTATCTTGGATGTTTGTGGCAAACTAGTTTGGGTACTATGCAATTCTTTTCACTCGGACTAGCAGGTGTGCAAAATGCCTGTTTCATCGACATTGACAAAGAAATAAGTGATTAGGATGATTCTGTGGCCTTAAAAAACTAAGTCCCCTTACTCCCATCAACCCCACAACCAAAAAGGAATAAAAAACAATCTTGATATAATTTTTATATGTACAAGCTTGTTAACTCACTTTAGACACTTTGCATGTATGCAAATTCCCACTATCACTTTAGACTATTTGCATTTATGAGTCTTTGTAGCAGTTGTTTATTATTCTTATTACAGAAAATTTAGACTTTCAATCTTCCTTGGATTTCTTGCCCTAGAAATTCATATACTCTTGTTTCATCTTTGATTATAATGTTTTTTCTTGTTATCTTATTGTTGGAAATACATCAAAAGGTGTTGATTCTCACTTCAAAATGCAAATGACAGTAGATCTGAGAATTTTGTTGCATCAAAATCACAAACAAGAGAAAATCACAGCAACTGGTCGTGATTGATTGTGTGTGCGTGTCTGTGTGGGTGGGTGGGTGAGTGAGTGTGTGAGCCAGCCAGTGAGTGATAGAGAGACCAAGCTTTACCTGCTTGCTAAGACCGAGCTTTGCCTGCTTGCCTGGACCGAGTGGGTGGGGGGAATTATGGCAAGGTCCCAGCTGAAAATTTGAAATAATAAATGTGAATTGGGTTAGCCCAATAACAAAATGCATCTCACCAACGAGTCCAATTATTTGGTTTGGTAAAATTGCTATTCAGATTGGGATCTAAAAGATCAGGATCACCATCCTATAAATTAGCATGAGACATGGATCAATTTGCAATTGTATGAGCTTAAGATCCTAATTTTTATAACTATATTCCTATTCTAACAAAATAATCTATACTAATAATAATAATAATAAACACTATTATATGATATATTAAATATTGACGTAACAATAAGGTTGTTTCATTGTGACCTGGATCACAGGTTTGAGTCGCACAAATAGTATATTTGCTTACAAAATTTAGACCGAATACATCTAACCCTCTTCAAACCATGCAATGGCGAGAACCTTATGCACTAGATACACCATCTATAAGATATACAAAATCTTGTTCTGCATCATTTTCCTTTCACTTCAGAAAAACTTAAACTCGTCTCAACATTTCTATTGCTTAAAACAACTTTGAAAGTCTACATTTGTTTGCAGCAGTTTTACACTCTTCAAACACTAACTTATTGCCGCTACTTTCAATCTTCTGTGTGTCATCTAAATTCATAGTTATACAAGGGAATACTTTCGCAGTAAAAGCATGANCAGTTTTACACTCTTCAAACACCAACTTATTGCCGCTACTTTCAATCTTCTGTGCGTCATCTAAAATTCATAGTTATACAAGGAAATACTTTCGTAGTAAAAGCACAATCTATATTGAAACTAGCACCATCTTCCTTCAGGTTCTTCAATGTCCAATTGCTTAGAACAAAAAATATGTTGAGGAAGGTCTGGCCCAGCTATTGCAACATTATCATCATCTAAGATATTGCCACTAGACTTGTTTTTGGGTCAATAACTAATACGAGAGCTTGAACTTGATATCAGTCCCGGTCAAAGTCTACATCAACGCCGGTGTCATTGCAATTAGACTCTTCTTAATAGTAAGTCCCAGTCGAAAGTCTTTAGCTACATTGCCTTACTTTGAATTCATTGGGGTGAAGTGGTGCAAGATGCCACCAAGACACGTCCATTTCTGCGCCCAAGTCAATTGGAGTTTGAAAACTAGTATATGTTATCCGTTTTTCATAACTAGTAAATTTAAAGATCATCTACAGTAAGATAATTAAATTAAGTTCTTTACTACCAGCGAAAATTTTCAAACGACCACCACAATTATTAAAAAAACACATTATTAATATTTAAAAATACAAACTAAAACATATACTCAAAGATATTAAAAAGGAACAGTCATGTAGACATGCCAGAAGCCAATGTGCATGCTCTTCAAATGTATGTGTAGAGTTGTGTCACAGAGGGGTCAAAGACCTTAAACGATGACCTGTAGGCCAATTACAGTAAAGAACAAACCATATTTCTACCCCCACCCCCCAATTAAATAAAAACTATCGTATGCACTAAAATATATTCAAAAGAAATAGTCACACAGACATCCAAGAAAATGAACTCGTATTCCCTACGAAGGTATGCACACATGTCCTCACTTTCCAAAGCTCTAAAGTTGTGTCACTAAAACTTGCATTATCAGTGACAACAATCCACATCAGTCATTTCTATCAAGAGTATAGATTCATAACTGAAAGAAATCCTAAGCATAACACTCAAGTTGATCATTGAGAGATCATAGGTAAGATACAAGAACTTCAAGGTTCAAGACAAAAAGAGAAGAGAAGGAGAAACCTTAGACAATCATATGTCAAACCAAGTAAAATAATGATCACTTGTAAAAAGCTCATGTAAAGGTAACTTTATAATTGTTTTGTTTACTACAATGTAGGCCTCCTAAAGTTCGACATGTTGGTCTCTCCTCCACCATCTTAATGCATCAATAGGAAATATCTATTCTCGTGACACAACTGTTAAATGATATGAAAATTTTAAAGAACAATAATTTATAAGGAAGTAATTGACAACAGAGGAGTAATATATCTTAACTGATGACAAGTAGACCAATTATAGGAAAGACCAAATCATATTTCTATCAACCCCCAACAAACAACTAAGGAAAAATATAAATCATAGACAGTTTACAAAGAAAGTCATGTAGACATGCAAGAAAATGAACCCGTATGCCCCACAAGGTATGCACACATGTCTGCCCTTTCCAAAGCTCTAAAGTTGTGTTACTGAAACTTGCATTACCGTTGACAAGAATCCATATTAGTTATTCTTATCCAAAGTATAGTTTGATAGCAGTAAGAAATCTTAAGCAAATGATTTAAGTTGATCATTGAGGAAGATACTTAAGAACTTCGAGGTCCAACACAAAAAAGAGAAGAGAAGTAAGAAAAGCAAGGTTCATTTGTAACAAGCTCGCCTGAAGGTTGGGTACCTAATTTGTAAGTAAGTGCATACATATTTATGTATGTACCGAGAATCAACACATAAAAGCTCCTTACTAACCTCGACTAGGGTCTTGCAGTACTTAGTCCTCAGTGGCTACCTCTTTCTTGAGATCGGTGAGTTTTCCATCAATCTTTAACCAAATATAAGAAACTCACTTTTTGACGAAATAGCCTACAAGATGATCTAAATGAACCCACATGGTAAAAACATACCTACTTTTGAAAATCAACCAATTGCATTCGAAAACTTTTAAACAAAGGTACCAAGGCATCCACTTATAGAAGTGAAGGGCTTGATATGTCGTTGTGTGGCCTTCCCTGCATTAGCATCCGGTGAAACTCAAAAATTGTTACAATGGAGTCATAAAAAATGGGGTCAATACGAAAACCCGCAAACAAAGAGTCAAAAACATTAAAAGTCATATAGTAACAGAGATGCACATAATAAAAATACAAGCACGGACACATAAGGAGGCACACATACATTGACACAAACACTTCGAGAACATAAAAAAAATAGAGTAATAACTACACACGTTATACACATCAAAACACAAAAACACTCGAGATAATAAAGATACAAACACACTAACATAAAAACATACACGCCAACAACCACACGCAATAAACATAAAAACATATACACCCAAAAAAAATTGATAAAAATAAATACACTTTGTGCAAATAAAAATGCACACAAAAACACATTAATAAAAAAGAATACACATAAGCTAATGAAAACACACACCCCTTTAAATCAAAACACATACACTAATACACCAAAAAAATACACACTAACTCACCAAAAAAAGGCACACACATACACAAACTATTACGCAAACACACGCATGTGCGCACACCATCACTGAAACAAACACACACACACACTAATACACACAAACCAACATGCTGTTTTAACTAACACACCAAAAAACACACATAATGCATCAAAAAACATACACACAAACACACTATTACACAAATAGAAATACAAATAAAACATATACACATACACTAATACATCATCCCAAATCACACGCCAACTAATATACCATTCAAAACGTACAAACATACAACACGCACTAGTACACCAACAAATACACACATTCACAAAAATGCTTACACTCCATCTCATGTAGGCTTAACACAAGCTAACCTAGCAAAATCAGCGACACCAATATACAATAACACGTTGTTACACAAACATCAATGCATGCACAGACACACAATAATACACCAAAAAATACACACATTAATACACCAAAATAAACACACACACACCAGCTAATCAGTATATACATGCACATCCACACACTGTTTTAACGCACTAATATTCCAAAAAAACACATACTCCTACACCAAACAAACAAACACAATAAAACAACCTATTATAGAAACATAAACTAACACATGCACACTAATATACCCAAAAAAAACACCCCAAAACAAAAGCTCTAATAACAAACACTAATACACCAAAGAAACACACTCATACACTAACACACAGAATAAACATAAACACACTTAAGTTTTGCCCAACAGTGCCAAAGCTTAGAGGCACAAGGCTAGCCAGATCCTTGGTACCCCTCAACTATCTCTACCCTCTATATATCCTTTATGGAGGTTTTTCTAAGCGACTTGAGCGAATACCTTAGCAACATCGCCATGTTTTGAATTCATAGGGTGTCGTAGTGCAAGACACCACCAAGACACGTCCATTTCAGCGCCCAAGTCAATTAGGGTCTTGAAAATAGTGTCCTTTTTTCACAGGTTGCAAATTTAAAGACCATCTAGAATACGATAATTAAATCAAATTTTTTTTCTACCAGTTAAAACTTTCAAACAACCAGCACAATTATTAAGAAAACACATTATTAATATTTAAAAATGAAAACTAGAACATCTAATCAAAGATATTCAAAAGAAATAGTCAATTAGACATGCAAGAAGTCGAGCTGTGTGCTCTTCAAAAGTATGTGTAGGATTGTGTCACTTAAACCTGAATTACCATAAACAAAACCCGTCATTGTTCATTCGTATCCAAAGCAACATGGTGTAGGACCTTCAAGTTTCAAAATCAGTGTCTTTATAGTTCGATAACTGCAAGAAATCTTAAGCAAAGTATGAAAATCGANGTATCCAAAGCAACATGGTGTAGGACCTTCAAGTTTCAACATCAGTGTCTTTATAGTTCAATAACTGCAAGAAATCTTAAGCAAAATATGAAAATCGAGAATGATAATTAAGAATTTCACAAGAAGAGAAAAAAAGAAAATGCTAACAATATCAAACCACAAAATCAATATCATACAATATCCAAAGAAAAATCTACACTTTTCACAAGGAACCGCTTGGATTGCTGTTTTATGAACCTCTAAAATATTGGTCTTTCCTCCACCACCTTTAAGGTACTGCACTCAACAACTAAGAAAAAATATGAATCATAAGCATTTTAAATAGAAACTATTATATGCACTAAAATATATGCAAAAAAAAAAAAATAGTTATGTAGACATGCAAGAAAACTTCATATTTGCTTAGATTACTGCCTTGTAAGTCTCCCAACATTCGACATGTTGGTCTCTCCTCCACAGTATAAATGTACTGCAATCAACAGGAAATATATAACCTTACGACACAGCAATTAAATAACATTAAAATTTTAAGGAACAAAAAATTGTAAGGAAGTAATTGGCAACAGAAGAGTCATATACTTTAAATGATGACAATTAGACCAAGTATAGGAAAGATTAAACCATATTTTTATCAACTCTCTCCCCCAACCCCCCTAACAAACAAACAATTATAATGCAAAAATATAATTTTTAAGTATTTTAAATTAAAACTACCATAGGCACTAAAATATATGCAAAAAAAAGTCACGTAGACATATAAAAAAACAAACCTGAATGCCCTACAAAGTTTTGCACAAATGTTCTCCCACTCCAAAACTCTAAAGTTGTGTCATTAGAACATGCATTATCATTGACAACAATCCACATCAATTATTCCTATCCAAAGAATATTTTGATAACTGTGAGAAATTTTAAGCAAATAATTAAACCTGATCATTCAAATCATAGGAAAGATACTTGAGAACTTCAAGGTTCAAGACAAAAAAGAGAAGGAAAAAGGTTACACAAACATACCTCAAATTAAGCAAAATAATGTTCACTTGCAAAAAATTCACCTAAAAGAAACTTCATAACTGGTAAATTACTGCGTTATAAGCCTCCCAAATTTCGACAAGTTGGTCTCTCCTCTATCGTCTTGATGTACTGCAATAAATATGGAACATCTAACCCTCGTGACACAACAGGTAAATGACATGAATAGTTTAAGGAACAAAAAACTCTAAGGAAGGAATTGGCAACAGAGGAGTAATATACATTAAATGATGACCTATAGGACAGACCAAACCATACTTCTATCAACCCCTCCTCCCCCCCCCCCCCCCAACCCCACCCACCACAA
>CAUOFW020006602.1:65108-102209 GCA_963454935.2 Ilex paraguariensis
ACAAACCAAACACACACACACATAAAAATTACTAAGGAAAAATATAAACCATAAGCATTTTAAATAGAAACGATCATATGCACTAAAGCATATGCTAAAGAAATGGTCACGTAGACATGAAAGAAAACAAACTTGTATGTCCTCCAAAGGTATGCACATATGTCCACCCTTTTAAAAACTCTAAAGTTGTGTCATTAGAACTTGCATTACCATTGACAACAATTCACATAAGTCATTCCTATTCAAAGCATAATTTGATAATTGTGAGAAATCTTAAGCAAAGGACATAAGTTGATCATTGGGATCATGGGAAGATACTTAAGAACTTCAAGGTTCAAGACAAAAAAGAGAAGAAAAAAACTAACACACTCATACCTTATATCAATCAAAATTATGTTCACCTGTAAAAAACTCGCCCACAAGGTAACTTCTTCACTACTTAGATTGTTGCATTGTAAGTCTCCCAAATTACAAGAAGTTGTTGTCTTCTCCTTTGTCTTAATGTACTGGAATAAATAGGGAATATCTAACCTCATGACACAGTAGTTAAACGATATGAAAATTTTAAGGAACAAAAAACTGTAAGGAAATAATTAGCAATAGAGGAGTCACATACCTGAAATGATGACTGGTCAACCAATTATAGGAAAGACCAAACCATAATTCTGTCTCCTCCTCCTCCTCCTCCTCCCCACAAAAAATTACTAAAAAAAAATATAAATCGTAATTATTTTAAACAAAAACTATCATATGCAATAAAATATATGTAAAGGAAATAGTAACATAGACAAGCAAGAAAACAAAACCGTGTGTCCTACGAAGGTATGCACACATGTCCTCCCTTTTCAAACCTCCAAAATTGTGTCGCTAGAACTTGTCTTATCATTGACAAGAATCCATGTCAATTATTCTTATCCAAAGTATAGTTTGATAACTATAAGAAATCTTAAGCAAATGATTTAAGTTGATCATTGAGGACGACACATAAGAACTTCGAGGTCCAACACAAAAAAGATATGTAAGAAAAAAGTTTTTTTTTTTTTTTGGCAAAATAAGGTTCATTTGTAACAAGCTCGCCTGAACGTGGGGTATAAAAGTTGTAAGTGCATACATATTTATTTATGTATCGAGAATCAACACATAAACACTCCTTTCTAACCTCGAGTAGCGTCTTGCGGTACTTGGTCTTCGGTGACTACCTCTTTCTTGAGATCGGTGAGTTTTCCATCACTCGTTAACCAAATATAAGAAACTCACTTTTTGATGAAACAGCCTGACAGATGATCTAAATGAACCCACATGGCAAAACATACTTGCTTTTGAAAATCAACCAATTCCATTCAAGAATTCTTAAACAAAGGTACCAAGGCATCCACTTCTAGAAGTGAACGGCTTGATAAGCCCTTGTGTGGTCGTCCCTGCATCAGGCGAAACTCAAAAATTGTTACAACGGGGTCATAAAAAATGGGGTCAATTCCAAAACCCGTAACCAAGTCAAGAACATTAAAAAAGTCATATAGTAACAATGATACACATAATAAAAATATAAGCACAGACACATAAGGAGGCACATATACATTGAAACAAACACTTCGATAACATAAAAATAATAGAGTAATAACCACACACACACGTTACACACATCAAAACACAAAAAACACTCGAGATAATAAAGATACAAACACACTATCACAAAAACATACAGATACACAATCATAAAAACATACACGCCAAAATAAACATTGTGCAAATAAAAATGCACATAAAAACACATTGATTAAAAAAATACACATACACTAATGAAAGCACACACCCCCCCTTAAATCAAAAAACATACACACACTACTACATCAAAAAACATCCACACTAACTCACCAAAACACACACAGACATGCACATACTATTACACAAACACACGCATGTGCGCAAACCATCACTGAAACAAACACACATACACACACTAATCCATACAAACCACACACGCTATTTTAACAAACACTAATACACCAAAAAACACACAAATTGCATCAAAAAACATAGACACAAACACAAACAAAACACACACACACACACACACACTAATACACCATCCCAAATCACACACGCCAACAAATACACCATTCAAAACGTACAAACATACAACACGCAATAATACACCAACAAATACACAGATTGATGCACCTAAACACACACACACACACATTCACAAAAATGCATACATTTCATCTCATGTAGTGTTAACATGAGCTAATCCACCAAAATCAAGGACACTAACATACAATAACACACGTTATTACACGAACATAAATGCACGCACTAATACGCTAAAAAAACACACATTAATACATCAAAACAAACAAACACACATTAATACATCAAAACAAACAAACACACACAGAGACACACTAGCTAATCAGTATAGGCATGCACATCCACACACAGTGTTTACACACGAATATTCCAAAAAAACACATACTAACACAATAAAAACACCCTATTATAGAAACACAAATTAACACATATACAGTAATATACCAAAAAAAAAAAATCAAAAAACATATGCTCTGTTCACACACTAATACACCAAAGAAACACACTTATACACTAATACACCAAAGAAACACACTTATACACTAATACACCAAAGAAACAGACACACTTAAGTTTTGCCCAACAGTGCCAAAGCTTGGGGGAACAAGGCTAGCCGGACCCTTGGTACCCCTCAACTATCTTTACCCCCCAATATATGTTTTGTGGAGGTTTTCCAAAGCGACTTAAGCGGACATCTTCTGAACCGAGGAAAATAACCACGAGAGCCTAGGGCATAACGCCTAGACTTTTGTCGAACACCTTAGCTATATAGCCTTGCTTTGAATTCAAGGGGTGTCATTGTGCAAGACGCCACCCAGACACGTCCATTTCAGCGCCCAAGTCAACTACGGTCAGAAAACTAGTGTCCTTTTGTCATAAGTTGCAAATTTAAAGATCATTTAGAATATGATAATTAAATCAAGTTTTTTACTACCAGTCAAAACTTTCAAACAACCACCACAATTATTAAGAAAGCAAATTATTAATACTTAAAAATGAAAACTAGAACATCTACTCAAAGATATTCAAAAGAAATGGTCATGTAGACATACAAGAAGTCGACCTATATGCTCCAAAAATATGTGTAGAGTTGTGTCACTTGAACCTGGATTACCATAAACAAAAACCGCCATTGTTCATTAGGATCCCAACCAACATGGTGTAGGACCTGCAAGTTTCAACATCAGTGTCTTTATAGTTGAATAACTGCAAGAAATCTTAAGCAAAAGATGGAGATCGGGGATGATAATTAAGAACTTCACAACAAGAGAAGAAAATAAAACGCTAACAAAATCAAACTATAAAATCAATACCATACAAAACCCAAAGAAAAATCTACACCTTTCACAAACCACCGCTTGGATTGGTGCTTTATGATCCTCCCAAATTTAAATAGGTTGGTCTTTCCTCCATCATCTGTAAGTGATTGCACTCAACAACTAAGAAAAAAAATAAATCATAAGCATTTTAAGTAGAAACTGCCTTATGCACTAAAATATATGAAAAAAATAACATTCACATAGACATGCAAGAAAACTTCATAAATGCTTTAGATTATTGCCTTGTAAGTTGTAAGCCTCCCAAAGTTCAACATATTGGTCTCTCCTCCACCATCTTAAGGTACTGCAATCAATAGGGAATATCTAACCTTGTGACAAAACAGTTAAATGGTAAGAAAATTTTAAGGAACAAAAAATTGTAAGGAAATAATTGATAACAGAGGAGTCACATACCTTAAATGATGACCCATAGGTTATAGGAAAGGCCAAGCTATATTTTTATCAAACCCCCACTCCCCCAATAGACTAATAAACAATTATTAAGAAAAAATATAAATCTTAAGCATTTTAAATAGAAACTATCATATGCACTAAAATATATGCTGAAGAAATGGTCACATAGACATGAAAAAAAACAAATCTGCATGCCCTACAAAAGTATGCACACATGTTCTCCCTTTCAAAAAATCTAAAGTTGTGTCACTAGAACTTGCATTACGATTGACAACAAGTCACATCAGGCATTCCTACCCAAAGTATAGTTTGATAATGGTAAGAAATCTTAAGCAAAGGACATAAGTTGATCGTTGAGATCATAGGAAAGATATTTAAGAACTTCAAGGTTCAAGACAAAAAAAGAGAACAAAAAAGCTAATACAATCATACCTCAAATCGAGGAAAATAATGTTCATCTATAAAAAACTTGCCTGAAGACAACTTCACCACTGCTTAGATTGTTGCCTTCTAAGCCTCCCAAAGTTCAAGAAGTTGGTGACGACTCCACTGTCTTAATGTACTGCAATCAATAGTAAATATTTAACCTCATAAAGATTTGAAAGAATAAAAAACTGTAACGAAGTAATTGGTAACAGAGGAGTCACATACCCTAAATGATGACAAGTCGACCAATTATAGGAAAGACCAAACTTAATTCCATCTCCTCCCTCTCTCCCCACAAACAATTACTAAAGAAAAATATAAATCGTAAGTATTTTAAAGTATTGTTTGATAATTGACACCAATCCACATCAATTATTCCTATCTAAAGTGTAGTTTGATAACCGTAAAAAAGCTTAAGCAAAGTACTCAAGTTGATCGTTGAGAGATCATAGGGAGGATACTTATGAACTTCAAGGTTTAAGACAAAAAAGAGAAGAGAAATTAGGAAAAAACTTACACAATCATACCTCAAATCAAACAAAATAATGTTCATGAGTAAAAAGGTCGCCTAAGAGTTACTTCATAGCTGCTTAGATTGTTGCCTTGTAAGCTTCTCTCAAAGTTCAACAAGTTGGCCTCTCCTCCATTGTCTAAATGTACTCCAATCAATAGGGAATATCTAACCTCGTTAAATAATAGTTAAATGGCATGAAAATTTTAAGGAACAAAAAATTGTAAGAAAGGAATTGACAACATAGCAATCACATATTTTAAATGATGACCAATAGCCAAACCATATTTCTATCGCCCCCCACAAACAATTACTAAGAAAAAATATAAATAATAAAATTTTAAATAGAAACTACCGTATGCAGTAAAATATATGCAAAAGAAAGTCACGTAGACATGCAAAAAAACCATCTTCTATTCCCTACAAATGTATGCACATAGTCCCTTTCCGAAACTCAAAAGTTGAGTCACTAGAACTTGCACTAACAACAATCCACATTAGTCTTTTTTATCCGAAGTATAGTTTGATAACCGTAAGAAATCTTAAGCAAATCACTAAAGTTGAACGTCGAGAGATTATTGGGAAGATACTTAAAAAGTTCAAAGTTCAAGACAAAAAAAGAGAAAAGAAGTAAGAAAAATGTTTACACAATCATACCTCAAATCAAGTAAAATAATGTTCACTTGCAAAAAGTTCGCTTGGAGGGAACTTCACCACTGGTAGATTACAGCCTTGTAAGCCTCCAAATTTCAACATGTTGGTCTTCCCTTTACCGTCTTAATGTACTGCAATCAATAGAGAATATCTAACTTTGTGACACAACAGTTAAATGGTATGAAAAATTTTAACGAACAAAAAATTATAAGGAAGTAATTGGAAACAAAGGAGTCATATACCTTAAATGATGAACTTCTGGTTATAGGAAAGGCCAAACCATAATTCTATCAACCCCCACTCCCAACACACAAACAAACAATTACCAAGGAAAAATATAAATCATAAACATTTTAAATAGAAACTATCATATGCACTAAAATATATGTTAAAGAATTGGTCACGTAAACATGAAAGAAAACAAACACTTGTATGCCCACGAAGGTATGCACACATATTCTCCCTTTCCAAAACTCTAAAGTTGTGCCATTAGAAATTGCATTATGATCGACAACAATCCACATCAATCATTCCTATTTAAAGTATAGTTTGATAACTGCAAGAAATCTAAAGTAAAGCACTTAAGTTGATCGTTGAGAGATCACATTGAATATACTTAAATTTCTCCAAGGTTCAAAACAAAAAAGAGAAAAGAAGTAAGGAAAAAACTTACACAATCATACCTTAAATCAAGTAAAATACTGTTCACTTACAAAAAATTCGCCTAAAGGTAACTTCATAACTGATAGATTACTGCGTTAAAAGCCTCCCAAATTTCAACATGTTGGTCTCTCCTCCACTGTCTTAATGTACTGCAATCAATAAGGAAAATCTAACCTCGTGACGCATTGGTTAAAAGGCATGAAAATTTCGAGGAACAAAAAACTTTAATAAGTAACTTGCAACAAATGAGTCACATACCTGCAGTAATGACAAGTCGACCAATTATAGGAAAGACCAAACCATATTTCTATCTCCTACCCCCTCCCCACAAACAATTACTAAAGAAAAATATAAATCGTAAGTATTTTAAAAAGAAAGCATCGTACCCAATAAAATATATGTAAAGGAAATAATCATTTAGACAAACAAGAAAATGACCCGTGTGCCCTACGAAGGTATGCACACATGTCCTCCCTTTCCAAAGCTCTAAAATTGTGTCATTCGAACTTGCATTATCATTGACAACAATTCACATCAATCATTCTTATCTAAAGTATAGTTTGATAACTATATGAAATCTTAAGAAAAATACTTAAAGTTGATCGTTGAGTTGTTTTCTCTGAGCTGTATAAGTCTGAACAACATTACTGTGAATATGAGTTGTTTTCCCATTTATTCATCAACTGGTTAGTAATAAGGGAAATGGCAGAATTACAGGGGCATCCACTATGAAGGAAGTGAGATCTATCGTTTTTTCCCTATCTGCTCAGAGTGCACCTGGTGCTGATGGACTATCTGGTAAGTTTTTTCAAGAGGCATGGGATGTGATTAAGAAGTATGTGGTGGATCCTCTGAATTTTTTCTTGAGAGGGGGGAAAGTACCTTAAGATTAGTCAATGCTACACTCTTAACCTTGATACCTAAAAAACCTAATCCTATGTCCTTTATTGATGTTAGGCCAATTAGTTTTTGCAATTTTCTTCATAAAAGTTATACCAAACTTTTGGNTGATTTTAGGCCAATTAGTTTTTGCAATTTTCTTTATAAAATTTATACCAAACTTTTGGCAAATAGGCTTGCTCCTTTGTTACCTGTGTTGGTGTCAAGTGAGCAACATGGCTTTGTTAAGGGAAGATGCATTAGTGAGTGTATTTCTCTAGCACAACTAATTTTTGGTGAATTGGATAGGAAGGTGGAGGCAGGCACCTTATTTCTTAAGTTGCATAAAATTAAAGCCTATGATAGGCTAGCGTGGGACTTTTTGTTGAGAGTTCTAGCTAGCTTTGGGTTTTCAGAGTTATTTGTGAAGATCATTGCTAACTGTTTGGAGAACCAATACTTCTATGTTTGTCTCAGCTGGCAAAAGAGAGGTTTTTTTCCCTCTTCTAGATTTCTTAGGCAAGAAGATCCCATTTCTCCTTGCCTGTTAATTCTTGCTGAAGAAGTGCTAAGTAGGGGATTGAGGAAATTATATTTGGATGGGTTGGTGAAAGGGTTTCATCTGGGAAGGGGTTCCTCTTTGGTCAGTAACTTGTTGTTTGCTTCTGACACCCTGAACATTTTGAGGGGTTATAAATAGTCAATGGTGAATTTGTTTGCTTTTGTTAATAGGTATGAACTGAGTTTTGGACAAAGGGTTAGTCTCCAAAAGAGTTCTATGTATTGTTCTAAGCATATTACTATGTCAAGGAAGCAGGTATATATTGACTGGAGTGGCTTGTATTCCTATTAAACAGTGTCCATATACATATTTTGTTTGTCCAATTATAAAAGGAAGAGCTAGGATCAGATTTTTTGAAGAGATATGGTTTAAGTTTAGGCAAAGGTTAGAAGGATGGTATGCAAGGATGTTATGGGTAGGATTTTACTTGTTCAGTATGTGCTGAGTATTGTTCCTATCCATTTGCTGCCCTGCTTGAACTTGCTAAAGACTATCATCTCTAAGCTTATGGCTTTAATGGCAGGATTCATTTGGTCTAGTAAGATGAGTGTGAGGAAAAGACACTGGATTTCTTGGGGGAAGTTGACTTTGCCTAAAAAGGAGGGTGGTTTGGGATTGAGGAAGTTCGAGGAGGTGCAGATTGCTTTCCGACTGAAGCAGGTCTGGAGTTTATTGCAAGGAACTTCTCTTTGGGCCAAAGTTTTTTCTGCCAAATTCTTGAAGGGGAAGCATTTATTGAGATGCTCAGGGAAGAATCNAATGAAGCAGGGCTGGAGTTTATTGCAAGGAACTTCTCTTTGGGCCAAAGTTTTTTCTGCCAAATTCTTCAAGGGGAAGCATTTATTGAGATGCTCAGGGAAGAATCACTTTAAATGCCTTGAGATGCTTAGACCTTATTTTGAAAGGGTGCTGGTGCAGTCTAAGAAGATAATTGGTGATGGTACTCACACAGACATGGTCCTTTGTCGTGTAAAGTGGAGGATTTGCCACAAAGTTTCCCTAAGATTTCAGAGTTGGTTACAGGTTCTCAGTAGCAGTTGGGTGCAGTGGAGGATTTCTTGACTGAAGAGCTAANTTTCAGAGTTGGTTACAGGTTCTCAGTAGCAGTTGGGTGCAGTGGAGGATTTCCTGACTGAAGAGCTGAGGCATGAGGTTGTGAATTCTGATCTGATGTTATCTGGGACCTATGATAAATTGGTGTGGCAGAGCTCTTGTGCTGGTAATTTCTCAGTTAAAGCAGCTTAGCAGAAGAGTAGGTTGAAGAAGAGGTTTGAATGCTACTGCTGCTGGCATTTGGGATATTCAGACTGCCCCTACTCCTAGTGCTCAGCTAGTAGGTTGGAAGATTTTAATGAAGGCTTTACCTCTGGATGATAGAGTTAAGCAAATTGGCATTCCTGTGGTAAGTAGGTGTTGTTAGTGGTATCAGAAGGAGGAGAACGCTGAGCATCTAATATCTGTTATACAAGAATGATTATAACAAGTAAGAAAGACAAAGGAAAAAAAAAATCATCTGTAAAATACAATTTGCAAAAAAAATAAAAGCCAATTGAAGCAGGAGAAACTCATATACTTATCTTTTCACTCCTAAATTTGCTTTGCAAATGCATCTCAATCCAGTTTAACCCCTTATTCCTTCATAAGCTAGCATCCATTTTACAAACAACTGAAAGAAAGACACATTAAAATAATTATGTACAAAAAAAATGAAAAAAGCCTTCGAAACAACAAAAAGCAATAAGAAAAAAAAAGAACTGAGTGACATGTCCACTCACTTATTCAACAAGCACATATATACACATACTAGATAACTTCATCACTCGGAGATTACTGCCTTGAAAGCCTCCCAATGTTCAACATGTTAGTCCCTCCTCCACCGTCTTAATGTATTGTAATCAATATAAAATATCTAACCTTGTGACACAACAGTTAAAAGGCATTAAAATTTTAACGAATAAAAAATTGTAAGCAAGTAATTGGCAACAGAGGAGTCATAATAAACCTTAAATGATGATATATAGGTTATATAAAAGACCAGACCATATTTTTATGAATCCTCCCCCCTCCAAAACCAAAACTACAAACAAACAATTACTAAGGAAAAATATATATATCAAAAGCATTATAAATAGAAACTATCATATGCAACAAAGTATATGCTAAAGAAATGGTCACGTAGACAGAAAAGAAACAAACCTATATGCCCTACGAAGGTATGCACACATGTCCTCTCTTTCCATAAAGTTGTGTCATTAGAACTTGCACCACCAATGACAACAATTCACATCGGTCATTTCTATCCAAAACATAGTTTGATAACTATGAGAAATCCAAACCAAAGAACATAAGTTGATCGTTGAGATCATAGGAAAGATACTCAAGAATTTAAAGGTTAAAGACAAAAAAGAGAAGAAAAAACCTAACACAATCATACCTCAAATCAAACAAAATAATATTTACCAGTTAAAAGCTCACCTAAAGGCAACTTCATCACTACTTAGATTGCCGTCTTGTAAGACTCCCAAAGTTCAACAAGTTTGTGTCTTCTCAAGTGTTTTAATGTACTGCAATCAACAGAGTATATCTAACCTCGTGACACAGTAGTTAAACGGTATAAAAATTTTAAGCAACAAAAAGCTGTAAGGAAGTAATTGGCTACAGAGGAGTCACATACCTTAAATTATGACAAGTTGACCAATTATAGCAAAGTCCAAACCATATTTCTATCTCCTCCCTTCCTCCCCTCCCACAAACAATTAGTAAGGAAGAATATAAATCGTAAGTATCTTAAATACAAACTATCTTACGCCATAAAATACATGTAAAGGAAATAGTCACGTAAACAAGAAAGAAAACGAACCCGTACGCCCTACGAAGGTATGCACACATGTCCTCTGTTTCCAAAGCTTTAAAATTGTATCACTAGAACTAGCATTATCACTGACAAAAAAAGAGAAGTGAAGTAAGAAAGAAGTTTACACAATCATACCTCAAATCAAAAATAAAAATAATGTTCACCCATAGAAAACTCGCCTAAGAGGAACTTCATAATTGCTTAGATTGTTGCCTTGTAACTCTCTCCCAATGTTCAACAAGTTGGCATCTCTTCCATTGCCTTAATGTACTGCAATAAATAGGGAATATCTAAACTCGTTACACAATAGTAAAATGGCATAAAAATTTTAAAGAACAAAAAATTGTAAGGAATGAATTGACAACATAGGAGTCACATACCTTAAATGATGAACAATAGACCAATTACGGGAAAGACCAAATGATATTTCTATCGCCCCCCACAAACAATTACTAAGGAAAAATAAAAATCATTACATTTTAAATAGAAACTACCGTATGCACTAAAATATATGCAAAAGAAAGCCACGTAGACATGCAAGAAAACAAACTTGAATTCCCTATGAATGTATGCAATCGTCCTCCCCTTCCAAAGTTCATTAGAACTTGCATTATCATTAACAACAATTCATATCAGTCATTCCTATCCAAACTATAGTTTGACAAGTGTAAAACAAGAGAATGAAAAAACTTATACAATCATACCTTAAATTAAGCAACATCATGTTCACCTGCAAAAAGCTTGCCTAAAGATAACTTCATAACTGGTAGATTATTGCTTTGTAAGCCTCCCAAAGAGTCAAAAACTTTAAAATAGTCACATAATAACAAAGATACACATAATAAAAATCAAAACACAGACACATAAGGAGGCACATACACAAACACTTCGATAACATAAAAAAAATAAAGTAATAACCACACACACAAACACGTTATACACATCAAAACACAAAAACACTCAAGATAAGAAAGATACAGACATACTATAATAAAATCATACGCGCCAACAACCACACCCAATAAACATAAAAACCTATACACAAAAAATAACTGATAAAAATAAATACACATTGTGCACATAAAAACGCACACAATAACACATTGATTAAAAGAATACACTTACACTAATGAAAACACACCGTCCTCTTAAATCAAAAAATATACACACACTAATACACCAAAAAAATACACACTAACACACCAAAGACGCACACACACGTACATACTCTATTACACAAATACACGCATATGCGCACACCACCACTGAAACAAACACACATAAACAAACTAATAAATACACACCCACACACGTTGTGCTAACAAACACTTATACACCAAAATATACACATAATACATCAAAAAACATAGACACCAACATACCAAAACACACTATTACACAAACACAAACACAAACACAACATACACCCACACACTAATACACCATCTAAAATCACACAAAAATGCATACATTCCATCACAAGTAGTGTTAACACAAGCTAATCCACCAAAAACACAGACACTAATATACAATAAACACACGTTATTACACGAACGCAAATGCACACAGACACTAATACACTAAAAAACACACACATTAATAAAAAAATCCAATAATATACAAAAAAAATATATCATAAAACTATGAAAAATACCGGGGAATATTAAGAATAACATATCATAAAATAATAAAATTAATGTTTCCCAGTATTTTTTATAGTTTGATGATATTTTTTTTGGCATAAGGAAAAGAGTCAAACAAAAAGGACTGATCCGAAACTGAAAGCATAGGTCGACGCAATAGATCAGAAAAAAGGGGTAGTATAAGAAGATCAAAAAGAAAGAAGGCTGCAGGGATGCCGCAAAAGAAAAGGAAAATCCACAATCAGTTACTGAGCTGAGACTTTTTCCTTTCTCGAAAGAAGCCAAAGCAACAGAAGAGAATCCTTCTTGATTTCACCTAAACCAAAACACACACACAACCCAGCTAATCAGCATATGTATGCACACCCACACATCGTGTTAATACACACTAATATACCCCCCAAAAAAATGCAAAACATATGCTCCGTCCACCCACACTCACCAAAGAAACACACTCATATACTTATACACCTAAGAAACATAGACACACTTATATTTTGCCTAACGGTGCCAAGGCCTGGGGGCACAAGGCTAGCCAGACCCTTGGTGCCCCTCAACTATCTCCTCCCCTTATATATGCTTTATGGAGGTTTTTCAAAGTGACTTTAGCGGACATCTTTTGAACTGCAGAAACATAACAACCAGAGCCTAGGACATAGTGTCTGGACTTTTGTCGAACGCCCTAGCTACATCGCGTTACTTTGAATTTATGAGGTGTCATGATGCAAGATGCCACCAAGACATGTTCATTTTTGCATCCTAGTCAATTAGGGTCTGAAAACTAGTGTGTTCTTTTTTCATAACTTACAAATTTAAAGATCATCTAAAATACGATAATTACTACCGGTGAAAACTTTCAAACAACCACCACAATTGTTAAGAAAACACATTATTAATATTTAAAAATGAAAAATAGAACATCTACTCAAAGATATTCAAAAGGAATAAAAATGTAAACATGCAAGGAGCCGACCTGTATGCTCTTCAAAAGTATGTGCAGAGTTGTGTCACTTAAACCTGGATTACCATAAACAAAACTGCCATTGTTCATTCGTATCCAAATCAATATGGTGTAGGATCTTCAAGTTTTAACATCAGTGCCTTTGTAGTTCGATAACTGCAAGAAAATCTTAAGCAAAGGATGAAGATCGAGAATGATAATTAAGAACTTCACGAGAAGAGAAAAGAAAACGCTAAAAAAATCATTCCGCAAAATAAATACTACACAATACCCAAAAGAAAACCAACCTCTTGGATTGCCGCTTTATGAGCCTCCCAAATTTTAATAGGTTGGTTTTTCCTCCATCTTTAAGGTACTGCATTCAATAAGCAATATTACACATTGAATCATAGCACAAAAATTTAAGAAATAAAATACTATAAGCAAGTAATTGACACAAAAATTCAAGTAATTGTCAAATTGAGTTATGGCACAAAAAATGTAAGACATAAAATACTGTAAAGAAGTAATTGGCAGCAGAATAGTTTTATGCCTTGAATAATGACTAGTAGAAAAACTAAAGCACAAACATGTAGACAAAAGAGACTCATAAAATAACATTNCACAAATCCAAGCCAATTTATCAGCAAATTGCGAAGGATTGTGTGCGATCAGATCGCAGAGTTCGATCATCGACTCCATTGCTTTACAATGCTCAATATTTTCGGAGAGAGGAGAGAGAAATCATCTGGTGGTGGAATTTAGGGTTTACGGAGATAGATCGTAGGTGGAGGTTCGTAAATTGGGACTCAGGAGGTCGATGTCGTCTGCTGAGTTTCTGATTATATATATATATGTTGTTGGTTGCGTCTCTCTGACGAGATCATTGGTTTTAAATCTCTGATTTTGTTTCCTTTTTCTTTTTTATTACCGTTGCCCCAAATTTGGAAACCAAGCTATACTTTCTTTACCTCCAAGTTTTCTCAATTGACCGTTTGATTCAATTTTTGTTACTTGACATCAATGAATTAGGTCACTAATTAAGTCTCTAAATTAGATATTTATAATATTATTATTTATTTTTTATTAATAGATTTTTAATTAATATATTTTTATCTATTTAATGATGCAAGAGTTCTCAGAGAGTTTCTATAATTATGATTAGTTGCTTGGTGAAATAATTTTTTAATTGAAAGGCTGTAATTATTTGAATTCTAAAATTAGGTTTAAATAGTATTCTTTCATTTTTTGGGTCTCTATGCTTTGAATCGAGCACTTATTTAAAGTTTTACTATTTACAAAATGTTTAATACAAATTTGGGATAATTTCTTTTAATGAGTTTTATTTATAATTGATTTGGTATAAATAGTTTTTAAACCACCAAAAAAAAAAAATTAATCGTAGTTAGAAAGGTCGTGAGTTTTTCATTAAATTCATTCTCCTCAAAATGTTAATCTAAATTTAGTCACTTTCAAACTTATTTCTCTAACTCATTTATTTTTTGAAAACGTTGCTTTAAATAATGAGATGCAAAATGAGTTTAAACACTCACCTTTCTTCATCCACTTTTCTTTTCTACAACCAACCCATTATATCTAACCATCGCTGGACGCCTTTTCATATCTCTTTCATTTACCTTAGTTCATTGTCAATATCCACCAGCAACCACCTATACTTTTTCTTTTCTTCCTTTTCATCTTTTCCAACAAGTCGTCGACCATTACCACCTCTATTTTGATTTTTCAAATGAAGTGAGTTGGACTCAAATCGGTCTTAGATTTTTCTGTTTTAATTTTATGTGAATTAGTGTTAGGTAGTGGCCAGTGTTGGTGATGGCAGTGTGTTGTTGGTGATGGGTGATTTGGGTTTTGGGATGTTTGGTGGCTGTTGGTGAGGAATTGAAGAAAGATTAAAGAATGGTAATGGAGTAAGGGCGATGGAGGCGCAGTTACAATGCAGAGAGGTCTTTGGCAGTGGCACCAACGGTGGTGTTCCGATTTCGATTTCATTTTGATGTCAAAATTTAAATTGAAATTTTGTCTTCGAATTTTGATTCACAACAGTATCGCACTCATGCCACAACATTGAATTGGTGCAGACTTGCTGAAGAAGAAGATAGAGTAAAAATGGTTGAGTGCGTTGCTTTTGTATACCGACAAATGGACACCCCTACAGCTATCTCTTCAAAACCCAAGCTTGCATTTTATGAGGATTCCAAGAAGCCAACTATCTAAATTGCAATACGGCAACACTAAAATAACATTATTCAGTCACTTATCTACCACACAGTTTACGCAAAAAAAAAAACACACCCTTGGAGGCTTGAAACGGAAGTAGCTCTTGTCGTTCAATTTAAGAACATATGCAGAAAAAGGTTGGTATTTTCCATGCAACATATTAGTCTGCAAGTAATACCTAGTCATGATATGCATACGGTTGCNAAGAACATATGCTGAAAAAGGTTGGTATTTTCCATGCAACATATTAGTCTGCAAGTAATACCTAGTCATGATATGCATACGGTTGCTTGATAAACAATTATAGTAATTGTTCAAGTTTATTGTCTCATTAGATTTATTATTTTTCGGAAGTTCGTTAAGAGGGAAAATGGCTGGATTGGAATGAAGGGCATTTATCTTTTGAAGTGTATCATTGGAGCCAGAAATATTTTCTATTCTTGTGGGTTGGAAGGCATTTACATTTCCAGGAAGAAGGTGGAGGAAGAAAATTGGAATCATTAAACGTGTGGCAATCAATTCTTTTTATACCGACTGCAACACAAATGACCTTATTTGTGCCCAAATAAAGGTGTAGGTGTCATGTGTTGCTTAGACATTCTGAATTTAAATCTTGTCAATCGTATTGAGGCCAGACCACGAAGGATTTATCGCTCATGAATACTCTAGTCCCAATCGTAGATGGCTTGCCTATCACCAGGGAAGATAGTTGAGGTGCGCGAAAGTTGGACTGAACACTCTGACCATTTGAACAAAAGAAATAAAGCCTTATATTGAAGCTGGAAGTGACCAAAATTTTCCAAAGATAACCCTTAGGTAGGTCCCCTAATGAGCCCAAATCTAACTGAGTCAGACCCAATAAATCAAGTTAACCCAAATTAGCTAAAAGACAAATCCAGCTCAGTTTCAACCCAACCCAAGGTCCGAAGAGTCCAAGAAGAATTAGAGCACATGGAGAGAAATCTTCGAGATACACACCCTCGAGGATTAAGGCTACTTTAATTGCACTTATCTTTTGTAGTTATCCTCTCCGAAAACCTAGTACCTTCACCTTTACGTTATCACCTCAACCAAGTTTCTGTACCTATAAATTGTAAGTCCTCTCTACATGAGAGGACACAGTGATCTCACCACATCTATCTACACACTTTCTCTCCTAGCTATTGTACCACTCCTGGAGCTGGCCTTGTCTCTCCCTCTCTCTTCCTTTATTTTATCAATAAAGGTTCACCGGTCACCGTAGCCGTTTCTCGGAATGGAATAAGTCATCCAGACCGAACCACTATATATCTGTGTGTTGACCCAATATTTATTATTTTTGCCATTTATTACTTTATTAATTGTCCATTAATTATACCTTTATCACATACTCGACTGTTGATCTTACATGAGACAGTTTTGTGCAACAACAGTTTGGCACCATCTGTGCGAATCGACTAAGTTTTCTACTACCTTACTACTTCATGGTAATCACGACTAGGTCGATAAGTCAACAACCAGGAGACAACATCCCCGCCCCCCAGAAGGGGGCTCCGCCTCCCCTCGCACCCTCAAAACTATCTGCTACAATGACTCCAGTTGTCGGACAATAGCTTCTACAGACTATGCAGCTGCTGGTAAAGCAGAACCAGCAAAGCATTTAGTTGATGCTCACTAAGGGAGGCGTCGCCCCTCAGCCTGTAGGAGAAATACCACTTCTTACAACGGGAGAAGCACAATAACCTATTCACTCTGGACGCCAAGCAACCCCCCACCATGGGGCCCCTCACCCCAGTAGTCGCTCCTCAGTGCGAAGGAAACTCACATATTCCCCCTCCTCATGTATCTGTGCATAAACACGAAGGAGAAAGCTAGTATGCCGATCATGGAAGCCATTACAACAACCCGACAGAGGTTGTCTCCAACCAATGGGACGAGAAGATTAGAGAGGTGCAAAACTAACTCGGTGACACCCTCAACGCCATCAAGGCACAAGCCTCCAAAACGGCGAATTACCTGGTAAGGCGCACTGATACCCTGTTTGTTACAGACATCGTCAAGTACCTCCTACCCTCGAAGTTTAAGATGTCTGCCATCGAGATCTTCGACGGTATCAAGGATCCCCTGGATCATCTTGACACCTCTAAGTCTTTTATACAACTCCACAACGTGTCTGATGAGATCATGTGTAAAGCCTTCTCCACCACCTTGAAGGGGTCTGCTCGACAATGGTTCGCGAAGATCAAACCCTCTTCCATCCACTCCTTAGCGGAGCTGAGTAAATCTTACGTCTCCCACTTCATTGGGGAACGCCGACATCAGAAGCCTGTTACCCACCTGCTCACCATCAAGCAGGACTGGGATGAAAGCCTTAGGAGCTACCTCACTCGTTTTAACGAGGAAGCTCTCCAGATCAAGGAGCCAGACGGGTAAGGTAGCTTTGACCGCCTTTATTGCTGGTCTGTGCTCCTTTAGCTTCATGTTCTCTGTCATCAAGAAGCCGCCCTCCAGCATGCCCGAGCTACTGTCAGGGGCACAAAAGTACATAAACGTCGAGGATGTCACCAAAGTCTGTCAAGGTGAGTCTTCCTGAATAAGAGAGAAAATGAAGGACACTCGTGAAGACAAAGGGGAGATAGAGAGCAAAAGACAACGAAACGAGAGAGTCTTTGTCAAAGACCGTCTTAGTCCAGTACCCCAAAGAGAATGACAACCCTTCACGCCACTCAACGCCTCGGTGGAGCACATTCTGTTCAAGATACAAGATGACCCCACACTCCATTGGCCCGGAAAAATGAAGTCCACCTGAATCGTAAAAACTCAAGCAAGTATTGTCATTTTCATCGCGATCATGGTCACGATATTGATGACTGTTATGAGCTTAAGAGGCAGATCGAAGAGCTCATACATCGTGGCCAGCTGAGGTAGTATGTTACTGGCAGAGGACAAATCCCGTCACCTGGCTAGGACTAGGATGACAAAGAACGCCAGCAACCCCTCGGAGAAATCCAGACAATCTCTGGAGGATAAGAGGAGGAGGCAACTCTAACTTTGCCAAGAAAGCTAGACAGGCAAAGGCGCATGAATCTCGCCCGACAAAGACACCCCGACAAGGGAAAGATGAGATAATCACCTTCTCAGATAGGGATTTTAAAGGAATCCAGCTCTCTCAAGATGATCCCCTCGTCTTAACCATGATGGTAGCCAACTACCAGGTTAAGAGAATTTTGGTCGAAAATGACAGTTCAACCGATATCTTGTTCGCACTAGCCTATGACAGCCTCTACCTCGGTAGGGAGAGATTACAATCCATCAGGACACCCATTGTTGGATTCTCAGGGGAGAGGGTTTATCCCTTAGGTTCCATCACCCTGTCGGTCACCGTAGGGACAGCGCCAAGAAGCTCTACCATCATGGTAAACTTCAGTGTATTGGACTATCCCTCTACCTACAATATCATACTTGGACTCCCCGCTCTCAACACCCTAAGGGCAGTGTCGTCCGCCTGTTATATTGTTCTTCATTTTGCAACCCTCTGTGAGATCAGAAAAGTCAGAGGAAACCAAGTTGCTGCCCAAGAATGCTATGTGGCCTCTTTGAGAATCAAGAAATCCCAAAAGGCCCTCTAGGTGGAAGTGCTCAGTTTCGCACTCTTTCGCTAGTAACCAAGAAGCTCGGCCTAATCTTATCTCTGCTCCCAAGCAGGCTCAATCTCCAACTTAGTGCCTCCTTCATGAGTCGCCAAAAGCTCAGTCTCGATAGGTGTTACTCTTTCATGAGCCAACCTCAACTACTCTCAGCAACTCCCCATGGCTGCCTCTCTGTTACTAGATATCTGAATGTCTTTCCAAGCTTGATCATCCTTGAAAAAGGCAGGGAAAAGCTGCAGCCTCGTACAAGCATTCAAAAAGCAGAACATGAAGGAAAAGAGACAAGTACAAAATCAAAGTTGAGAAGAGAGGCATACCTTGGACCTCAAGATCCAACCTCTTTGATATCTCCAAGAGTCACAGACCTCCAAAGTCGCTCCTTGACCAAAGTCAAGTCAAAGCATTGACACCGAGCCACTACTAGAAGCAGAACAACTATATGGAGTTACAATCCCCGTAGAAGACCGCACTGGAGTCTCAACTCTTACAATGGTACAAGGGCTAGCTCTGGTACACACAGGAGTCACAATCTGAAAAGGAGTGGGGCAACACCGGGTCCCATCTCTCGAGAAGCAACCTAGCCATCGAACCTTGACCGAGAAATACTGGAGGCATCAAACCTCACCCTCTTGGGAGGAGGGGAAGACATCACCCTAAAAGTGTAGAAAACCTCCACCATCGCCCTATCAACAGGGCGCCTGTAATTAGAGACAAGGTTAGTATAATAAACCAACATCGAGAAAACATAAAGAAAAAAACAAGATTGGAGAAAAGCGGGTTCGCCTCTTACCCAGTCGAAAACCATCATAGTATCTCTACTTGGTAAAAATCCAGAATGCCAATCCGTCGCCCATGAATGCCTGACAGTTATCTGCCAGAACGCAACTTTCCACCATTGCCGGTTTCACTAATTTATGCTTAAAACTCAAATTCAGAGAGATAGAAGCATTTTTTGAGAAATTTTTTTGACCAAATTGCCTTTGGCAATTAACATGTCATAGATCTCGAAAAATACCTAAATTCAACAAAAAATTCGCCCCAAATGGATAACCGAGCACAAAGTTACGGCCATGCAAAGTTTTGCCCTTTTTCATAGTTTTCTAAATACTCCGACCAACACCCAGCGCCTGCAAGGCGTCGCCTAGCCTGACACTGCTCCTGGCATCGCCCCAGCAGCCTCCTGGGTGCCGCCCTAGCTCGCTCTTGTCCCACCTCACTCCAGCACCTGCCCAACACCTTAGGCGTCACCTAGCTACCTAAGGGCATCGCCCAATCCACTGTCGCCTATGTCCCTACGCCTGCAAGGCGTCGCCAACAAACCCTTCTACGCCATGAGCGTCGCCCGTCAACCTTTTTTGTCATCGCCTGTGATTGGTGTCACCATACCCAACGCCTAGTCGGTGTCACCACCTCCCACGTGCTGTTCACCTCCTTTGCCGAAGTAGCCTCCAGACGTGTCATGGGCGCCGCCAACCTCTCCACCCCCATGGGTGTTGCCTAGGGCACACTAGGCGTCGCCTCCTCTAGCACTATTTAGCTTGCCTCCTCTGGCACTGCCATAAGGATCCTTGAGCGTCGCCTTTGGCTTCGCCATGGCGTTGCCTCGGGCTTTGCTTGGATTTGTCGAGGTGTTGCCTTGGGCTTCATCGAATTAGCCTAAGCACCTGATTCTGTCTACTATCCCCTTAACTGCCTTACTTGTCGACAGTGATCTCACCACACCTCTCTAAACACTTTCTCTCTGCTAGTTATTGCGCCACTCCTGGAACTAGCCTTGTCTCTCCCTCTCTCTTACTTTATTTCATCAATAAAGGTTTATCGGCCACCGTAGCCGTTTCTCGAAGTGGAGTAGGTTATCCGAATCGAACCGCTATATATCTGTGTGTTAACCCAGTATTTACCTTTTTTTCCATTGATTGCTTTATTAATTATCCATTAATTACACCTTATCACACATTCGACTGTTAATCTTGCACGAGACAGTTTTGTGCATCATCATCGTCTATTCACAATGTCTTTATTTATTCTTATTTTGAGTGTCTGAGAACCACAAACCAGCCACAAAATGCTAAGCCTTCACCTATTGTTATCTCAACCCCAAGTAATTAGAGACGGAAAGGCTTTCAAATGTGTATCGGGCATATGAAACCATGGCAAGAACTTTTAACGTGCAGAAGGAAGCCAGTGAAGAATTTGCTACAATAAGAAATATGGTTGTGTTTCAAATAAGAGTGGTAATTTCTACCGCAACCATGAAAACATGACTTGAAATCGACAAGAAATTAGTAGGTTAGGATTGATCATTTCTCAATACAAACCCACATATGACACAACCCGTTATGGGTTTGAATAATGTCAAATACGAACAACGCGAAACTGACACGATTAACACATTTAAGTATTATTATAAGAATAAAATACATTTTTATTATATTTTATCAAGTAGGGAACTAATTTTTATGCAAAAAAGATATTTTTATTGATTTTTATTATTATATTTATTAAGTTAATTTTTAATTTATTAAAAAAAAATATAAGCATAGGTACGATTAAATGATAATGAAATTTAAGATATAAAACTAAACGTTAAATTTTTTATTCACAAGTTATACGGATAAAACAANAGCATAGGTACGATTAAATGATAATGAAATTTAAGATATAAAACTAAACGTTAAATTTTTTATTCACAAGTTATACGGATAAAACAAATACAATTGTCATCCTAGTTTCAAAATGTGTGGCATCCTGTCTGATATGTTGGTCCAATATCAGACAGGATGCTACAACTTATTTTTTTACTTGGTTTCACCAAGAGCAAGCATTCTTTCTAGAGGAAAGAGTGGCATCTTCACTTTCCAATTAGAGTTATGTTTACATAGTTCGATTTCTCATGCTATGTACGATGTTTCAGTGAAGGAATAGTCAAGTGGATGTCCATTTAAACGTAAGTCAGAATTGTTGCAAATTGTGTACACAGAAGTGAATGGGCATATGAAAAACATGTTTGGTAGTGCTTTTGATTAATTCCAGCATTATTTTCTGATTTATCCCCCTTGAACTTCTCATTACATTAACAGTGTTAGAGAGCGGTTGGAGACAAACAAATGTCTGGCTCCCCATGTCTCTGTGTCGAAATGGTTTGTCACCAGACCCACCTCTACGGTAGGAGTTTAATAAATAATGTAGTTCTTGTTGTATAGAAACACAATTACCACGATCAAAGTTGTCCTATGCATTCCAAGCTATTGTATCTTACAACCCAAATTGGGCATATTCACGTCAGATCATCCAAAAAATGTTACCCCAAATTATAATATTTTTGTAACTGATCTTCATGAATACACACAGAATTTAGCAAAAAAGGGGGAGAGAGAATATTACATAAGCAGTCATAAGTATGTACATATCGAATGAAGAGAATATTCGTAAGCAGTCATAAGTAAGTACATATCAAAAAGAGAGAATTTTCCTAGGCAGTCAAGTTAAGTAAAAGTACATATCAAAAAGGGAGAATTTTCCAAAGCATGTTTGTATTATACTGAAATTATAGTAGTTCAAAAGAAACAACAAAGATATTTTCAGCTTCCATATCCAGAATTTGCTTCTTAAGTTTCGTCATTCCCTCGTACACATCTAGCAGATCTGTTGACNTTCAGCTTCCATATCCAGAATTTGCTTCCTAAGTTTCGTCATTCCCTCGTACACATCTAGCAGATCTGTTGACTTGTCCATCAGCACACTTCTCGGTGTGTTTATCTCAGTTTTGAGTTTACCTAAAGCTGTTAATGTGCAAGCATTGACTTGCTTTTCAGCTTCCTTATGTAACGCAAGCTCCACATAATCCTTGTTTCAGGTTTTGAGCCAGTCGAGTCCCTTCAAAATTCTCTCCTTAGAAACAAGGGAAGAATGCCCAGGCAAAAATTCTCGTAGGAGTTGTGCCCCAGCATATCCATGTCCAAAGAGTGCGAGGGCAATAACAATTGCTCGCACAGAAAATTTTCTCCTCACTGGGATTTCCACCATGCTCTTCACCTAGTCCTTGGTTTGGCTTGGAGTAAGAGCAGCCCTTTTAGCAACTATATTTTGCCACATACCCAGAATGGTTCTGCAAAAGAAAACAATACATTTTACTTCAAAACATAACAAGTAAACTTTTGGCAAGTAAAAATGATATGCAATATTTTTTTCCTGGTAAGTAACATGGTTTCTATTAACTGAATCTCTATATTCTATTTAAATGTAGTAGTGTTGAGAAGTCTCCAATCTTTCATTCCAAATTTTTGAATTTTTGATTTTTTTAGCCATGAAAATGCTTACTTGGCTTCTTATGATTAGTCCTTCCACCCATTTTTACGTCATTTAATCGTTTTTTCTCAAGATAAGGACAAGTCTATATTTAAACTAACTGATAACTCCCACTTCTCATGTAACCTCCAGGTTTCCAACTGTTCAACTTTCCACTCATTCACGTCTCTCTCTCCATATTCACATATCTCCAACCTTTTTGACTATTCATGCATGGTATATTACATAGCAGGGAAGAGAGACAAACCAGAATGGAACCCTACTGTGTGTGACGTGCATTGCTACGACATTATAGCAATGTTGCTCCCATCTGTTCGTTGAGGGTAAGTTCCAATACATTCATGCACATGGTGAATTTGAGGGTAATGGTTGCATGGGGTAGGCTATGTTTGATATGTTGCCCACCCCCCGAGGAAGGGGGAGGCAGTAGGCTGACGTGGTTTGGCTGAGGGGCTGGACTGTTGTGTTTGCAACTAGAGCTGGTGGGGGCTTGGAGCAATATCGATTGTGTTATGGAAAATCTTGAGAAGTTTTGTTATATCATTAGCAAAGCAAAAATGTAAAATCCCCTCCTCTTCATTTTTATAGAAAACACCATTTTATTAAAAGTAAAAAAATGAAGAGCAGAGATGGGTAAGTAGTCCAACCTAAATACAAACCATCGAAAAGCAGTACATAAAAAGGTAAAAAAAAAATCAAAACAAGAAAACAAGCTAATCAATCACAAGCCACCTTCCAGTTCACCAAGATTTCAAAAGGCGGAATATTTGCAAATTCCTTTGAAACCAAAGCACAAAAAAGAGTTGCAAAAGAGTGAATTCGGTTCCAAACCCCATCAAACTTTTCATACTTATCTTCAAAGATTCTTGAATTTCTCCCCAACCAAATCACCCAAATTATTGCATAGAAAGCACATCCCCAAAGAGTACTTCCTTTACTTCCCTTTCCAAAACCTTTATAATCCACAACCAACATTGTTGAAATTGTGAGAATCAAGAAAGAAAGAGGATCGAGATTACGATTGATCATAAGCATTTTAAAGTCAAGTTTGAAGGTTTGCATGGTGAACTTATTCGCATAACGGAATGGAATCAGTTTGGATATTTCTCATGCTTAGTGAATAGAAGTTGTGTGAGATGGTTGAAGGAGATGTTTTCTAAAGCTTTATCCAGGAATCAACAAGATATTTTCCTTAGAAAGTTTAGGAGGGATGAATATTGTATGTGGATGGAATTGGAAAATAGCAGGTTTGGGGAGTTTGCCAGGATTACACAAATGATGAATAATGGTAAAAGAAAGGGTTTGATTATTCCCCAAGGCTCCCAAGGCATTGGATGGAAAGGGTTTAGAGGATTAATGGAGGATGCTCTTTCAGGTGGAAGGAATACTCTGATACAAGAAGAAGAAAATCAAAGTTTGATGGTGGTATCAAAATGTAGAGTCAAAGAGCAAGAAAATGGGGCATGGGCTGAGATGCATAAGGAAAATACTCCTGCAAATGTTAAGGGGTATGAAAATATGCTTAAAGAAGAGGTTAAATGGAGGTGAGTTGTGGTATGTGTTAAAGCAAGTTCATTTGTGTACTCCCAGGCATGCTTAGTACAGGCTTTAAAAATAAAGATTCATCTACAGCCTTTCCAAGTAGACAAAGACATTTTTTTTCTACGAATGTTGAAGAAAACAAGAATGTTCAGTCAAAAGGAGAAAGGAATACTACAAGGCGAAGGTAGTACGGAGATTTTGTGCATTGGGTGAAAGGTTGAAGATGAGAGTTGTTGAAACTAGCATATTGGAAAATAAATCAGCCAAAAATGAGCTGCAAACAAAGGGGGATTACGTGTCAATAGGAGAAAGACAAGGCCACAATAAATGCAAAGATTTGGTTTGATTGAAAAAAATTCTGATGACTGGATCAGTGCCATTAATCTTGCTGATTTCCAACAGAAAATATTTGACAAGGATAATTCAAATATGGAATGTAATTTGAATTCAAAATCTGAGTTAATTAAGGATAAGGCAGAGGAGATGGATCACGAAGGGTTTTGTTAAGGAAGAAAGGTGGGCTGAGATAAAGAAACAAATGGGATGGAAACAAATGTTTTTACTAATGGGCTTGGTAAGGTGGGCCGTTTTAATTTAAGAGGGTTTTACAGAATTGTAGAGGCCTGGTCCACAAACGTTTGTTTGTTGGGGAGAGCTCAAATGATAGGGCTTTCTCACACAGGCAAAGGGGGGTCTCTCCGTAGACGAAGCAAAGGCTCTCCTTAAAGTCGAAAACTGATGATTAAGGTTGCTGAAGCTAATCGTCGAGCAAAGGGGGGATTGGAGCTTCTGATAGGATCTCCTTAGCCAAGGCAGAGTTGACAAGGGGCAAAGGAAGTAGTGAAAAAGGGGCTATAGTCGGAGAGGAGATCTGCGATGGTTGGCAAAGCTAGAGGGAAGATTTTGAAGTCCGTTTCGACATTATGGATGGACAGAGACACATACATTTGCTTTCAGAAGATGAAGAAGTTTGCTGCAAGAACTTCTAAAGATATAAATTAGCAAATAAGGAAGTAAAAAAGATAGTTCGATATGCTAAGTTTAAAAGCTTACGATGAATTGTACAAAAAAACTAGATAGTAAAGAGGGAGAAAAAGACATTTATAAACTAGCTAAAATTAGAGAAAAGAAAATAAAAGACTTTAACCAAGTTAAGTGCATCAATGGTGAAGACTCAAAGGCGAAAAGCTATNGATTGTGTTATGGAAAATCTTGAGAAGTTTTGTTATATCATTAGCAAAGCAAAAATGTAAAATCCCCTCCTCTTTATTTTTATAGAAAACACCATTTTATTAAAAGTAAAAAAAATGAAGAGCAGAGATGGGTAAGTAGNAAGAAACTATTAAATAAAAATCACTTAGGAAACTTAGAAGAGATAGAAAATGGTAGAATTCATGAAACATTTTTTTGTAAGATAAAGAATTCGGAGGTAAAATTTGCATTGAAGAAAATGAAATTAGGCAAGGCTTTAGGACCGGATGAGATTCCAATTGAAGTTTGGAAGTGCTTAGGGAATGATGGGGTGTTGTGGCTAACAAAATTATTCAATAGAATTATTGGTACTAAAAAAATGCCTAATGAATGGAGAAAATACCTATCTATAAAAATAAAAGAGATATTCAAAATTGTAATAAATATAGAGAGATAAAATTGATAAGTCATACAATGAAACTATGAAAAATGGTCATTGAACGTCGCCTAAGAGTTGAGACTACAGTCTCGGAAAATTAGTTTGGGTTTATGCCTAATAGATCAATTACAGAAGCTATATATTTATTGAGGACACTCATAGAAAAATATAGAGAGAAGAAGAAAAATCTCCATATGGTATTTATAGATTTAGAAAAGGTGTATGATAAAGTATCTAGAAATATAATATGTAGAGTGCTTGAGAGAAAAAAGAGTAATGAATAGATATATTGAGGTGATAAAGGATATGTATGAAGGAGTTATAACTACAATTAGATCTTCCGTAAGAGAAGGNTGATGGAATTGGAAAATAGCAGGTTTGGGGAGTTTGCCAGGATTACACAAATGATGGATAATGGTAAAAGAAAGGGTTTGATTATTCCCAAAGGCTCCCAAGGCATTGGATGGAAAGGGTTTAGAGGATTAACGGAGGATGCTCTTTCAGGTGGAAGGAATACTCTGATACANACGACATATAGTATTTACAGATGATATTGTATTAGTAGATGAAACTTGAAGGGGGATTAACAATAAGCTAAAAATTTGGAGAGAGATATTCGAGTCTAAAGGGTTTAAAATAAGTATGAGTAAAACTGAATATATGCAGTGCAATTTTAATAATAGAAGAAGTAGACATAGTGAAAAAGTTAAAATTGAAAATCAAGAATTACCAATGAATAAATGATTTAAATATTCTAAGATTNTCACATAGTGAAAAAGTTAAAATTGAAAATCAAGAAATACCAATGAATAAACGATTTAAATATTCTAAGATTGATCATTAAAAATGATGAAGAGATTGGAGATGATGTAACTCATAGAATTAACGCCAGTTGGCTTAAGTGGAGAAAAACCTCCGGCATATTAGGTGATAGAAAGATACCAATAAAATTGAAAAGTAAGTTTTATCGAACAATTNAGACAAGGCCACAATAAATGCAAAGATTTGGTTTGATTGAAAAAAATTCTGATGACCTGATCAGTGCCATTAATCTTGCTGATTTCCAACAGAAGATATTTGATAAGGATAATTCAAATATGGAATGTAATTTGAATTCAAAATCTGAGTTAATTAAGGGTAAGGCAGAGGAGATGGATCACGAAGGGTTTTGTTAAGGAAGAAAGGTAGGTTGGGATAAAGAAACAAATGGGCTGGAAACAAATGTTTTTACTAATGGGCTTGGTAAGGTGGGCCGTTTTAATTTAAGAGGGTTTTATAGAATTGTAGAGGCCTGGTCCACAAACATTTGTTTGTTGGGGACAGCTCGAATGATAGGGCTTTCTCACACAGGCAAAGGGGGGTCTCTCCATAGACGAAACAAAGGCTCTCCTCAAAGTCGAAAACTGATGGTTAAGGTCACTGAAGCTAATCGTCGAGCAAAGGGGGGATTGGAGCTTCCGATAGGATCTCCTTAGCCAAGGCAGAGTTGACAATGGGCAAAGGAAGTAGTGAAAAAGGGGCTATAGTCGGAGAGGAGATCTGCGATGGTTGGCAAAGCTAGTGGGAAGATTTTGAGGTCCGTTTCAACATTATGGATGGACAGAGACACATACATTTGATTTCAAAAGATGAAGAAGTTTGCTGCAAGAACTTCTAAAGATATAAATTAGCAAATAAGGAAGTAAAAAAGATAGTTCGATATGCTAAGTTTAAAAGCTTACGATGAATTGTACAAAAAAACTAGATAGTAAATAGGGAGAAAGAGACATTTATAAACTAGCTAAAATTAGAGAAAGGAAAACAAAAGAATTTAACCAAGTTAAGTGCATCAATGGCGAAGACTCAAAGGCGAAAGGCTATTTTAAGAAACTATTAAATAAAAATCACTTAGGAAACTTAGAAGAGATAGAAAATGGTAGGATTCATGAAACATTCTTTTGTAAGATAAAGAATTCGGAGGTATAATTTGCATTGAAGAAAATGAAATTAGGCAAGGCTTTAGGACCGGATGAGATTCCAATTGAAGTTTGGAAGTGCTTAGGGAATGATGGGGTGTTGTGGCTAACGAAATTATTCAATAGAATTATTGGTACTAAAAAAATGCCTAATGAATGGAGAAAGAGTATTTTAGTACCTATCTATAAAAATAAAAGAGATATTCAAAATTGTAATAAATATAGAGGGATAAAATTGATAAGTCATACAATGAAACTATGAAAAATGGTCATTGAACGTCGCCTAAGAGTTGAGACTACAGTCTCGGAAAATTAGTTTGGGTTTATGCCTAATAGATCAATTACAGAAGCTATATATTTATTGAGGACACTCATAGAAAAATATAGAGAGAAGAAGAAAAATCTCCATATGGTATTTATAGATTTAGAAAAGGTGTATGATAAAGTATCTAGAAATATAATATGTAGAGTGCTTGAGAGAAAAAAGAGTAATGAATAGATATATTGAGGTGATAAAGGATATGTATGAAGGAGTTATAACTACAATTAGATCTTCCGTAAGAGAAGGTAAAGAATTTCCAATCACGGTGGGATTACACCAAGGATTGGCCCTAAGTCCATACCTACCTCACTAGGCCCATTCAAGATGATGTCCCACGACATATAGTATTTACAGATGATATTGTATTAGTAGATGAAACTTGAAGGGGGATTAACAATAAGCTAAAAATTTGGAGAGAGATATTCGAGTCTAAAGGGTTTAAAATAAGTATGAGTAAAACTGAATATATGCAGTGCAATTTTAATAATAGAAGAAGTAGACATAGTGAAAAAGTTAAAATTGAAAATCAAGAATTACCAATGAATAAATGATTTAAATATTCTAAGATTGATCATTAAAAATGATGAAGAGATTGGAGATGATGTAACTCATAGAATTAACGCCAGTTGGCTTAAGTGGAGAAAAACCTCCGGCATATTAGGTGATAGAAAGATACCAATAAAATTGAAAAGTAAGTTTTATCGAACAATTATAAGGATAACAATGTTGTATGGGACAAAATATTGGGTTACTGGGAAACAACATAGTGACAAAATGAGTAGCGGAAATGAGAATGTTATGGTAGATGTGTGAAAAAACTAGAAAGCATAGAATACGAAATAATCCTATTAGATAAATGGTAGGAATAGCTCAGGCACTGGTTTGAAAAAGTTATAGAATTTCTCTTAATAGTACTAAAAATAAGGATAAACCTAAATTAACATCGAAAAAAATAATAAAAAAATATTTAACTTAAATGAGTGTATAGCACATGATCGAAATGAATGACGTAGACGGACTCATATAGCCAACCTAAAATGATTGGGACATAAGTCTTAGTTTGGTTTGGTTTGGTTACAAAGATTGCAGCGATGCTATGCTTGCTGCAAGAGAGTGGTATGACAATGCTGAGTTGGAGAAGAGTTTGGAGGATTCATTATATTGCTGTGATATTGATAACGAGAGAAAGATACAAACTGATTAGGTATANAGCTCGAATGATAGGGCTTTCTCACACAGGCAAAGGGGGGTCTCTCCATAGACGAAACAAAGGCTCTCCTCAAAGTCGAAAACTGATGGTTAAGGTCACTGAAGCTAATCGTCGAGCAAAGGGGGGATTGGAGCTTCTGATAGGATCTCCTTAGCCAAGGCAGAGTTGACAATGGGCAAAGGAAGTAGTGAAAAAGGGGCTATAGTGGGAGAGGAGATCTGCGATGGTTGGCAAAGCTAGAGGCAAGATTTTGTGGTCTGTTTCAACATTATGGATGGACAGAGACACATACATTTGATTTCAGAAGATGAAGAAGTTTGCTGCAAGAACTTCTAAAGATATAAATTAGCAAATAAGGAAGTAAAAAAGATAGTTCGATATGCTAAGTTTAAAAGCTTACGATGAATTGTACAAAAAAACTAGATAGTAAAGAGGGAGAAAAAGACATTTATAAACTAGCTAAAATTAGAGAAAAGAAAACAAAAGACTTTAACCAAGTTAAGTGCATCAATGGTGAAGACTCAAAGGCGAAAGGCTATTTTAAGAAACTATTAAATAAAAATCACTTAGGAAACTTAGAAGAGATAGAAAATGGTAGGATTCATGAAACATTCTTTTGTAAGATAAAGAATTCGGAGGTAAAATTTGCATTGAAGAAAATGAAATTAGGCAAGGCTTTAGGACCGGATGAGATTCCAATTGAAGTTTGGAAGTGCTTAGGGAATGATGGGGTGTTGTGGCTAACGAAATTATTCAATAGAATTATTGGTACTAAAAAAATGCCTAATGAATGGAGAAAGAGTATTTTAGTACCTATCTATAAAAATAAAAGAGATATTCAAAATTGTAATAAATATAGAGAGATAAAATTGATAAGTCATACAATGAAACTATGAAAAATGGTCATTGAACGTCGCCTAAGAGTTGAGACTACAGTCTCGGAAAATTAGTTTGGGTTTATGCCTAATAGATCAATTACAGAAGCTATATATTTATTGAGGACACTCATAGAAAAATATAGAGAGAAGAAGAAAAATCTCCATATGGTATTTATAGATTTAGAAAAGGTGTATGATAAAGTATCTAGAAATATAATATGTAGAGTGCTTGAGAGAAAAAAGAGTAATGAATAGATATATTGAGGTGATAAAGGATATGTATGAAGGAGTTATAACTACAATTAGATCTTCCGTAAGAGAAGGTAAAGAATTTCCAATCACGGTGGGATTACACCAAGGATTGGCCCTAAGTCCATACCTACCTCACTAGGCCCATTCAAGATGATGTCCCACGACATATAGTATTTACAGATGATATTGTATTAGTAGATGAAACTTGAAGGGGGATTAACAATAAGCTAAAAATTTGGAGAGAGATATTCGAGTCTAAAGGGTTTAAAATAAGTATGAGTAAAACTGAATATATGCAGTGCAATTTTAATAATAGAAGAAGTAGACATAGTGAAAAAGTTAAAATTGAAAATCAAGAATTACCAATGAATAAATGATTTAAATATTCTAAGATTGATCATTAAAAATGATGAAGAGATTGGAGATGATGTAACTCATAGAATTAACGCCAGTTGGCTTAAGTGGAGAAAAACCTCCGGCATATTAGGTGATAGAAAGATACCAATAAAATTGAAAAGTAAGTTTTATCGAACAATTATAAGGATAACAATGTTGTATGGGACAAAATATTGGGTTACTGGGAAACAACATAGTGACAAAATGAGTAGCGGAAATGAGAATGTTATGGTAGATGTGTGAAAAAACTAGAAAGCATAGAATACGAAATAATCCTATTAGATAAATGGTAGGAATAGCTCAGGCACTGGTTTGAAAAAGTTATAGAATTTCTCTTAATAGTACTAAAAATAAGGATAAACCTAAATTAACATCGAAAAAAATAATAAAAAAATATTTAACTTAAATGAGTGTATAGCACATGATCGAAATGAATGACGTAGACGGACTCATATAGCCAACCTAAAATGATTGGGACATAAGTCTTAGTTTGGTTTGGTTTGGTTACAAAGATTGCAGCGATGCTATGCTTGCTGCAAGAGAGTGGTATGACAATGCTGAGTTGGAGAAGAGTTTGGAGGATTCATTATATTGCTGTGATATTGATAACGAGAGAAAGATACAAACTGATTAGGTATATGATGATATTGCGAGAATGTTTACCGATGATAAGTTGATATCTGTTCAAGAAGAATGTAATATGATACTCCATCACGAATCTAAGGTAATTTGCAATGCTTTTCCTTGTACTTTAGAAGGTAATATTTCCCAAAAAACATCCCACTGATGATTNGAGCTTCTGATAGGATCTCCTTAGCCAAGGCAGAGTTGACAATGGGCAAAGGAAGTAGTGAAAAAGGGGCTATAGTCGGAGAGGAGATCTGCGATGGTTGGCAAAGCTAGTGGGAAGATTTTGAGGTCCGTTTCAACATTATGGATGGACAGAGACACATACATTTGATTTCAGAAGATGAAGTTTGCTGCAAGAACTTCTAAAGATATAAATTAGCAAATAAGGAAGTAAAAAAGATAGTTCGATATGCTACGTCAAAACTTACGATGGATTGTACAAAAAAACTAGATAGTAAATAGGGAGAAAGAGACATTTATAAACTAGCCAAAATTAGAGAAAGGAAAACAAAAGAATTTAACCAAGTTAAGTGCATCAATGGCGAAGACTCAAAGGCGAAAGGCTATTTTAAGAAACTGTTAAATAAAAATCACTTAGGAAACTTAGAAGAAATAGAAAATGGTAGGATTCATGAAACATTCTTTTGTAAGATAAAGAATTCGGAGGTAGAATTTGCATTGAAGAAAATGAAATTAGGCAAGGCTTTAGGACCGGATGAGATTCCAATTGAAGTTTGGAAGTGCTTAGGGAATGATGGGGTGTTGTGGCTAACGAAATTATTCAATAGAATTATTGGTACTAAAAAAATGCCTAATGAATGGAGAAAGAGTATTTTAGTACCTATCTATAAAAATAAAAGAGATATTCAAAATTGTAATAAATATAGAGAGATAAAATTGATAAGTCATACAATGAAACTATGAAAAATGGTCATTGAACGTCGCCTAAGAGTTGAGACTACAGTCTCGGAAAATTAGTTTGGGTTTATGCCTAATAGATCAATTACAGAAGCTATATATTTATTGAGGACACTCATAGAAAAATATAGAGAGAAGAAGAAAAATCTCCATATGGTATTTATAGATTTAGAAAAGGTGTATGATAAAGTATCTAGAAATATAATATGTAGAGTGCTTGAGAGAAAAAAGAGTAATGAATAGATATATTGAGGTGATAAAGGATATGTATGAAGGAGTTATAACTACAATTAGATCTTCCGTAAGAGAAGGTAAAGAATTTCCAATCACGGTGGGATTACACCAAGGATTGGCCCTAAGTCCATACCTACCTCACTAGGCCCATTCAAGATGATGTCCCACGACATATAGTATTTACAGATGATATTGTATTAGTAGATGAAACTTGAAGGGGGATTAACAATAAGCTAAAAATTTGGAGAGAGATATTCGAGTCTAAAGGGTTTAAAATAAGTATGAGTAAAACTGAATATATGCAGTGCAATTTTAATAATAGAAGAAGTAGACATAGTGAAAAAGTTAAAATTGAAAATCAAGAATTACCAATGAATAAATGATTTAAATATTCTAAGATTGATCATTAAAAATGATGAAGAGATTGGAGATGATGTAACTCATAGAATTAACGCCAGTTGGCTTAAGTGGAGAAAAACCTCCGGCATATTAGGTGATAGAAAGATACCAATAAAATTGAAAAGTAAGTTTTATCGAACAATTATAAGGATAACAATGTTGTATGGGACAAAATATTGGGTTACTGGGAAACAACATAGTGACAAAATGAGTAGCGGAAATGAGAATGTTATGGTAGATGTGTGAAAAAACTAGAAAGCATAGAATACGAAATAATCCTATTAGATAAATGGTAGGAATAGCTCAGGCACTGGTTTGAAAAAGTTATAGAATTTCTCTTAATAGTACTAAAAATAAGGATAAACCTAAATTAACATCGAAAAAAATAATAAAAAAATATTTAACTTAAATGAGTGTATAGCACATGATCGAAATGAATGACGTAGACGGACTCATATAGCCAACCTAAAATGATTGGGACATAAGTCTTAGTTTGGTTTGGTTTGGTTACAAAGATTGCAGCGATGCTATGCTTGCTGCAAGAGAGTGGTATGACAATGCTGAGTTGGAGAAGAGTTTGGAGGATTCATTATATTGCTGTGATATTGATAACGAGAGAAAGATACAAACTGATTAGGTATATGATGATATTGCGAGAATGTTTACCGATGATAAGTTGATATCTGTTCAAGAAGAATGTAATATGATACTCCATCACGAATCTAAGGTAATTTGCAATGCTTTTCCTTGTACTTTAGAAGGTAATATTTCCCAAAAAACATCCCACTGATGATTTCTCCTGGGGATGTTCTTTTTTCTGGGGACAGGCATGTCAATGTCGGTGTTCATTCTGGTGATTTTAATTTTTCAAGGGTGGGAGTGTCAATATCCGTATTGGTTCTGGGTCTGATTGTGTTGCTGGAATAACATGGAATTAAGTGAGAAAATGGCGATGTTATCTTCAGTGAAGTATGGGTATAGGAAAGAATTGGTTTCCACAAACTGTGATGTAGCTAATTCAGGTCCATGGGGAGAATAGACATTTGCGGTGTCTGTGTGAACCTAGTTTATTAGGTGTTCCACTTATTACTACCTGTGATCCAATATATTCAAAATTGATGATAGATATCCCATAATTAATGTTGGTCCACTGAACTTTNATATATTCAAAATTGATGATAGATATCCCATAATTAATGTTGGTCCAATGAACTCTGATGTAGTGACAACTAGAGCTATAGTGAGCTTTGAGGGTGAAAGGAGTACAGAGGGAATCGAGGAAGGAGATAGGGATAATAATGAATGTGTTTTGTCGGATGAAGGAAAATGGGTTGTTTTAAAGAATTTTTTATATAAAATGGATTTGTCTCTAGTTCCATCAAAAAAACAAGGGAAGCAAAAAAATGAATGCAGAAATGAGAGGAAGAGAAAGGGAGTGGGAGAGCTAAAAAATTTAGAGTTAGGGATAAATTATGAGGGTGATAGTTGTAAGAAAGGTGGGGGAGGGATCTATATAGTTTCTTATAAAGATTGTTAAGTTGGAATGCCAAAGGATTAGGGTCATGTGCGAAAAGGTTTTCAATAGAGGAGTTTTTGGGAAGAATTGGGATAGATATAGTTACTTTACAAGAAACAAAGTTGGAGGTCATTGATAAGAGTCTTTAGTAGTGTTTGTGGTCTAGGTTCTAGAACTGGGTTTTTCTATTTTTTGTAGGAGTACACGTGGTATTGTCATCATTCGGGACAAGAGATCTATAAGCATGGAAGAAACTCTTGAGTGGGAATTTACTGTTTCAATTAGAGTTAAGCAGGGAGGTCTATGGCTGGTGGTTTACTGGGATTTATGGGCCTAACAAGCCTAGGATTAGGGTCTCATTGTGGGAAAAATTAGTAGGGCTATATGGGGTGTGTGGTCATAGATGGTGTATAGGGGGATATTTTAATGTTACAAGGTATCCAAGGGAGAGGATGAATGGGGGGAGAGAACAACAAAAAGTATTGAAAGATTTTGATTCTTTTATTAGGGAAACCAAGCTTAGGGATGCTACTTCTTGCTCCAGCATGAAAGTTCCATTTTCAACAAAGGATAACGTCCTATGATACTTTCTGTTTTGTCGAGCCCTGCTTTGGTCTTTGGTTTGACGGTTATATGTGCTAAAAATCCGGTACATTCAGTTTTGCTTCCTATCCCAGTCTTTTGCAACACTTCATGTTTACTTCTTTTGTTAGGTCCCCCTTTCGCAAATGGAGTGTTTACATGATCTAATGGTAGGACAGTTAAGCTGTGTAAAAAGTTGGACAGATTTTTATAGTCTATAGGGTGGGAAGATTGTTTTCGTGGGATGAGACAGAAGGCATTGTAGTTTAAATGGGGTCCTTGATTGTTTAGGTATGAGAATATGTGGGTGGAACATAGAGAGTTGAAGGAAAGAATAAGATAATGGTGGGGAGAGGAAAGGGTACTGGGGTGACAAGAATTTTAATTTATGAACAAACTTGAGATAATAAAACATAGATTGAGAGAGTGGAATAAAGAGGTATGTTGGGACATTCGAGAAGCAAAAAGAATTATTTTGGATAGGATTGACGAGGCGAATAAGGTTGAAGGAGGAGGGGGTTTCGAAGAAGCGTTAAAAAGAGAGGCGAGAGCTTAGTGGGTAAAAGAAAGAGATAATACTAAATTTTTTCATAAGGCGGTGAATGGAAACAGAATGAGGAATGGAGCCTGACGTTGGGTCGGTAATTGAGGATGATGGTAGTATTGAGAGGGAAATTATTAGGTTTTTTGAGAAGCTTTATTCGGATCAGATCAAAAGGGTGCTAAATTTAAGTTAAGGGGTCCTGAATGGAGTCTTATAGATGAAAGGGTTGCAAAATGGATGGAAAGGCCTGTTCAGATGGAGAACGTGAGGAGAGCCATTTTTTACTGTAGTAGAAAAAAGGCACCAGATCCGGATGGATTCACCATGACAATGTATTAGGTTTGTTGGGATGAAATAAAGGAAGATTTGATGAGGGTGTCCGAGGAGTTTTTCAAAAAGCGGGTGATTAATAAAGTTTCCCCTATTCAACAAGATTTTACAGACTATCTTTCCCCTATTCAATAGGATTAAGGTATATGAGTTCTTTAAGTCAGTTGTAAGAGAATAAAGAAAGAACAATGCATATCTCTACTTTGTCTCACTATTGATGGGAATCTCTTTAAGCAAACCTTGGTTTGTATGAATATCTTATTTAATGACAAATAATGGTAACTGAAGTTCGCCGCAGTGTCATGCTTGTGTGCTGGGAAATTAGAATATAAAATTCAATTTATTCATGGTTTTTGAGTTCCTGAACAACCAAAATACGATTGAAAAATGGTAATGGTTCCCAAAGTAGATTGTTTAACAAGTTATTAACTTGAAGTTTAGCCTCATTTATTGCCTGTCAGATTAATAGCTTATGGAATCTGCCAACCTCTTGTTTAATTGTTGTTTGAATCAATAGCATGGAAGTTGTTGGTTGTGTAGCTTGAGTACATGGCTTTCAGGGTCAGTGGTAATGTATTTTCGATTATCTTGGATGTTTGTGGCAAACTAGTTTTAGGTACTATGCTATTCTT
>CAUOFW020006602.1:117783-210478 GCA_963454935.2 Ilex paraguariensis
TTTTTTTTTTTTTTGCAAAACAAGGTACATTTGTAACAAGCTCGCCTGAACGTGGGGTATATAATTTGTAAGTGCATACACATTTATTTATGTATCGAGAATCAACACAAACGCTCCTTACTAACCTCGACTAGCGTCTTGCGGTACTTAGTCTTCGGTGACTACCCCTTTCTTGAGATCGGTGAGTTTTCCATCACTCTTTAACCAAATATAAGAAACTCACTTTTTAATGAAACAGCCTGACAGATGATCTAAATGAACCCAAATGAACCCACATGGCAAAACATACCAACTTTCAAAATCAACAAATTCCATCCAAGAATTCTTAAACAAAGGTACCAAGGCATCCACTTCTAGAAGTGAACGGCTTGATAAGCCCTTGTGTGGCCATCCCTGCATCAGGCGAAACTCAAAAATTGTTACAACGGGGTCATAAAAAATGGGGTCAATTCCAAAACCTGTAACCAAGTCAAGAACATTAAAAAAGTCATATAGTAACAATGATACACATAATAAAAATATAAGCACGGACACATAAGGAGGCACATATACATTGAAACAAACACTTCGATAACATAAAAATAATAGAGTAATAACCACACACACACGTTACACACATCAAAACACAAAAAACACTCGAGATAATAAAGATACAAACACACTATCACAAAAACATACAGATACACTATCATAAAAACATACACGCCAAAATAAACATTGTGCAAATAAAAATGCACATAAAAACACATTGATTAAAAGAATACACATACACTAATGAAAGCACACCCCCCCCCCTTAAATCAAAAAACATACGCACACTACTAATTCAAAAAATATGCACACTAACTCACCAAAAACACGCACAGACATGCACATACTATTACACAAACACACGCATGTGCGCAAACCATCACTAAAACAAACACACATAAACACACTAATCCATACAAACCACACACGCTATTTTAACAAACACTAATACACCAAAAAACACACATAATGCATCAAAAAACATAGACACAAACACAAACAAAACACACACACACACACTAATACACCATCCCAAATCACACACGCCAACAAATACACCATTCAAAACGTACAAACATACAACACGCAATAATACAACAACAAATACACAGATTGATGCACCTAAACACACACACACACACACACGTTCACAAAAATGCATACATTTCATCTCATGTAGTGTTAACATGAGCTAATCCACCAAAATCAAGGACACTAACATACAATAACACACGCTATTACACGAACATAAATGCACGCACTAATACGCTAAAAAAACACACATTAATACACCAAAACAAACAAACACACACAGAGACACTAGCTAATCAGTATAGGCATGCACATCCACACAGTGTGAAACACGAATATTCCAAAAAAACACATACTAACACAATAAAAACACCCTATTATACAAACACAAATTAACACATACAGTAATATACCAAAAAAAAAAATCCAAAAACATATGCTCTGTTCACACACTAATACACCAAAGAAACAGACACACTTAAGTTTTGCCCAACAGTGCCAAAGCTTGGGGGAACAAGGCTAGCCGGACCCTTGGTACCCCTCAACTATCTTTACCCCCCAATATATGTTTTGTGGAGGTTTTCCAAAGCGACTTAACCGGATATCTTCTGAACCGAGGAAAATAACCACACGAGCCTAGGGCATAACACCTAGACTTTTGTCAAACACCTTAGCTATATAGCCTTGCTTTGAATTCAAGGGGTGTCATTGTGCAAGACGCCACCCAGACACGTCCATTTCAGCGCCCAAGTCAACTACGGTTAGAAAACTAGTGTCCTTTTGTCATAAGTTGCAAATTTAAAGATCATTTAGAATATGATAATTAAATCAAGTTTTTTACTACCAGTCAAAACTTTCAAACAACCACCACAATTATTAAGAAAGCACATTATTAATATTTAAAAATGAAAACTAGAACATCTACTCAAAGATATTCAAAAGAAATGGTCATGTAGACATGCAAGAAGTCGACCTATATGCTCCAAAAATATGTGTAGAGTTGTGTCACTTGAACCTGGATTACCATAAACAAAAACCGTCATTGTTCATTAGAATCCCAACCAACATGGTGTAGGACCTGCAAGTTTCAACATCAGTGTCTTTATAGTTGAATAACTGCAAGAAATTTTAAGCAAAAGATGGAGATCGGGGATGATAATTAAGAACTTCACAACAAGAAAAGAAAATAAAACGCTAACAATATCAAACTACAAAATCAATACCATACAAAACCCAAAGAAAAATCTACACCTTTCACAAGCCACCGCTTGGATTGGTGCTTTCTGATCCTCCCAAATTTAAATAGGTTGGTCTTTCCTCCATCATCTTTAAGCGACTGCACTCAACAACTAAGAAAAAAAATAAATCATAAGCATTTTAAGTAGAAACTACCATATGCACTAAAATATATGAAAAAAATAACATTCACGTAGACATGCAAGAAAACTTCATAAATGCTTTAGATTATTGCCTTGTAAGTTGTAAGCCTCCCAAAGTTCAACATATTGGTCTCTCCTCCACCATATTAATGTACTGCANCTACACCTTTCACAAGCCACTGCCTGGATTGGTGCTTTATGATCCTCCCAAATTTAAATAGGTTGGTCTTTCCTCCATCATCTTTAAGCGACTGCACTCGACAACTAAGAAAAAAAATAAATCATAAGCATTTTAAGTAGAAACTACCACATGCACTAAAATATATGAAAAAAATAACATTCACGTAGACATGCAAGAAAACTTCATAAATGTTTTAGATTATTGCCTTGTAAGTTGTAAGCCTCCCAAAGTTCGACATATTGGTCTCTCCTCCACCATCTAAATGTACTGAAATCAACAGGGAATATCTAACCTCGTGACAAAACAGTTAACTGGTATGAAAATTTTAAGGAACAAAAAATTGTAAGGAAATAATTGATAACAGAGGAGTCGCATACTTNCTAAATGTACTGAAATCAACAGGGAATATCTAACCTCGTGACAAAACAGTTAACTGGTATGAAAATTTTAAGGAACAAAAAATTGTAAGGAAATAATTGATAACAGAGGAGTCACATATCTTAAATGATGACCCATAGGTTATAGGAAAGGCCAAACTATATTTTTATCAAACCCCACTCCCCCAATAGACTAATAAACAATTATTAAGGAAAAATATAAATCTTAAGCATTTTAAATAGAAATTATCATATGCACTAAAATATATGCTGAAGAAATGGTCACATAGACATGAAAAAAAACAAATCCCCATGCCCTACAAAAGTATGCACACATGTTCTCCCTTTCAAAAAATCTAAAGTTGTGTCATTAGAACTTGCATTACGATTGACAACAAGTCACATTAGTCATTCCTACCCAAAACATAGTTTGATAATGGTAAGAAATCTTAAGCAAAGGACATAAGTTGATCGTTGAGATCAAAGGAAAGATATTTAAGAACTTCAAGGTTCAAGACAAAATAAGAGAACAAAAAAACTAATACAATCATACCTCAAATCGAGGAAAATAATGTTCATCTATAAAAAACTTGCCTAAAGACAACTTCACCACTGCTTAGATTGCTGCCTTCTAAGCCTCCCAAAGTTCAAGAAGTTGGTGACTCCTCCACTGTCTTAATGTACTGCAATTAATAGTAAATATTTAACCTCATGAAGATTTGAAAGAACAAAAAACTATAACGATGTAATTGGTAACAGAGGAGTCACATACCCTAAATGATGACAAGTCGACCAATTATAGGAAAGACCAAACTTAATTCCATCTCCTCCCTCTCTCCCCACTAACAATTACCAAAGAAAAATATAAATCGTAAGTATTTTAAAGTATTGTTTGATAATTGACAACAATCCACATCAATCATTCCTATCTAAAGTGTAGTTTGATAACCGTAAAAAAGCTTAAGCAAAGTACTCAAGTTGACCGTTGAGAGATCATAGGGAAGATACTTAAGAACTTCTAGGTTTAAGACAAAAAAGAGAAGAGAAATAAGGAAAAAACTTACACAATCATACCTCAAATCAAGCAAAATAATGTTCACGAGTAAAAAGGTCGCCTAAGAGTTACTTCATAGCTGCTTAGATTGTTGCCTTGTAAGCTTCTCTCAAAGTTCAACAAGTTGGCCTCTCCTCCATTGTCTAAATGTACTCTAATCAATAGGAAATATCTAACCTCGTTAAATAATAGTTAAATGGCATGAAAATTTTAAGGAACAAAAAATTGTAAGGAAGGAATTAGCAACATACCAATCACATATCTTAAATGATGACCAATAGCCAAACCATATTTCTATTGCCGCCCACAAACAATTACTAAGAAAAAATATAAATAATAAAATTTTAAATAGAAACTACCATATGCAGTAAAATATATGCAAAAGAAAGTCACGTAGACATGCAAGCAAACCATCTTCTATTCCCTACAAATGTATGCACGCAGTCCCTTTCCAAAACTCAAAAGTTGAGTCACTAGAACTTGCATTATCACCGACAACAATCCACATCAGTCTTTTTTATCCGAAGTATAGTTTGATAACCGTAAGAAATCTTAAGCAAATCACTAAAGTTGAACGTCGAGAGATTATTGGAAAGATACTTAAAAACTTCAAAGTTCAAGACAAAAAAGAGAAAAGAAGTAAGAAAAAAGCTAACACAATCATACCTCAAATCAAGTAAAATAATGTTCACTTGCAAAAAGCTCGCTTGAAGGTAACTTCACCACTGGTAGATTACGGCCGTGTAAGCTTCCAAATTTCGACATGTTGGTCTTTCCTTTACCGTCTTAATGTACTGCAATCAATAGAGAATATCTACCTTTGTGGCACAACAGTTAAATGGTATGAAAAATTTTAACGAACAAAAAATTGTAAAGAAGTAATTGGAAACAGAGGAGTCATATACCTTAAATGATGAACTACTGGTTATAGGAAAGGCCAAACCATATTTCTATCAACCCCCACCCACAACACACAAACAAACAATTACCAAAGAAAAATATAATTCATAAACATTTTAAATAGAAACTATCATATGCACTAAAATATATGCTANCAAACAAACAAACAATTACCAAGGAAAAATATAAATCATAAACATTTTAAATAGAAACTATCATATGCACTAAAATATATGCTAAAGAATTGGTCACGTAAACATGAAAGAAAACAAACACTTGTATGCCCTACGAAGGTATGCACACATGTTCTCCCTTTCCAAAACTCTAAAGTTGTGCCATTAGAAATTGCATTATGATCGACAACAATCCACATCAATCATTCCTATTTAAAGTATAGTTTGATAACTGAAAGAAATCTCAAGTAAAGCACTTAAGTTGATCGTTAAGAGATCATAGAGAATATACTTAAATTTCTCCAAGGTTCAAGACAAAAAGGAGAAAAGAAGTAAGGAAAAAACTTACAAAATCGTACCTTAAATCAAGTAAAATATTGTTCACTTACAAAAAATTCGCCTGAAGGTAACTTCATAACTGATAAANTTCAAGACAAAAAAGAGAAAAGTAAGGAAAAAACTTACAAAATCGTACCTTAAATCAAGTAAAATACTGTTCACTTACAAAAAATTCGCCTGAAGATAACTTCATAACTGATATATTACTGCGTTAAAAGCCTCCCAAATTTCGACATGTTGGTCTCTCCTCCACCGTCTTAATGTACTGCAATCAATAAGGAATATCTAACCTCGTGACACATTGGTTAAACGACATGAAAATTTCGACGAACAAAAACTTTAATAATGACAACAAATGAGTCACATACCTGCAATAAGGACAAGTCGACCAATTATAGGAAAGACCAAACCATACTTCTATCTCCTACCCCTTCCCCACAAACAATTACTAAAGAAAAATATAAATCATAAGTATTTTAAATAGAAAGCATCGTACACAATAAAATATATGTAAAGGAAATAATCATTTAGACAAACAAGAAAATGACCCGTGTGCCCTACGAAGGTATGCACACATGTCCTCCCTTTCCAAAGCTCTAAAATTGTGTCATTGGAATTTGCATTATCATTGACAACAATTCACATCAATCATTCCTATCTAAAGTATAGTTTGATAACTATAAGAAATCTTAAGAAAAATACTTAAAGTTGATCGTTGAGTTGTTTTCTCTGAGCTGTATAAGTCTGAACAACATTACTGTGAAGATGAGTTGTTTTCCCTTTTATTCATCAACTGGTTAGTAATAAGGGAAATGGCAGAATTACCGGGGCAGCCACTATGGAGGAAGTGAGATCTATTGTTTTTTCCCTTTCTGCTCAGAGTGCACCTGGGGCTGATGGACTATCTAGTAAGTTTTTTCAAGAGGCATGGGATGTGATTAAGAAGGATGTGGTGGATCCTCTGAATTTTTTCTTGAGAGGGGGGAAAGTACCTAGATTAGTCAATGCTACACTCTTAACCTTGATACCTAAAAAGCCTAATCCTATGTCCTTTATTGATTTTAGGCCAATTAGTTTTTGCAATTTTCTTTATAAAATTTATACCAAACTTTTGGCAAATAGGCTTGCTCCTTTGTTTCCTGTGTTGGTGTCAAGTGAGCAATATGGCTTTGTTAAGGGAAGATGCATTAGTGAGTGTATTTCTCTAGCACAACTAATTTTTGGTGAATTGGATAGGAAGGTGGAGGCAGGCACCTTATTTGCATATGATTAAAGCCTATGATAGGCTAGAGTGGGACTTTTTGTTTAGAGTTCTAGCTAGCTTTGGGTTTTCAGAGTTATTTGTGAAGATCATTGCTAACTGTTTGGAGAACCAATACTTCTATGTTTGTCTCAGCAGGCAAAAGAGGTTTTTTTCCCTCTTCTAGATTTCTTAGGCAAGAAGATCCCATTTCTCCTTGCCTGTTTATTCTTGCTGAAGAAGTGCTAAGTAGGGGATTGAGGAAATTATATCTGGATGGGTTGGTGAAAGGGTTTCATCTGGGAAGGGGTTCCTCTTTGGTCAGTCACTTGTTGTTTGCTTCTGACACCCTGAACTTTTTGAGGGGTTATAAACTGTCAATGGTGAATTTGTTTGCTTTTGTTAATAGGTATGAACTGAGTTTTGGACAAAGGGTTAGTCTCCAAAAGAGTTCTATGTATTGTTCTACGCATATTATTATGTCAAGGAAGCAGGTATACATTGACTGGAGTGGCTTGTATTCCTAATAAACAGTGTCCATATACATATTTTGTTTGTCCAATTATAAAAGGAAGAGCTAGGATCAGATTTTTTGAAGAGATATCTTTTAAGTTTAGGCAAAGGTTAGAAGGATGGTATGCAAGGATGTTATGGGTAGGATTTTACTTGTTCAGTATGTGCTGAGTATTGTTCTCAGTTAAAGCAGCTTAGCAGAAGAGTAGGTTGAAGAAGAGGTTTGAATGCTACTGCTGCTGGCATTTGGGATATTCAGACTGCCCCTACTCCTAGTGCTCAGCTAGTAGGTTGGAAGATTTTAATGAAGGCTTTACCTCTGGATGATAGAGTTGAGCAAATTGGCATTCCTGGAGTAAGTAGGTGTTGTTAGTGGTATCAGAAGGAGGAGAATGCTGAGCATCTAACATCTATTATACAAGAATGATTATAACAAGTAAGAAAGACAAAGGGAAAAAAAATCATCTGTAAAATACAATTTGCAAAAAAAATAAAAGCCATTGAAGCGGGAGAAACTCATATACTTATCTTTTCACTCCTAAATTTGCTTTGCAAATGCATCTCAATCCAGTTTAACCCCTTATTCCTTCATAAGCTAGCATCCATTTTACAAACAACTGAAAGAAAGACACATTAAATTAATTATGTACAAAAAAAATGAAAAAAACATTTGAAACAACAAAGAGCAATAAGAAAAAAAAAGAACGAGTGACATGTCCACTCACTAATTCAACAAGCACATATATACACATACTAAATAACTTCATAACTGGGAGATTACTGCCTTGAAAGCCACCCAATGTTCAACATGTTAGTCCCTCCTCCACCGTCTTAATGTATTGTAATCAATATAAAATATCTAACCTTGTGACACAACAGTTAAAAGGCATTAAAATTTTAACGAATAAAAAATTGTAAGGAAGTGATTGGCAACAGAGGAGTCATAGTAAACCTTAAATAATGATATATAGGTTATATAAAAGACCAAACCATATTTTTACGAATCTCCCCCCCCCCAAAAAAAAAAAAAAAACCAAAACTACAAACAAATAATTACTAAGGAAAAATATAAATCAAAAACATTATAAATAGAAACTATCATATGCATTAAAGTATATGCTAAAGAAATGGTCATGTAGACAGAAAAGAAAACAAGCCTGTACGTCCTACGAAGGTATGCACACATGTCCTCTCTTTCCATAAAGTTGCGTCATTAGAGCTTGCACTACCAATGACAACAATTCACATCGGTCATTTCTATCCAAAACATAGTTTGATAACTATGAGAAATCCAAACCAAAGAACATAAGTTGATCGTTGAGATCATAGGAAAGATACTCAAGAATTTAAAGGTTAAAGACAAAAAAGAGAAGAAAAAACCTAACACAATCATACCTCAAATCAAACAAAATAATATTCACCAGTAAAAAGCTCACCTAAAGGTAACTTCATCACTGCTTAGATTGCCGCCTTGTAAGACTCCCAAAGTTCAACAAGTTAGTGTCTTCTCAAGTGTTTTAATGTACTGCAATCAACAGAGTATATCTAACATCGTGACACAGTAGTTAAACGGTATGAAAATTTTAAGAAACAAAAAGCTGTAAGGAAGTAATTGGCTATAGAGGAGCCACAAACCTTAAATTATGACAAGTCGACCAATTATAGCAAAGACCAAACCATATTTCTATCTCCTCCCTTCCTCTCCTCCCCACAAACAATTAGTAAGGAAGAATATAAATCGTAAGTATTTTAAATAGAAACTATCTTACGCAATAAAATACATGTAAAGGAAATAGTCACGTAAACAAGAAAGAAAACGAACCCGTACGCCCTACGAAGGTATGCACACATGTCTTCTATTTCCAAAGCTTTAAAATTGTATCACTAGAACTTGCATTGTCACTGACAAAAAAAGAGAAGAGAAGTAAGAAAGAAGTTTACACAATCATACCTCAAATCAAAAGCAAAAATAATGTTCACCCATAGAAAACTCGCCTAAGAGGAACTTCATAATTGCTTAGATTGTTGCCTTGTAAGTCTCTCCCAAAGTTCAATAAGTTGGCATCTCTTCCATTGCCTTAATGTACTGCACTAAATATGGAATATCTAAACTCGTTACACAATAGGAAAATGGCATAACAATTTTAAAGAACAAAAAATTGTAAGGAATGAATTGACATATTTCTATCGCCCCCCACAAACAATTACTAAAGNACATCGGTCATTTCTATCCAAAACATAGTTTGATAACTATGAGAAATCCAAACCAAAGAACATAAGTTGATCGTTGAGATCATAGGAAAGATACTCAAGAATTTAAAGGTTAAAGACAAAAAAGAGAAGAAAAAACCTAACACAATCATACCTCAAATCAAACAAAATAATATTCACCAGTAAAAAGCTCACATAAAGGTAACTTCATCACTGCTTAGATTGCCGCCTTGTAAGACTCCCAAAGTTCAACAAGTTAGTGTCTTCTCAAGTGTTTTAATGTACTGCAATCGTGACACAGTAGTTAAATGGTATGAAAATTTTAAGAAACAAAAAGCTGTAAGGAAGTAATTGGCTATAGAGGAGCCACAAACCTTAAATTATGACAAGTCGACCAATTATAGCAAAGACCAAACCATATTTCTATCTCCTCCCTTCCTCTCCTCCCCACAAACAATTAGTAAGGAAGAATATAAATCGTAAGTATTTTAAATAGAAACTATCTTATGCAATAAAATACATGTAAAGGAAATAGTCACGTAAACAAGAAAGAAAACGAACCTGTACGCCCTACGAAGGTATGCACACATGTCCTCTATTTCCAAAGCTTTAAAATTGTATCACTAGAACTTGCATTGTCACTGACAAAAAAAGAGAAGAGAAGTAAGAAAGAAGTTTACACAATCATACCTCAAATCAAAAGCAAAAATAATGTTCACCCATAGAAAACTCGCCTAAGAGGAACTTCATAATTGCTTAGATTGTTGCCTTGTAAGTGTCTCCCAAAGTTCAACAAGTTGGCATCTCTTCCATTGCCTTAATGTACTGCAATAAATAGGGAATATCTAAACTCGTTACACAATAGTAAAATGGCATAACAATTTTAAAGAACAAAAAATTGTAAGGAATGAATTGACAAAATTGGAGTCACATACCTTAAATGATGAACAATAGACCAATTACGGTAAAGACCAAATCATATTTCTATCGCCCCCCACAAACAATTACTAAGGAAAAATAAAAATCATTACATTTTAAATAGAAACTATCGTATGCACTAAAATATATGCAAAAGAAAGTCACGTAGACATGCAAGAAAACAAACTTGTATTCCCTATGAATGTATGCAATCGTCCTCCCCTTCCAAAGCTCATTAGAACTTGCATTATCATTAACAAAAATTCATATCAGCCATTCCTATCCAAATTATAGTTTGACAAGTGTAAAAAAAGAGAATGAAAAAACTTACACAATCATAACTTAAATTAAGCAACATCTTGTTAACCAGCAAAAAACTTGCCTAAAGATAACTTCATAACTGGTAGATTATTGCTTTGTAAGCCTCCCAAAGAGTCAAAAACTTTAAAATAGTCACATAATAACAAAGATACACATAATAAAAATAAAAACACAGACACATAAGGAGGCACATACACAAACACTTCGATAACATAAAAAAAATAGAGTAATAACCACACACACAAACACGTTATACACATCAACACACAAAAACACTCCAGATAAGAAAGATACAGACATACTATCATAAAATCATACGCGCCAACGACCACACCCAATAAACATAAAAACCTATACACCAAAAATAACTGATAAAAATAAATACACATTGTGCACATAAAAACGCACACAATAACACATTGATTAAAAGAATACACTTACACTAATGAAAACACACCGTCCTCTTAAATCAAAAAATATACACACACTAATACACCAAAAAAATACACACTAACACACCAAAGACGCACACACACGTACATACACTATTACACAAATACACGCATATGCGCACACCACCACTAAAACAAACACACATAAACAAACTAATAAATACACACCCACACACGTTGTGTTAACAAACACTTATACACCAAAATATACACATAACACATCAAAAAACATAGACACCAACATACCAAAACACACTATTACACAAACACAAACACACTAATACACCATCTAAAATCACACAAAAATGTAGACATTCCATCACAAGTAGTGTTAACACAAGCTAATCCACCAAAAACACAGACACTAATATAAAATAAACACACGTTATTACACGAATGCAAATGCACACAGACACTAAAACACTAAAAAACACACATTAATAAAAAAATCCATTAATATACAAAAAAAATATATCATAAAACTATGAAAAATATCGGGGAACCTTAAGAATAACATATCATAAAATAATAAAATTAATGTTTCCCAGTATTTTTCATAGTTTTATGTTATTTTTTTTGGTATAAGGAAAAGAGTCGGACGAAAGGGCTGATCCGAAATCGAAAGCAAAGGTCGACGCAATAGATCAGAAAAAGGGGGTAGTATAAGAAGATCCAAAAGAAAGAAGGCTGCAGGGATGCCGCAAAAGAAAAGAAAAATCCACAATCAATTGCTGAGCTGAGACTTTTTCCTTTCTCGAAAGAAGCCAAAGCAACAGAAGAGAATTCATCTCGGTTTCACCTAAACCAAAACACACACACAACCCAGCTAATCAGTATATGTATGCACACCCACACACCGTGTTAATACACACTAATATACCCCCCCCCAAAAAAAGCAAAACATATGCTCCGTCCACCCACACTCATACACCAAAGAAACACACTCATATACTAATAATACACCTAAGAAACATAGACACACTTATATTTTGCCTAACGGTGCCAAGGCCTGGGGGCACAAGGCTAGCCAGACCCTTGGTGCCCCTCAACTATCTCCTCCCCTTATATATGCTTTACGGAGATTTTTCAAAGTGACTTTAGCGGACATCTTTTGAACTGCAGAAACATTACAACGAGAGCCTAGGACAAGCATCAGGACTTTTGTCGAACGCCTTGGCTACATCGCGTTACTTTGAATTTATGAGGTGTCATGATGCAAGATGCCACCAAGACATTTTCATTTTTGCATCCTAGTCAATTGGAGTCAGAAAACTAGGGTGTTCTTTTTTCACANCTATAAGCAAGTAATTGACACAAAAATTCAAGTAATTGTCACATTGAGTTATGGCAGAAAAAATGTAAGACATAAAATACTGTAAAGAAGTAAGTGGCAGCAGAATAGTTTTATGCCTTGAATAATGACTAGTAGAAAAACTAAAGCACAAACATGTAGACAAAAGAGACCCATAAAATGACACTTTCAGATTNTTACAAATTTAAAGATCATCTAAAATACGATAATTACTACCGGTGAAAACTTTCAAACAACTACCACAATTGTTAAGAAAACACATTATTAATATTTAAAAATGAAAAATAGAACATCTACTCAAAGATATTCAAAGGGAATAAAAATGTAAACATGCAAGGAGCCGACCTGTATGCTCTTCAAAAGTATGTGCAGAGTTGTGTCACTTAAACCTGGATTACCATAAACAAAACCGCCATTGTTCATTTGTATCCAAAGCAATATGGTGTAGGATCTTCAAGTTTTAACATCAGTACCTTTGTAGTTCGATAACTGCAAGAAATCTTAAGCAAAGGATGAAGATCGAGAATGATAATTAAGAACTTCACGAGAAGAGAAAAGAAAATGCTAAAAAAAATCATACCGCAAAATAAATACTACACAATGCCCAAAGAAAAACCAACCTCTTGGATTGCCGCTTTATGAGCCTCCCAAATTTTAATAGGTTGGCTTTTCCTCCCTCTTTAAGGTACTGCATTCAATAAGCAATATTACACATTGAATCATAGCACAAAAATTAAGAAATAAAATACTATAAGCAAGTAATTGACACAAAAATTCAAGTAATTGTCACATTGAGTTATGGCACAAAAAATGTAAGACATAAAATACTGTAAAGAAGTAAGTGGCAGCAGAATAGTTTTATGCCTTGAATAATGACTAGTAGAAAAACTAAAGCACAAACATGTAGACAAAAGAGACCCATAAAATGACACTTTCAGATTGAAGATCAATTGCACCCATGCTCCCCACACTATTCAGATTATGGGAAACTGACTTACCATATATAGAGTTTTTTGTATTGGAGGTGCTAACCCAAAGAGAGTGACATAGAACCACAAATTGCGAAATAGCTTCAAAAGTGCAGGTTCCACATATACAGTAGGATCAAAATCTGAACATATTTCAGCCACAGCAAGAAATAGAGGTCCTAGAAAATCTGCCCCAAGTCTCTGCCTGTTTGAAAAAATATATATATTACAATGAAAGTTTATCCAAAAAGTGCAACATATTGCAGAATCATGTTACCAAGATACGCCCCAGCTGTAGGAGATAGCCCGAAGCAAACAAATAATGTACCCGAGCACAGTACTTATCACAAGGGGTTTGAAGCGAATGAGCAAGACATGCAGCAGCTGACCACATCGAGTGAGAGCAATTTAGGAAATCCCAACAAGCAATGAGCTGAAGAGCTCATCACAAATTCTCAACTTTTGCCAGACACAGAATAAACATGCTTCAGCAGCTTCTATCAACAATGCCAAAGTTCCATGCAACAACCTCTTTGATGACTTCCCATTCAAATCAACAGATGAAAGACTCTTGATTTGTAACCCCGCTGCAGCTTGGTAAACCGACAGCTCTGTATTGATTCTAACTTTCAGTAACTGCCCCTGTTCCGTCCAGTCACGCTTCCATATCTGCCAACAAACCCAAACATTTTAACCAGATTTTTTCATTCATCTCTATAGTTATTTCATCAAGACATCAATAAATTTCGAAACCAAAAGGATGGATACCCATGAATTTTACCTTTAGGAAAGCCAACATTGATTGGAGTTGCTCCTTTGCAAATTGCGATGGCCCTCATTTGTTACAAAAGCTTAAGATCAATCTGGACTTTATCCAATATGTGCCCAATCAGCTTGAAAGCAATCTCCTGTTGTTGAAGGCTCTCCACAGGCTCTTCCTCAAAAGAGGCTACCACTCGCTTGTACGTTGCGGAACCGCCTCGTCCTTCATCATTGAACCCAATATCAGCCCCAAATATATCCACATTGCTCTTCCACGCAAGGCTGCCCCCTTTCATCACCAATCCTTTCGACCACAATGCACTGGTCGCCTCATCTGTAACCCTTGAAGGGTCACCGCTAGAAGAACCAGAGGCATTGCTGACCTCGTTTCCTGGACTGTTTCTCTCATTTGATTGATAATGGTTCGCACTGAGTGGCAAACACTGAGGCGATGACGCTTCAGGTGTTATCGAAACTAGCTCCCTCGGTGAACTAGGAACCGAAATTTCAAATCGATCTAGAAGAGTGGACACTAATCTGTTTGCATTAGAAAGAAGAATTGGATGAAAATTCTGCGACAGAGAAACCCCCAAATCTCCACCGGCATTGTTAATCGCCGACATCACAATCTCTCCCGTATACTCCGCAACGGCCATGGCAAAATCCGAGGACAACTCACTGGCTTCACTCACATAACTCAGGAAATCAAAAGATTGAATCGCTTCCAAACGACTGTGGCAAAAAAGATTGGGCAATAGAATACGGAATCGACCCAAAAAAGACGATGACGCTTCAGGAGTTGTCGAATCTAGCTCCTCGGTGAACTAGGAAACGAAATTTCAAATCCATCTAGAACAGTGGACACTAATTTGTTTGCATCGGAAGGAAGAATTGGAGGAAAATTTTGCGACAGAGCATTCAAGAAAACCTTGAAACCCCCAAATCTCCACTGACATTGTTAACCGCTGACATCACAATCTCTACCGTATACTCCGCAACGGCCATTGCAAAATCCGAGGACAATTCACTGGCTTTATTCATGTAACTCAAGAAATCGTACGAAGCAATTGAATCGCTTACAAACGACTGTCGCCAAAAAGATTGGGCAAAAGAATACGGAATCGACCCAAAAAACCCTAGGACTGCCGGTTAGGGCCTCATGTCGTCGAAATTGGGGCATTTAGAAAGAAATCTAGCGGTGGCGAGTACAGAGTCAATTGGTGGACATCGTCCACAAATCCAAGCCAATTTATCAGCAAATTGCGAAGGATTTTGTGCGATCAGATCGCAGAGTTCGATCATCGACTCCATTGCATTACAATGCTGAATATTGTCGGAGAGAGGAGAGAGGAGAGAGAAATCATCTGGTGGTGGAATTTAGGGTTTACGGAGATAGATTGTAGGTGGAGGTTCGTAAATTGGGACTCAGGAGGTCGATGTCGTCTGCTGAGTTTCTGATTATATATATATATGTTGTTGGTTGTGTCTCTCTGACGAGATCATTGGTTTTAAATCTCTGATTTTGTTTCCTTTTTCTTTTTTATTACCGTTGCCCCAAATTTGGAAACCAAGCTATACTTTCTTTACCTCCAAGTTTTCTCAATTGACCGTTTGATTCAATTTTTGTTACTTGAAATCAATGAATTAGGTCACTAATTGAGTCTCTAAATTAGATATTTATATTATTATTATTTATTTTTTATTAATAGATTTTTAATATGTTTTTATCTATTTAATGATGCAAGAGTTTTCGGAGAGTTTCTATAATTATGATTAATTGTTTGGTGAAATAAATTTTTAATTAAACAGTTGTAATTATTTAAATTCTAAAATTAGGTTTAAATAGTATTTTTTCTTCTTTTGGGTCTCTATGCTTTGAATCGAGCACCGATTTAATGTTTTACTATTCTCAAATATGTTTAATACAAATTTGGGATAATTTCTTTTAATGAGTTTTATTTATTTTTAATAATTGATTTGGTATAAATAGTTTTTAAACCACCAAAAAAAAAATTGTAGTTAGAAAGGTCGTGAGTTTTTTATTAAATTCATTCTTCTCGAAATGTTAATCTAAATCTAGTCATTTTCAAACTTATTTTTCAAACTCATTTATTTTTTGAAAACGTTGCTTTTAATAATGAGATGCAAAATGAGTTTAAACACTCACCTTTCTTCTTCCACTTTTCTTTTCTACAACCACCCCATTATATCTAGCCATCCCTGGATGCCTTTTCATATCTCTTTCATTTACCTTAGTTCACTGTCAATATCTACCAGCAACCACCTATACTTTTTTTTTCTTTCTTTTCATCTTTTCCAACCAGTCGTCGCCTATTACCACCTCTATTTTGATTTTTCAAATGAAGTGAGTTGGACTCAAATCGGTCTTAGATTTTTATGTTTTGATTTTATGTGAATTAGTGTTGGGTAGTGGCCAGTGTTGGTGATGGCAATGTGTTGTTGGTGATGGGTGATTTTGGGTTTTGGGATGTTTGGTGGTTGTTGGTGAGAAATAGAAGAAAGATTAAAGAGTGGTAATGGAGTAAGGGCGATGGAGGCGCAGTTACAATGTCGAGAGGTCTTTGGCAGTGGCACCAACGGTGGTGTTCCGATTTTGATTTCATTTTGATGTCAAAATTTAAATTGAAATTTTGTCTTCAAATTTTGATTCACAACAGCATCGCACTCATGCCACAACATTGAACTGGTGCAGACTTGCTGAAGAAAAAGATAGAGTAAAAATGGTTGAGTGCGTTGCTTTTGTATACCGACAAATGGACACCCCTACAACTATCTCTTCAAAACCCAAGCTTGCATTTTATGAGGATTCCAAGAAGCCAACTATCTAAATTGCAACACGGCAGCACTAAAATGACATTATTCAGTCACTTATCTACCACACAGTGTACGCAAAAAAAAAAACACTCTCTTGGAGGCTTGAAACGATAGTAGCTCCTGTCATTCAATTGAAGAACATATGCTGAAAAAGGTTGGTATTTTCCATGCAACATATTATTCTGCGAGTAATACCTGGTCATGATATGCATACGGTTGCTTGATAAACAATTATAGTAATTGTTCAAGTTTATTGTCTCATTAGATTTATTATTTTTCAGAAGTTCGTTAAGAGGGAAAATGGCTGGATTGGAATGAAGGGCATTTATCTTTTTGAAGTGTATCATTGGAGCCAGAAATATTTTCTATTCTTGTGGGCTGGAAGGCATTTACATTCCAGGAAGAAGGTGGAGGAAGAAAATTGAAATCATTAAACGTGTGGAAATCAATTATTTTTATGCCGACTGTAACGCAGATGACCTTATTTGCGCCCAAATAAAGGTGTAGGTGTCATGTGTTGCTTAGACATTCTGAATTTAAATCTTGACAATTGTATTGAGGCCAGACCACGAAGGATTTATCGCTCATGAATACTCTAGTCCCAATCGTAGATGGCTTGCCTATCACCAGGGAACGTAGTTGAGGTGCGTGAAAGTTAGACCGAACACTCTGACCATTTGAACAAAACAAATAAAGCCTTATATTGAAGCTAGAAGTGACCACATTTTTTCAAAGATAACCCTTAGGTAGGTCCTCTGATGAGCCCAAATCTAACTGAGTCAGGCCCAATAAATCAAGTTAACCCAAATCAACTAAAAGATAGATCGAGCTCAGTTCGTGAATTCATTCAACCCAAGGTTCGAAGAGTCCAAGAAGAATTAGAGCACGTGGAGAGAAATCATCGGGATACACACCCTTGAGGATCAAGGCTACCTTAATTGCACTTACCTTTTGTAGCTATCCTCTCCGAAGACCTAGTACCTTTACCCTCACGTTACCGCCTCAACCAAGTTTCTGTGCCTATAAATTATAAGTCCTTTCTACGTGAGAGGACACAGTGATCTCACCACATCTCTCTACATACTTTCTCTCTTCTAGCTATTGTACCACTCCTGGAGCTAGCCTTGTTTCTTCCTCTCTCTTACTTTATTTCATCAATAAAGGTTCACCGGCCACCGTAGCCATTTCTTGGAGTGGAATAAGTCATTCGGACCAAACAACTATATATCTGTGTGTTGACCCAATATTTATTCTTTTTTGTCATTGATTACTTTATTAATTGTCCATTAAATATACATTTATCACATACTCGACTATTGATCTTGCACGAGACAGTTTTGTGCGGCAATAGTTTGGCACCATCTGTAAGAATCGACTAAGTTTTCTACTACCTTACTACTTCATGATAATCACGACCAGATTGATAAGTTAACAACCGGAAGACAACAACCCGACCCCCCATGAGGGAGTTCCGCCTCCCCTCGCACCCTCAGAACCATCTGCTACAACGACTCCCATCGTCGGACAATAGTTTCTACCGACTATGTAGCTGCTGGTAAAGCAGAACGAGCAAATCATTTAGTTGTTGCTCGCCAAGGGAGGCATCGCCCCTCAACTTATAGGAGGAATACCACTCCTTCCAATGGGAGAAACACAATAACCTATCCACTCTGGGCGCCAAGCAACCCCCTACCATGGGGCCCCTCACCCAGTAGTCCTTCCTCAGTGCGAAGGAAACTCACATATTCCCCCTCCTCATGTATCTATGCAGGAGTACGAAGGAGAAAGCTAGTATGCCGATCATGGAAGCCATTACAACAACCCGATAGAGGTTGTCTCCAACCAATGGGATGAGAAAATTAGAGAGGTACAAAACTAACTCGATGACACCCTCAACGCCATCAAGGCACAAGCCTCCAAAACGGTAAATTACCTAGTAAGGCGCACTGATAACCCGTTTGTTACAGACATCGTCAAGTACCTCCTACCCTCGAAGTTTAAGATGCCTATCATCGAGATCTTCGATGGTACCAAGGACCCCCTAGATCATCTTAACACTTCTAAGTCTTTTATGCAACTCCACAACGTGCCAGATGAGATCATGTGTAGAGCCTTCTACACCACCTTAAAGGGGTCTGCTCGACAATGGTTCGTGAAGATCAAACCCTCTTCTATCCACTCCTTTGTGGAGCTGAGTAAATCTTTCGTCTCCCATTTCATTGCAGAACGCCGATATCAGAAGCCTGTTACCCACCTGCTCACCATCAAGCAGGACTGGGATGAAAGCCGTAGGAGCAACCTCACTCGTTTCAATGAGGAAGCTCTCCAGATCGAGGAGCCAGACGATAAGGTAGCTCTGACCGCCTTTATTGCTGGTCTGTGCTCCTTTAGCTTCATGTTCTCCGTCATCAAGAAGCCGCCCTGCAGTATGCCCCAGCTGCTGTCAGGGGCACAGAAGTACATAAACACCGAGGATTTCACCAAAGTCCGTCAAGGTGAATCTTCTTGAGGAAGAGAGAAAATGAAGGACACCCGTGAAGACAAGGGGGAGATAGAGAGCAAGACACAACGAACCGAGAGAGTCTTTGTCAAAGACCGTCTTGGTCCAGTACCCCAAAGAGAATGGCAACCCTTCATGCCACTCAACGCCTCGGTGGAGCACATCTTGTTCAAGATACAAGATGACCCCATGCTCCATTGGCCTGGAAAAATGAAGTTCACCCGAATCGTAAAAACCCAAGCAAGTATTGTCATTTGCATTGCGATCATGGTCACGATATTGATGACTATTACGAGTTTAAGAGGCAAATCGAAGAGCTCATACAGCGTGGCCAGCTGAGGTAGTACGTTACTAGCAGAGGACAAATCTCGTCACCTAGCCGAGACTAGGGTGACAGAGAACGCCAGCAACTCCTCGGAGAAATCCAGACAATCTCCACAGGTTAGGAGGATGAGGCGACTCTAACTTTGCTAAGAAAGCCAGACAGGCAAAATCACATGAATCTCGCCCGACTAAGATACCCCGACAAGGGAAAGAGGAGATAATCACCTTCTCAGATAGGGGTCTTGAGGGAATCCAACTCCCTCAAGATGATCCCCTCGTCTTAACCATGATGGTAGCCAACTACCAGGTTAAGAGAATTTTGGTCGAAATGACAATTCAACCGATATCTTGTTGGCACTAACCTCGATAGGGAGAGATTGCAACCCATCAAGACACCCATTGTTGGATTATCAGGGGATAGGGTTTATCCCTTGGGTTCCATCACCCTACAAGTCACCGTAGGGACAGCACCAAGAAGCTCTACCATCATGGTAAACTTCAGCGTATTGGACTGTCCCTCTACCTACAATATCATATTTGGACTCCCTGCACTCAACACCCTAAGGGCAATGCCGTCCGCCTATCACATTATTCTTCATTTCCTAACCTTCTGTGGGATCAGAAAAGTCAGAGGAAACCAAGTTGCTGCCAAAGAATGCTACGTGGCCTATTTGAGAATCAAGAAACCCCCAAAAGGCCCTCTAGGTGGAAGTGTTTGGTATGACAGCACACTGAAAATGGGAGAGCCTTGGCCCACCTATGTGACACCGAACACCTGAAGATTTTATCTATCCTTTATTGTTTCAGTTGATATATTTTGTTATTTATTATTTTATGAAATAAAATTTTGCGAAGATTATTGTGTCTATTACTGTCTTGTTTTCATTTTATAAAGTTTGTAAACAACTTACAAAAGTCAGAACATGACCTAACAACAAGTTAGACAAAAAGTCAACAATCGTCGTACTCCCGACGATCCAGATAACAATCGTCATACTTTCGACGACCAGTCGTTGCTCCCCGAGCCACAACCATTATCATCAAAGCTCTTCTCATCACCAACTATTGCTAGTGCCTCATAGGGGACAAAACCAAAGAAGTCAATAGCAGGGAAAGCTGTCAACCCCTTCATAACCATCAGTAACGGCGTTTGCAATGGTCCTTTTAGCTGCCTTCTTTCTCATCTCTATCTTAATGGAATGAGCCTCTGCCACGACAATCTTCTCCTGAGCTATACATAGCTCGACCTCAGCTCTGGTGGCCCTCTCATGGGCGCTCGCAACTCTAACTATGTTCTTGTACAGACAGTCGTCTTATCAATCTCCAGCTTCGCACTCTTTCGCAAGTCATCAAAAAGCTCGGCCTAATCCTATTTCTGATCTTAAGTAGTCTATGTATTCAGCTTCACACTCTCTCATGAGTCGCCAAGAAGCTTGACCTAATCCTACATCTGCTCCTAAGCAGCCTATGTATCCAGCTTCACACTTTCTCGCGAGTCGTCAAGAAGTTTGGCCTGAATCTACCTCTGCTCCCAAGTAGTCTATGTATCCAATTTCGCACTCTTTCGCTAGTCGCCAAGAAGCTCGGCCTAATCCTATCTCTGTTCCCAAGCAGGCTCAATCTCCAACTTAGTGCCTCCTTCACGAGTCGCCAAAAGCTCAGCCTCGAGAGGTGTTACTCTTTCATGAGCCAACCTCAACTACTCTCAGCAACTCCCCATGGCTGCCTCTCTGTTACCAGGTACCTGAATGTCTTTCAAAGCTTGATCATCCTTGAAAAAGGCAGGGAAAAGCTGCAGCCTCCTACAAGCATTCAAAAAGCAGATTATGAAGGAAAGGAGACGAGTACAAAATCAAAGTTGAGAAGAGAGGCATACCTTGGACCTTGAGATCCAACCTCTTTGATATCCCTGGGAGTCACAGACCTCCAAAGTCGCTCCTTGACCAAAGTCAAGTCAAAGCATTGACATCGAGCCACTACTAGAAGCAGAATAGCTATATGGAGCTATAATTCTCGTAGAAGACCGCACTGGAGTCTCAACTCTTACAATGGTACAAGGGCTAGCTCTAGTACACACAGGAGTCACAATCTAAGAAGGAGTGGGGGCAACACCATGTCCCATCTCTCGGGAAGCAACCTAGCCATCAAACCTTGACCGAGAAACACTTGAGGCATCAAACCTCACCCTCTTGGGAGGAGAAGAAGACATCACCCTAAAAGGTTAGAAAACCTCCACCATTGCCCTATCAACAGGGCGCCTGTAATTAGAGACAAGATTAGTATAATAAACCAACATCGAGAAAACATAAAGAAAAAATCAAGATTAGAGAAAGCGGGTTCGCCTCTTACCCAGTCGAAAGCCATCATAGTATCTCTACCTCGTAAAAATCCAGAATGCCAATCCGTCGCCCATGAATACCTGACAGTCGTCTGCCAGAACGCAACATTCCACCACTATCAATTTCACTAATTTATGCTTAAAACTCAAATTCAGAGAGATAGAAGCATTTTTTGAGAAATTTTTTTAACCAAATTGCCTTTGGCAACTGTCATAGATCTCGAAAAAATACATAGATTCAACAAAAAAAACTTGCCTTAAATGGATAACTGAATGCAAAGTTACGGCCATGCAAAGTTTTGCCCTTTTTCATAGTTTTATAATACTTCGACCAACGCCCAGCGCCTGCAAGGCGTCGCCTAGCCTGACACTACTCCTGGCATCGCCCAGAAGCCTCCTGGGCGCCGCCCTAGCTCGCTCTTGTCCCACCTCACTCCAGCAGCTGCCCAGCACCTCAGGTGTCACCCAGCTACCTAGGGCGTCGCCCAATCCACTTGTCGCCTATGTCCATGCGCCTGCAAGGCGTCGCCAACAGACCCTTCTACGCTATGAGCGTCGCCTGCCAACCTTTTTCGTCGTCGCCTGTGATTGGTGTCGCCCTACCCAGTGCCTATTCGGTGTCACCACCTCCCACGTGTTGTTCACCTCCTTTGCCCAAGTAGCCTCCAAAGGTGCCATGGGCGCCGCCAGCCTCTCCACCCCCATGGGCGTTGCCTAGGGCACGCTAGGCGTCGCCTTTGTTGCCTCATCTGGCGCTACTTAGCTCGCCTCCTCTGGCACTGCCATAAGGATCCTTGAGCGTCGCCCTTGGCTTCGTCATGGCGTTGCCTCGGGCTTTGCTCGGATTTGTCGAGGTGTTGCCCAGGGCTTCACCGAATTAGCCTAAGCACCTGATTCTGTCTACAATTCCCTTAACTGCCTTACTCGTCGATAGTGATCTCACCATACCTCTCTACACACTTTCTCTCTGCTAGTTATTGTACCACTCTTGGAACTAGCCTTGTCTCTCCCTCTCTCTTACTTTATTCCATCCACAAAGGTTTACCGACCACTGTAGCCGTTTCTCGAAGTGGAATAAGTTATCTAGATCGAACCACTATATATCTGTGTGTTGACCCAGTATTTACCTTTTTTCCGTTGATTGTTTTATTAATTATCCATTAAATATACCTTATTACACACTCGACTGTTGATATTGCATGAGACAGTTTTGTGCATCATCATCCTCTATTCACGATGACTTTATATATTCTTATTTTGAGTGTCTGAGAACCACAAACCAGCCACAAATTGCTAAGCCTTCACCTATTGTTATCTCAACCCCAAGTAATAAGAGACAAAAAGGCTTTCAAATGTGTATCGGGCATATGAAACCATGGCAAGAACATTTAACGTGGAGAAGGAAACCGGTGAAGAATTTGTTGCAATAAGAAATATGGCTGTGTTTCAAATAAGAGTGGTAATTTCTAACACAACCATGAAAACATGACTTGAAATTGACATGAAATTAGTAGGTTATGATTGATTATTTTTCGATACGAACCCACATATGACACAACCTATTAACGCGAATAATAAATAGGTTTGAATAATGTCAAATATGAACAACGTGAAACTGATACGATTAACACATTTAAGTATTATTATAAGAATAAAATACATTTTTTATTCTATTTTATCAAGTAGTGAACTAATTTTTATGCAAAAAAAAGATATGTTAATTGATTTTTATTATTATATTTATTAAGTTAATCTTTAATTTATTAAAAAAAATATAAGCATAGGTACGATTTAATGATAATGAAATTTAAGATATAAAACAAAGCGTTAAACTTTTTATTCACAGGTTATATGGATAAAAACGAACACGATTGTCATCCTAGTTTCAAAATGTGTGGCATCCTATCTAATATGTTGGTCCAATATCAGACAGGATGCTACAACTTATTTTTTTACTTGGTTTCAGCAAGAGCAAGCATTCTTTCTAGAGGAAAGAGTGGGTATCTTCACTTTCCAATTTGAGTTATGTTTACATAGTTCAATTTCTCATGCCATGTATGATGTTTCAGTGAAGGAATAGTCATGTGGATGTCCATTCAAGCGTAAGTCAGAATTGTAGCAAATTGTGTGCACCGAAGTGAATGGGCATATGAAAAACATGCTTTGTAATGCTTTTGATTAATTCCAGCATTATTTTCTGATTTATCCCCTTTGAACTTCTCATTACATTGACAGCGTTAGAGAGCGGTTGGAGACAAACAGATGTCTGGCTCCCCATGTCTCTGTGTCGAAGCGGTTTGTCACCAGACCCACCTCTACGGTAGGAGTTTAATAAATAATGTAGTTCTTGTTGTATAGAAACACAACTACCACGATCAAAACTCCACCTCTACGGTAGGAGTTTCATTCCACGCTCTTGTATCTTACAACCCCAAATTGGGCGTATTCACATCAGATCATCCAAAAAATGTTACCCCAAATTATAATATTTTTGCAACTGATCTTCATGAATACACAGAATTTAGCAAAAAAGGNGATCATCCAAAAAATGTTACCCCAAATTATAATATTTTTGTAACTGATCTTCATGAATACACACAGAATTTAGCAAAAAAGGGGGAGAGAGAATATTACATAAGCAGTCATAAGTACGTACATATCGAATGAAGAGAATTTTCCTAAGCAGTCATAAGTAAGTACATATCAAAAAGAGAGAATTTTCCTAAGCAGTCAAGTTAAGCAAAAGTACATATCAAAAAGAGAGAATTTTCCAAAGCATGTTTGCATTATACTGAAATTATAGTAGTTCAAAAGAAACAACAAAGATATTTTCAGCTTTTATCCTCTTCAGCTTCCATATCCAGAATTTGCTTCCTAAGTTTTGCCATTCCCTCATAAACATCTAGCAGATCTGTTGACTTGTCCATCAGCACACTTATCAGTGTGTTTATCTCAGTTTTGAGTTTACCTAAAGCTGTTAATGTGCAAGCATTGACTTGCTTTTCAGCTTCCTTACGTAACGCAAGCTCCACAGAATCCTTGTTTCAGGTTTTGAGCCAGTCGAGTCCCTTCAAAATTCTCTCCTTAGAAGCAAGGGAAGAATGCCCACGCAAAAATTCGCGCAGGAGTTGTGCCCCAGCATATCCATGTCCAAACAGTGCAAGGGCAACAACAATTGGTNTAAAAAAAAAAAACCAAACCAAGAAAACAAGCTAATCAATCACAAGCCACCTTCTAGTTCACCAAGATTTCAAAAAGCGGAATATTTGCAAATCCCTTTGAAACCAAAGCACAAAAAAGAGTCGCAAAAGAGTGAATTCGGTTCCAAACCCCATCAAACTCTTCATACTTATCTTCGANTCTCCTCACTGGGATTTCCACCATGCTCTTCACCAAGTCCTTGGTTTGGCTTGGAGGCAGCCCTTTTAGCAACTATATTTTGCCACATACCCAGCATGGTTCTGCAAAAGAAAACAATACTNTTTTCTAAAGCTATATCCAGGAATCGACAAGATATTTTCTTTAGAAAGTTTAGGAGGGATGAATATTGTATGTGGATGGAATTGAAAAATAGCAGGTTTGGGGAGTTTGCCATGATTACACAAATGATGAATAATGGTAAAAGAAAGGGTTTGATTATTCCCCAAGGCTCCCAAGGCATTGGATGAAAAGGGTTTAGAGGATTACTGGAGGATGCTCGTTCAGGTGGAAGGAATACTATGACANAAACATAACAAGTAAACTTTTGGCAAGTAAAAATGATATGCAGTATTTTTTTTCCCAGTAGGTAACATGATTTCTATTAACTGAATCTCTATATTCTATTTAAATGTAGTAGTGTTGAGAAGTCTCCAATCTTTCATTCCAAATTTTTGAATTTTTGAGTNGGTAAGTAACATGATTTCTATTAACTGAATCTCTATATTCTATTTAAATGTAGTAGTGTTGAGAAGTCTCCAATCTTTCATTCCAAATTTTTGAATTTTTGAGTTTTATAGCCATGAAAATGCTTACTTGGCTTCTTATGATTGGTCCTTCCACCCTTTTTTTATGNAAATGGAGGTGTGTTGTGGTATGTGTTAAAGCAAGTTCGTTTGTGTACTCCCAGGCATGCTTAGTACAGGCTTTAAAAATAAAGATTCATCTACAACCTTTCCAAGTAGACAAAGACATTTTTTTTCTAGGAATGTTGAAGAAAACAAGAATGTCCAGTTGNACTAACTGATAACTCCCACTTCTCATGTAACCTCCAGGTTTCCGACTGTTCAACTTTCCACTCATTCATGTCTCTCTCTCCATATTCACATATCTCCAACCTTTCTAACTATTCATGCATGACATATTATATAGCAGGGAAGAGAGACAAACCAAAATGGAACCCTACTGAGNCGAAGGTAGTACGGAGATTTTGTGCATTGGGTGAAAGGTTGAAGATGAGAGTTGTTTAAACTAGCATATTGGAAAATCAATTGGCCAAAAATGAGCTACAAACAAAGGGGGATTACTTGTCAACAGGAGAAAGACAAGGCCATAATAAATGCAAAGATTTGGTTTGATTNGATACATTCATGCACATGGTGAATTTGAGGGTAATGGTTGCATGGGGTAGGCTATGTTTGATATGTTGCCCACCCCCCGAGGAAGGGGGAGGCAGTAGGCTGACGTGGTTTGGCTGAGGGGTTAGACTGTTGTGTTTGCAACTAGGGNGATTTGGTTTGATTGAAAAAAATTCTGATGACTTGATTAGTGCCATTAATCTTGCTAATTTCCTACAGAAAATATTTGATAAGGATAATTCAAATATAAACTGTAATTTGAATTCGAAATCTGAGTTAATTAAGGATAAGGCTGAGGAGATGGATCACGAAGGGTTTTATTAATAAAGGAAGGTGGGGCTGAGATAAAGAAACAAATGGGCTAGAAACAAATGTTTTTACTAATGGGCTAGGTAAGGTGTGCCGNTTGGAGCAATATTGATTGTGTTATGGAAAATCTTGAGAAGTTTTGTTATATCATCAACAAAGCAAAAATGTAAAATCCCCTCCTCTTTATTTTTATAGAAAAAACCATTTTATTAAAAGTAAAAAAATGAAGAGCAGAGATGGGTAAGTAGTCCAACCTAAATACAAACCATCGAAAAGCAGTACATAAAAAGGTAAAAAAAAAAAACCAAACCAAGAAAACAAGCTAATCAATCACAAGCCACCTTCTAGTTCACCAAGATTTCAAAAAGCGGAATATTTGCAAATTCCTTTGAAACCAAAGCACAAAAAAGAGTTGCAAAAGAGTGAATTCGGTTCCAAACCCCATCAAACTCTTCATACTTATCTTCGAAGATTCTTGAATTTCTCCCCAACCAAATCACCCAAATTATTGCATAGAAAGCACATCCCCAAACAGTACTTCCTTTACTTCCCTTTCCAAAACCTTTATAATCCACAACCAACATTGTTGAAATTGTGAGAATCAAGAAAGAAAGAGGATGGAGATTACGATTGATCATAAGCATTTTAAAGTCAAGTTTGAAGGTTTGCATGGTGAACTTATTCGCATAACGGAATGGAATCGGTTAGGATATTTCTCATGCTTAGTGAATAGAAGTTGTGTGAGATGGTTGAAGGAGATGTTTTCTAAAGCTATATCCAGGAATCGACAAGATATTTTCTTTAGAAAGTTTAGGAGGGATGAATATTGTATGTGGATGGAATTGAAAAATAGCAGGTTTGGGGAGTTTGCCATGATTACACAAATGATGAATAATGGTAAAAGAAAGGGTTTGATTATTCCCCAAGGCTCCCAAGGCATTGGATGAAAAGGGTTTAGAGGATTACTGGAGGATGCTCGTTCAGGTGGAAGGAATACTATGACACAAGAAGAAGAAAATCAAAGTCTGATGGTGGTATCAAAATGTAGAGTCAAAGAGCAAGGAAATGGGGCATGGGCTGAGATGCATAAGGAAAATACTCCTGCAAATGTTAACGGGGATGAAAATACGCTTAAAGAAGAGGTTAAATGGAGGTGTGTTGTGGTATGTGTTAAAGCAAGTTCGTTTGTGTACTCCCAGGCATGCTTAGTACAGGCTTTAAAAATAAAGATTCATCTACAACCTTTCCAAGTAGACAAAGACATTTTTTTTCTAGGAATGTTGAAGAAAACAAGAATGTCCAGTTGAAAGGAGAAAGGAATACTACAAGGCGAAGGTAGTACGGAGATTTTGTGCATTGGGTGAAAGGTTGAAGATGAGAGTTGTTTAAACTAGCATATTGGAAAATCAATTGGCCAAAAATGAGCTACAAACAAAGGGGGATTACTTGTCAACAGGAGAAAGACAAGGCCATAATAAATGCAAAGATTTGGTTTGATTGAAAAAAATTCTGATGACTTGATTAGTGCCATTAATCTTGCTAATTTCCTACAGAAAATATTTGATAAGGATAATTCAAATATAAACTGTAATTTGAATTCGAAATCTGAGTTAATTAAGGATAAGGCTGAGGAGATGGATCACGAAGGGTTTTATTAATAAAGGAAGGTGGGGCTGAGATAAAGAAACAAATGGGCTAGAAACAAATGTTTTTACTAATGGGCTAGGTAAGGTGTGCCGTTTTAATTTAAGAGGGTTTTACAGAATTGTAGAGGCCTGGTCCACAAACATTTGTTTGTTGGGGACAGCTCGAACGATAGGGCTTTCTCACACAGGCAAAGGGGGGTCTCTCCATAGATGAAACAAAGGCTCTCCTCAAAGTCGAAAACTGATGGTCAAGGTTGCTGAAGCTAATCGTCGAGCAAAGGGGGGAGTGGAGCTTCTGATAGGATCTCCTTAGCCAAGGCAAAGTTGACAATGGGCAAAGGAAGTAGTGAAAAAGGGGCTATAGTTGGAGAGGAGATCTGCGATGGTTGGCAGAGTTAGAGGGAAGATTTTGAGGTTCGTTTCAATAGTATGGACGGACAGAGACACATAAATTTGTTTTCAGAAGATGAAGAAGATTGTTGCAAGAACTTCTAAAGATATAAATTAGCAAATAAGGAAGTAAAAAAGATAGTTAGATATGCCAAGTTAAAAGCTTACAATGAATTGTACAAAAAACTAGATAGTAAAGAGAGAGAAAAAGACATTTATAAACTAGCTAAAATTAGAGAAAAGAAAACAATAGACTTTAACCAAGTTAAGTGCATCAAGGGCGAAGACTCAGAGACGAAAGACTATTTTAAGAAAACTACTAAATAAAAATCAATTAGAAAATTTAGAAGAGATAGAAAATGGTAGGATTTATAAAACATTCTTTTGTAAGATAAAGAATTTGTAGGTAGAATTTGCATTGAAGAAAATGAAATTAAGCAAGGCTTTAGGACCGGATGAGATTCCAATTGAAGTTTGAAAGTGCTTAGGGAATGGAGTGTTGTGGCTAACGAAATTATTCAATAGAATTATTGGTACTAAAAAAATGCATAATGAATGGAGAAAGAGTATTTTAGTACCTATCTACAAAAACAAAAGAGATATTCAAAATTATAATAATTATAGAGGGATAAAATTGATAAGTCATACAATGAAACTATGGAAAATAGTTATTGAACGTCGCCTAAGAGTTGAGACTATAGTCTCGGAAAATCAGTTTGGGTTTATGCCTAATAGATCAATTATAGAAGCTATATATTTATTGAGGACACTCATAGAAAAATCTCCATATGGTATTTATAAATTTAGAAAAGGTGTATGATAAAATGTCTAGAAATATAATATGTAGGGTGCTTGAGAGAAAAAGAGTGATGAATAGATATATTGAGGTGATAAATGATATGTATGACAGAGCTATAACTACAATTAGATCTTCCGTAAGAAAGAGTAAAGAATTTCCAATCACGGGGGGATTACACTAAGGATTGGTTGTAAGTCCATACCTACTTCACTAGGCACATTCAAGATGATGTCCCACGACATATACTATTTACAAATGATATTGTATTAGTAGATGAAACTCGAAGGGGGATTAACAATAAGCTAAAAATTTGGATAAAGACATTCGAGTCTAAAGGGTTTAAAATAAGTATGAGTAAAACTGAATATATGCAATGCAATTTTAATAATAGAAGTAGACATAGTAAAAAAGTTAAGATTGAAAATCAAGAAATACCAATGAGTAAACGATTTAAATATTCTAGGATCAATCATTAAAAATGATGAAGAGATTGGAGATGATGTAACTCATAGAATTAACGCCAGTTGACTTAAGTGGAGAAAAACCTCTGGCATATTAGATGATAGAAAGATACCAATAAAATTGAAAGGTAAGTTTTATCAAACAGCTATAAGGATATTAATGTTGTATGGGGCAAAATATTGGGTTACTAGGAAACAACATAGTGACAAAATGAGTAGCGAAAATGAGAATGTTAAGGTAGATGTGTGAAAAAGCTAGAAAGCATAGAATACGAAATAATCCTATAAGAGAAATGGTAGAAGTAGCTCAGGCACTAGTTCGAAAAAGTTATAGGATTTCTCATAATAGTACTAGAAGTAAGGGTATACCTAAATTAACATTGAAAAAAATAATACAAAAATATTTAATTTAAATGAGTGTATAGCACATGATTGAAATGAATGGCAAAGACGGACTCATATAGCCGACCTAAAATGATTGGGACATAAGTCTTACTTTGGTTTGGTTACAAAGATTGCAGCAATGCAATGCTTGCCGCGAGAGAGTGGTATGACAATGCTGAGTTGGAGAAGAGTTTGGAGGATTCATTATATTGTTGTGATATTGATGACGTGAGAAAGATACAGACTAATGAGGTATATGGTGATATTGCGAGAACGTTTACCGACGATAAGTTGATATCTGTTCAAGAAGAAGGTAATATGATACTCCATCACGAATCTAAGGTAATTTGCAATGCTTTTCCTCGTACTTTAGAAGGTAATGTTTCCCAAAAAATCCCACTGATGGTTTCTTCTGGGGATGTTCTTTTTTCTAGGGACGGGCGTATCAATGTCGGTGTTCATTTTGGTGATTTTAATTTTTCAAGGGTGGGAGTGTCAATATCCGTATTGGTTCTGGGTCTAATTGTGTTGCTGGGATGACATGGAATAGAGTGAGAAAATGGCAATGTTATATTCAGTGAAGGATGGGTATAGGAAAGAATTGGTTTCCACAAACTGTGATGTAGCAAATTTAGGTCCGTGGGGAGAATAGATATTTGGGGTATCTGGGTGAACCTAGTTCAAGTTTATTAGGTGCTCCACTTATTACTACCAGTGATCCAAGATATTCAAAATTGATGATAGATATCCCATAATTAATGTTGGTCCAATGAACTCTGATGTACTAACAACTAGAGCTATAGTGAGCTTTGAGGGTGAAAGGTGTAAAGAGGGAATAGAGGAAGGAGGTAGGGATAATAATGAATGTGTTTTGATGGATGAGGGAAAATGGGTTGTTTTAAAGAATTTTTTACATAAAATGGATTTGTCTCTAGTTCCATCAAATAAAAAAAGGGGTGGGGCAAAAAAAATGAATGTACTGAGCTTTGAGGGTGAACTGTAATGCCGTGACAACTGGGGGGAAAATAGTGAGCTTTTAAGGGTGAAAGAAATAGAGAGGGAATAGATGATAGATGTAGGGATAATATAATAAATGTTCTGTCGGACGAGGAAAAATGGGTTGTGTTAAAGAATTTTTTATATAAAATGGATTTGTCTCTAGTTCCATCAAAAAAACAAGGGAAGCAAAAAAATGAATGTAGAAATGAGAGGAAGAGAAAGGCAGTGGGAGAGTTAAAAAAATTTAGAGTTGAGGATAAATTATGAGGGTGATAGTTGTAAGAAAGGTGGGGGAGGGATCTATATAGCTTGTTATAAAGATTGTTAATTTGGAATGTCAGAGGATTAGGTCGTGTGCAAAAAGGTATTCAATAGAGGAGTTTTTGAGAAGAATTGGTACAAATATAGTTACTTTACAAGAAACAAAGTTGGAGGTCATTGATAAGAGTCATTAGTAATGTTTTTGGTCTAGGTTCTAGAACTGGGTTGTTCTATTTTTTGTAGGAGTACACGTGGTATTGTCATCATTTGGGACAACAAATCTATAAGCATGGAAGAAACTCTTGAGTGGGAATTTACTGTTTCAATTAGAGTTAAGCGGAGAGGGATATGGCTGGTGGTTTATTGGGATTTATGGGACTAACAAGCCTAGGATTAGGGCCTCATTGTGGGAAAAATTAGTAGGGCTATATGGGGTGTGTGGTCATGGATGGTGTATAGGGGGATATTTTAATGTTACAAGGTATCCAAGGGCGAGGATGAATGGGGGGAGAACAACAAAAAGTATTGAAAGATTTTGATTCTTTTATTAGGGAAACCGGAGCTTAGGGATGCTACTTCTTGCTCCAGCATGAAAGTTCCATTTTCAAGGAAGGACAACGTACTATGATACTTTCTGTTTTGTCGAGTACAAATCCGATACATTCTGTTTTGCTTCCCATCCCAATCTTTCGNTCCAGCATGAAAGTTCCATTTTCAAGGAAGGACAACGTACTATGATACTTTCTGTTTTGTCGAGTACAAATCCGATACATTCTGTTTTGCTTCCCATCCCAGTCTTTCGCAACACTTCATGTTTACTTCTTTTGTTAGGTCCCCCTTTGGCAAATGGAGTGTTTACATGATCTAATGGTAGGACAGTTAAGATGTGTAAAAAGTTGGATAGATTTTTGTACTCTATAGGATGGGTTGATTGTTTTCCTGGGATGAGACAGAAGGCATTGTCCTATTGTTCTTGTTGATACCAAGTTTAAATGAGGTCCTTGTCCGTTTAGGTCTGAGAATATGTGAGTGGAACATAAAGAGTTGAAGGAAAGAATAAGATAATGGTGGGGAGAGGAAAGGGTACTGGGGTGACAAGAATTTAGATTTATGAACAAACTTGAGATAATAAAACATAGATTGAAAAAGTGGAATAAAGAGGTATGTTGGGACATTCGAGAAGCATAAAGAATTATTTTGGATAGGATTGATGAGGTGAATAAGGTTGAAGAAGGAGGAGGTTTCGATGAAGCGTTAAAACGAGAGGAGAGAGCTTAGTGGGTAAAAGAAAGAGATAATAATACTAAATTTTTTCATAAGGCGGCGAATGGAGCTTGATGATGGGTCGATAATTGAGGATGATGGTAGTATTGAGTGGGAAATTATTAGGTTTTTTGACAAGCTTTATTCGGATCGGATCAAGAGGGTGCTAGATTTAAGTTAAGGGATCCTGAATGGAGTCTTATAGATGAAAGGGTTGCAGAGTGGATAGAAAGGCCTGTTCAGATGGAGAACGTGAAGAGAGCTATTTTTTACTGTAGTAGAAAAAAGGCACCAGATCCGGATGGATTCACCATGGCAATATATTAGGTTTGTTAGGATGAAATGAATGAAGATTTGATTAGGGTGTCTGAGGAGTTTTTCAAAAAAGGGGTGATTAATAAAGTTTCCCCTATTCAACAAGATTCTTCAAACTATCTTTCCCCTATTCAATAGGATTAAGGTATATGAGTTCTTTAAGTCAGTTGTAAGAGAATAAAGAAAGAACAATGCATTTCTCTACTTTGTCTCAGTATTGGTGGGAATCTCTTTAAGCAGACCTTAGTTTGTATGAATATCTTATTTAATGACAAATAATGGTAACTGATGTTCGCCGCAGCGTCATGCTTGTGTGCTGGGAAATTAGAATATAAAATTTAATTTATTCATGGTTTTTGAGTTCCTGAACAGCCAAAATATGATCGGAAAATGGTAATGGTTCCCAAAGTAGATTGTTTAACAAGTTATTAACTTGAAGTTTAGCCTCATTTATTGCCTGTCAGATTAATAGCTTATGGAATCTGCCAACCTCTTGTTTATTTGTTGTTTGAATCAGTAGCATGGCAGTAGTTGGGTGTGTAGCTTGCGTACATGGTTTTCAGGGTCAGTGGTAATGTATTTTCGATTATCTTGGATGTTTGTGGCAAACCAGTTTTAGGTACTATGCAATTCTTTTCACATGGACTAGCAGGGGTGCAAAATGCCCGTTTCAGCGACATTGACAAAGAAATAAGTGATTAGAATGATTCTGTGGCCTAAAAAAACTAAATCCCCTTGCTCCCACCAACCCCACAACCAAAAGTAATAAAAAACGATCTTGATATAATTTTTATATATACAAGCTTGTTAACTCACTTTAGACACTTTGCATGTATGCAAATTCCGACTATCACTTTAGACTCTTTGCATTTATGAGTCTTTGTAGCAGTTGTTTATTATTCTTATTACAGAAAATTTAGACTTTCAATCTTCCTTGGGTTTCTTGCCCTAGAAATTCATATACTCTTGTTTCATTTTTGATTATAATGCTTTTTCTTGTTATCTTATTGTTGGAAATACATCAAAAGGTGTTGATTCTCACTTAAAATTGCAAATTACAGCAGATTTGAGAATTTTGCTGCATCAAAATCACAAACAAGAGAAAATCACAGCAACTGGTTGTGATTTATTGTGTGCGTGTCTGTGTGGGTGGGTGGGTGGGTGGATGGGTAAGCCAGCGAGTGAGTGATAAAGAGATAGATAGAGAGACCAAGCTTTACCTGCTTGCTAAGACTGAGCATTGCCTGCTTGCCTGGACCGAGCAGATGGGGGAATTAGGGCAAGGTCCCAGCTGAAAATTTGAAATAATAAATGTGAATTGGGTTAGCCCAATAACAAAATGCACCTCACCAACGAGTCTAATTATTTGGATTGGTAAAATTGCAATTCAGATCAGGATATAAAAGATCTGGATCCCGATCCTATAAATTAGCATGAGACTTGGATCAATTTGCAATTGTACGAGCTTAAGATCCTAATTTTTATAACTATATTCCTATTCTAACAAAATAATCTATAATAATAATAATAATAAACAATATTATATAATATATTAAATATTAAATATTGACGTAACAATAAGGTTGCTTCATTATGACCTGGATCACAAGTTTGAGTTGCGGAAGTAGTATATTTGCTTACAAAATTTAGACAGAATACATCAAACCCTCTTCAAATCTTGCAATGATGAGAACCTCATGCACTGGATACGCCATCTATAACATATACAAAATCTTGTTCTGCATCATTTTCCTTTCACTTGTACGTCTACATTTGTCTGCCGCAGTTTTACACTCTTCAAACACCAACTTATTGCCGCTACTTTCAATCTTCTGTGTGTCATCTAAAATTCATAGTTATATTGATTCCACAATGAAATACTTTCGTAGTAAAAGCACAATCTACATTGAAACTAGCACCATCTTCCTTCAGGTTCTTCAACGTCCAATTGCTTAGAACAAAAAATATGTTGAGGAAGGTCTAGCCCAGCTATTGCAACATTATCATTATCATCATCATCATCATCTAAGATATTGCCACTGGACTTGTTTTTGGGTCAATAACTAATACTAGAGCTTGAACTTCATATCAGTCCCAGTCAAAGTCTACATCAACACCAGTGTCATTGCAATTAGACTCTTCTTAACAGCCAGTCCAAAGTCTTTAGCTACATTGCCTTACTTTGAATTCATTGGGGGTGAAGTGGTGCAAGATGCCACCAAGACACGTCCATTTCTGCGCCAAGTCAATAGGAGTTTGAAAACTAGTATATGTATCCTTTTTTCATAACTAGTAAATTTAAAGATCATCTACAATAAGATAATTAAATTAAGTTTTTTACCACCGGTGAAAATTTTCAAACGGCCACCACAATTATTAAGAAAACACATTATTAATATTTAAAAATACAAACTAGAATATATACTCAAAGATATTCAAAAGGAACAGTCATGTAGACATGCCAAAAGCCAACGTGTATGCTCTTCAAAAGTATGTGTAGAGTTCGGTCACAGAGGAGTCAAAGACCTTAAATGATGATCAATAGGCCAATTACAGTAAAGAACAAACCATATTTCTAATCTCTGCCCCCCAATTAAATAAAAACTATCGTATGTACTAAAATATATTCAAAACAAATACACACAGAAATCCAAGAAAAGGAACCCGTATTCCCTACGAAGGTATGAACACAAGTCCTCACTTTCCAAAGCTCTAAAGTTGTGTCACTAAAACTTGTATTATCATTGACAACAATCCACATCAGTCATTTCTATCAAAAGTATAGATTCATAACTGAAAGAAATCATAAGCAAAACACTTAAGTTGATCGTTGAGAGATCATAGAAAAGATACAAGACCTTCAAGGTTCAAGACAAAAAAGAGAAGAGAAGGAAAAACCTTAGACAATCATACGTCAAACCAAGTAAAATAATGATCACTTGTAAAAAGCTCAACTGAAGGTAACTTCATAACTGCTTTGATTACTACGTTGTAGGCCTCCTAAAGTTTGACATGTTGGTCTCTCCTCCACCATCTTAATGTATTGCATCAATTGGGAATATCTATTCCCATGGCTCAACTGTTAAATGATACGAAAATTTTAAAGAACAAAATTTTTTAAGGAAGTAATTGACAACAGAGGAGTCATATACCTTAAATGATGACAAGTAGACCAATTATAGAAAAGACCAAATCATATTTCTATCAACCCCCAACAAACAACTACTAAGGAAAAATATAAATCATAGATAGTTTAAATAGAAAGTCATGTAGACATGCAAGAAAACGAACTCGTATGCCCTACAAGGTATGCACACATGTCCGCCCTTTCCATAGCTCTAAAGTTGGGTTACTGAAACTTGCATTACTATTGACAAGAATCCATATCAATTATTCTTATCCAAAGTATAGTTTGATAACAGTAAGAAATCTTAAGCAAATTATTTAAGTTGATTATTGAGGAAAATACTTAAGAACTTCGAGGTCCAACACAAAAAAGAAAAGAGAAGTAAGAAAAATAAGGTTCATTTGTAACAAGCTCGTCTGAAGGTTGGGTACCTAATTTGTAAGTAAGTGCATACATATTTATGTACGTACCGAGAATCAACACATAAAAGCTCCTTACTAACCTCGACTAGCGTCTTGCGGTACTTAGTCCTCAGTGGCTACCTCTTTCCCGAGATCGATGAGTTTTCCATCAATCTTTAACCAAATATAAGAAACTCACTTTTTGACGAAATAGCCTAACAGATGATCTAAATGAACTCACATGGTAAAAACATACCTGCTTTTGAAAATCAACCAATTGCATTCAAAAATTTTTAAACAAAGGTACCAAGGCATCCACTTATAGAAGTGAAGGTCTTGATATGCCGTTGTGTGGCCTTCCCCGCATCAGCATCAGGTGAAACTAAAAAATTGTTACAATGGAGTCATAAAAAATGGGGTCAATCCAAAAATCCGTAAACAAAGAGTCAAAAACATTAAAAGTCATATAGTAACAAAGATACACATAATAAAAATACAAGCACGAACACATAAGGAGGCACACATACATTGACACAAACACTTCGAGAACATAAAAAAATAGAGCAATAACTACACGTTATACACATAAAAACACAAAAACACCCGAGATAATAAATATACAAACACACTATCATAAAAACATACACGCCAACAACCACACGCAATAAACATAAAAACATATACACCCAAAAAAAAATTGATAAAAATAAATACGCTTTGTGCAAATAAAAATGCACACAAAAACACATTAATAAAAAAGAATACACATAAGCTAATGAAAACACACACCCCTTTAAATCAAAACACACACACTAATACACCAAAAAAATGCACACTAACTCACCAAAAACACGCACACAAATACACAAACTATTACGCAAAAACACGCATGTGCGCACACCATCACCGAAACAAACACACACACACACACTCTAATACATACAAACCAACATGTTGTCCTAACTAACACACCAAAAAACACACATAATGCATCAAAAAACATACACACAAACACATCAAAACACACAAACACACTATTACACAAACAAAAATACAAATAAAACATATACACACACACTAATACATCATCCCAAATGACACGCCAACTAATACACAAATCAAAACGTACAAATATACAACACGCACTAGTACACCAACAAATACACATTGATGCACCTAAACACATATACACATTCACAAAAACGCATACACTCCATCTCATGTAGGCTTAACACAAGCTAATCTACCAAAATCAGCGACACTAATATACAATAACACGTTATTACACGAACATAAATGCATGCACAGACACACAATAATACACTAAAAAATACACACATTAATATACCAAAATAAACACACACGCACACACACCAGCTAATCAGTATATACATGCACATCCACACATCGTGTTAACACACTAATATTCCAAAAAAACACATACTCCTACACCAAACAAATAAACACAATAAAACATCCAATTATAGAAACATAAACTAACACATACACACTAATATACCCAAAAAAAACACCCCAAAACATACACTCTAATAACAAACACTAATACACCAAAGAAACACATTCATACACTAACACACGAAAGAAACATAAACACACTTAAGTTTTGCCCAACGGTGCCAAAGCTTGGAGGCACAAGACTAGCCAGACCCTTGGCTCAACTATCTCTACCCTCTATATATCCTTTATGGAGTTTTTTCAAATCGACTTAAGCGAATACCTTAGCAACATCGCCTTGTTTTGAATTCATAGGGTGTCCTAGTGCAAGACACCACCAAGACAAGTCCATTTCAGCGCCCAAGTCAATTAGGGTCTTGAAAATAGTCTGACCTTTTTTCACAAGTTGCAAATTTAAAGACCATCTAGAATACGATAATTAAATCAAATTTTTTTGTCGACCAGTTAAAACTTTCAAACAATCACCACAATTATTAAGAAAACACATTAATAATATTTAAAAATGAAAACTAGAACATCTAATCAAAGATATTCAAAAGAAATAGTCACTTAGACATGCAAGAAGCTGAGTTGTGTGCTCTTCAAAAGTATGTGTGGGATTGTGTCACTTAAACCTGAATTACCATAAACAAAAACTATCATTGTTCATTCGTATCCAAAGCAACATGGTGTAAGACCTTCAAGTTTCAACATTAGTGTCTTTATAGTTCGATAACTGCAAGAAATCTTAAGCAAAGGATGAAAATCAAGAATGAAAATTAAGAATTTCACAAGAGAAGAAAAGAAAATGCTAACAATATCAAACCATAAAATCAATACCATACAATACCCAAAGAAAAATCTACACCTTTCACAAGCAACCGCTTGGATTGTGGTTTTATGAACCTCCAAAATTTTAATAGATTGTCTTTCGTCCACCACCTTTAAGGTATTGCACTCAACAACTAAGAAAAAAAATGAATCATAAGCATTTTATATAGAAACTATTATATGCACTGACATATATGCAAAAAAAAAAAAAATAGTTATGTAAACATGCAAGAAACTTCATAATTGCTTAGATTACTGCCTTGTAAGCCTCCCAATGTTCGATATGTTGGTCTCTCCTCCATCGTCTAAATGTACTACAATCAACAAAAAATATCTACCGTTATGACACAGCAGTTAAATAACATTAAAATTGGAAGGAACAAAAAATTGTAAGAAAGTAATTGGCAACAGAAGAGTCATACATTAAATGATGACAAGTAGACCAAGTATAGGAAAGATCAAAACATATTTCTATCAACTCTCTCCCCCAACCCCCCAAACAAACAAACAATTATAATGAAAAAATATAATTTTTTAAGTATTTTAAATTAAAACTATCATAGGCACTAAAATATATTGGAAAAAAAAGTCATGTAGACATGTAAGAAAACAAACCTGTATGCCCTACAAAGTTATGCACAAATCCTCCCATTCCAAATCTCAAAAGTTGTGTCATTAGAACTTGCATTATCATTGACAACAATCCCCATTAGTTATTCCTATCCAAAGCATATTTTGATAACTGTGAGAAATTTTAAGCAAAGAACTAAACCTGATCGTTCAAATCATAAGAAAGATACTTGAGAACTTCAAGGTTCAAGACAAAAAAGAGAAGGAAAAAGCCTACACAAACATACCTCAAATTAAGCAATATAATGTTCGCTTGCAAAAAGTTTACCTAAAGGTAGCTTCATAACTGGTACATTACTGCGTTATAAGCCTCCCAAATTTCGACAAGTTGGATGACTGCAATAAATATGGAACATCTAACCTCGTGACACAACAGTTAAATGACATGAATAGTTTAAGAAACAAAAAATTGTAAGGAAGTAATTGACAATAGAGGAGTAATATACCTTAAATGATGACCTACAAGTTATAGGAAAGACCAAACCATATTTCTATCAACCCCTCTTCCTCCCTCCCCCCCCACACACACACATAAAAATTACTAAGGAAGAATATAAACCAGAAGCATTTTAAATAGAAACTATCATACGCACTAAAATATATGCTAAAGAAATGGTCACGTAGATATGAAAGAAAACAAACTTGTATGTCCTCCGAAGGTATGCACATATGTCCTCCCTTTTAAAAACTCTAAAGTTTGTGTCATTCAAACTTGCATTACCATTGACAACAATTCACATAAGTCATTCGTATTCAAAGCAAAATTTGATAATTGTGAGAAATCTTAAGCAAAAGACATAAGTAGATCATCGAGATCATAGGGAAAATACTTAAGAACTTCAAGGTTCAAGACAAAAAAGAGAAGAAAAAAACTAACACACTCATACCTTTAATCAATCAAAAATATGATCACCAGTAAAAAACTCGCCTAAAGATAACTTCTTCACTGCTTAGATTGCTGCATTGTAAGTCTCCCAAATTACAAGAAGTTGTTGTCTTCTCCATTGTCTTAATGTACTGGAATACATAGAGAATATCTAACCTCGTGACACAGTAGTTAAACAATATGAAAATTTTAAGGAACAAAAAACTTTAAGGAAATAATTGGCAATAGAGGAGTCACATAACTGAAATGATGACTAGTCAACCAATTATAGGAAAGACCAAACCTTATTTCTGTCTCCTCCTCCCGACAAACAATTACTAAGAAAAAATATAAATCGTAATTATTTTAAACAAAAACTATCGTATGCAATAAAATATATGTAAAGGAAATAGTTACATAGACAAGCAAGAAAATGAAACCGTGTGTCCTACGAAGGTATGCACACACGTCCTCCCTTTTTAAACCTCCAAAATTGTGTCACTAGAACTTGTCCTATCATTGACAAGAATCCATGTCAGTTATTCTTATCCAAAGTATAGTTTGATAACTATAAGAAATCTTAAGCAAATGGTTTAAGTTGATCATTGAGGAAGACACCTAAGAACTTTGAGGTCCAACACAACAAAAGATAAGTACGAAAAAAGTTTTTTACTTTTTTGCAAAATAAGGTTCATTTGTAACAAGCTCGCCTGAATGTGGGGTATATAATTTGTAAGTAAGTGCACACATATTTATTTATGTATCGAGAATCAACACATAAACGCTCCTTACAAACCTCGACTAGCATCTTGCGGGACTTAGTCTTCAATGGCTACCTCTTTCTTGAGATCGGTGACTTTTCCATCACTCTTTAACCAAATATAAGAAACTAACTTTTTGACGAAACAACCTGACAGATGATCTAAATGAACCCACATGGTAAAACATACCTGCCTTTAANACATACTATTACACAAACACACGCATGTGCGCAAACCATCACTGAAACAAACACACGTACACACACTAATATATACAAGCCACACACCCTATTTTAACAAACACTAGTNTACCTGCCTTTAAAAATCAACCAATTCCATTCAAGAATTCTTAAACAAAGGTACCAAGGCATCCACTTCTAGAAGTGAACGACTTGATAAGCCCTTGTGTGGCCTTCCTTGCATCAAGCGAAACTCAAAAATTGTTACAACGGGGTCATAAAAAATGGGGTCAATTCAAAAACCCGTAAACGAGTCAAGAACATTAAAATAGTCATATAGTAACAATGATACACATAATAAAAATATAAGCACGGACACATAAGGAGGCACATATACATTGAAACAAACACTTCGATAACATAAAAATAATAGAGTAATAACCACACACACACGTTACACACATCAAAACACAAAAAACACTCGAGATAATAAAGATACAGACACACTATCATAAAAACATACACTCCAAAATAAACATTGTGCAAATAAAAACGCACACAAAAATACATTGATTAAAAGAATACACATACACTAATGAAAGCACACCCCCCCCCCCTTACATCAAAAAACATACGCACACTAACTCACCAAAAACACGCACAAACATGCACATACTATTACACAAACACACCCATGTGCACAAACCATCACTGAAACAAACACACATACACACACTAATCCATACAAACCACACACGCTATTTTAACAAACACTAATACACCAAAAAACACACATAATGCATCAAAAAACATAGACACAAACACAAACAAAACACACAAACACACACACTAATACACCATCCCAAATCACACACGCCAACTAATACACCATTCAAAACGTACAAACATACAACATGCATTAATACACCAACAAATACACAGATTGATGAACCTAAACACACACCCACATTCACAAAAATGCATACATTTCATCTCATGTAGTGTTAACATGTGCTAATTCACCAAAATCAGGGACACTAATATACAATAAGACACGCTACTACACAAACATAAATGCGGACACTAATATGCTAAACACACACACACCAGCTAATCAGTATATGCATGCACATCCACACATAGTGTTGACACACGAATATTCCAAAAAAACACATACTAACACAATAAAAACACTTTATTATAGAAACACAAACAAACACATACAGTAATATACCCAAAAAAAATACAAAAACATACGCTCTGTTCACACACTAATACACCAAAGAAACACACTTACACACTAATACACCAAAGAAACAAACACACTTAAGTTTTGCCCAACAGTGCCAAAGCTTGGGGGCACAAGGCTAGCCGGACCCTTGGTACCCCTCAACTATCGTTACCCCCCAATATATGTTTTATGGAGGTTTTTCAGAGCGACTTAAGCAGACATCTTCTGAACTGAGGAAACATAACCACGAGAGCCTAGGCCAAAACACCTAGACTTTTGTCGAACACCTTAGCTATATAGCCTTGCTTTGAATTCAAGGGTGTCATCGTGCAAGACGCCACCAAGACACGTCCATTTCAGCGCGCAAGTCAATTATGGTCAGAAAACTACTGTCCTTTTGTCATAAGTTGCAAATTTAAAGATCATCTAGAATATGATAATCAAATCAAGTTTTTTTACTACCAGTCAAAACTTTCAAACAACCACCACAATTATTAAGAAAACACATTATTAATATTTAAAAATAAAAACTAGAACATCTACTCAAAGATCAAAAGAAATAGTCATATAGACATGCAAGAAGTCGACCTATATGCTCCAAAAATATGTGAAGAGTTGTGCCACTTGAACCTAGATTACCATAAACAAAAACCGTCATTGTTCATTAGGATCCAAAACAACATGGTGTACGACCTTCAAGTTTCAACATCAGTGTCTTTATAGTTCGATAACTGTAGGAAATCTTAAGCAAAAGATGGAGATCGGGGATGATAATTAAGAACTTCACAACAAGAGAAAAAAATAAAAGGCTAACAAAATCAAATTATAAAATCAATACCATACAATACCTAAAGAAAAATCTACACCTTTCACAAGCAACCGCTTGGATTGGTGCTTTATGATCCTCCCAAATTTAAATAGGTTGGTCTTTCCTCTACCATCTTTAAGCAATTGCACTCAACAACTAAGAAAAAATATAAATCATAAGGATTTTAAGTAGAAAGTATCTTATGCACTAAAATCTATGAAAATTAAAAACATTCACGTAGACATGCAAGAAAACTTCATAAATGCTTAGATTATTGCCTTGTAAGTTTTAAGCCTCCCAAAGTTCAACAAATTGGTCTCTCCTCGACCATCTTAATGTACTGCTATCAACAGGGAATATCTAACCTCGTGACAAAACAGTTTAATGGTATGAAAATTTTAAGGAACAAAAAATTGTAAGGAAATAATTGGTAACAGAGGAGTCACATAACTTAAATGATGACCCACAGGTTATAGGAAAGGCCAAAATATATTTTTATCAAACCCCCACTCCCCCAATAGACTAATAAACAATTATTAAGGAAAAATATAACTCTTAAGTATTTTAAATAGAAACTATCATATGCACTAAAATATATACTAAAGAAATGGTCACGTAGACATGAAAAAAAACAAGTCCGCATGCCCTACGAAAGTATGCACACAGGTTCTCCCTTTCAAAAAATCTAAAGTTGTGTCATTAGAACTTGCATTACGATTGACAACAATTCACATCAGTCATTCCTACCCAAAGCATAGTTTGATAATGGTGAGAAATCTTAAGCAAAGGACATAAGTTGATCGTTGAGATCATTGGAATGATATTTAAGAACTTCAAGGTTCAGGACAAAAAAGAGAACAAAAAAGCTAATACAATCATACCTCAAATTAAGGAAAATAATGTTCATCTATAAAAGCTTGCCTAAAGACAACTTCACCACTGCTTAGATTGTTGCCTTCTAAGCCTCCCACAGTTCAAGAAGTTGCTGACTCCTCCACTGTCTTAATGTACTGCAATTAATAGTATATATTTAACCTCATGACACATCAGTTAAACAACATGAAAATTTGAAAGAACAAATAACTGTAACGAAGTAATTGGTAACAAAGGAGTCACATACCCTAAATGATGACAAGTCGACCAATTATAGGAAAGACCAAACTTAATTCTATCTCCTCCCTCTCTCCCCGCAAACAATTACCAAAGAAAAATATAAATCGTAAGTATTTTAAAGTATAGTTTGATAATTGACAACAATCCACATCAATCATTCCTATCTAGAGTGTAGTTTGATAACTATAAAAAATCTTAAGCAAAGTACTTAAGTTGATCATAGGGAAGATACTTAAGAACTTTAAGGTTTAAGACAAAAAAGAGAAGAGAAGTAAGGAAAAAGCGTACATAATCATACCTCAAATCAAGCAAAATAATGTTTACGAGTAAAAAGGTCGCCTAAGAGTAACTTTATAACTACTTAGATTGCTGCCTTTTAAGCTTCTCTCAAAGTTCAACAAGTTGGCCTATCCTCCATTGTCAAAATATACTGCAATCAATAGGGAATATCTAACCTCGTTAAATAATAGTTAAATGACATGAAAATTTTAAGGAACAAAGAATTGTAATGAAGGAATTGGCAACATAGCAATCACATATCTTAAATGATGACTAAGAAAAAATATAAATAATAAAATTTTAAATAAAAACTAGCGTATGCAGTAAAATATATGCAAAAGAAAGTCACGTAGACATGCAAGAAAACCAACTTCTATTCCCTACAAATGTATGCACACAGTCCCTTTTTGAAACTCAAAGTTGAGTCACTAGAACTTGCATTATCACTAACAATAATCCACATCAGTCTTTTTTATCCAATGTATAGTTTGATAACCGTAAGAAATCATAAGCAAAGCACTAAAGTTGGACGTCGAGAGATTATTGGGAAGATACTTGAAAACTTCAAAGTTCAAGCCAAAAAAAGAGAAAAGTAAGAAAAAAGTTTACACAATCATACCTCAAATCAAGTAAAATAATGTTCACTTGCAAAAAGCTCCCTTGAAGGTAACTTCGTAACCAGTAGATTACGGTCTTGTAAGCCTCCAAATTTCAACATGTTGGTCTTTCCTTTACCGTCTTAATGTACTGCAATCAATAGAGAATAACTAACTTCATAACACAACAGTTAAATGGTATGAAAAATTTTAACGAACAAAAAATTGTAAGGAAGTAATTGGAAACAAAGGAGTCATATACCTTAAATGATAAACTACTGGTTATAGGAAAAGCAAAACCATATTTCTATCAACCCTCACCCCCAACACAAACAAACACCAAGGAAAAATATAAATCATAAACAATTTAAATAGAAACTATCATATGCACTAAAATATATGCTAAAAAAATGGTCACGTAAACATGAAAGAAAACAAACTTGTATGCACTACGAAGGTATGCACACATGTTCTCCCTTTCCAAAACTCTAAAGTTGTGCCATTAGAACTTGCATTATGATCGACAACAATCCACATCAATCATTCCTATTTAAAGTATAGTTTGATAACTGTACGAAATCTAGTAAAGCACTTAAGTTGATCATTGAGAGATCATAGGGAAGATATTTAAATTTCTCCAAGGTTCAAGACAAAAAAGAGAAAAGAAGTAAAAAAAAAAACTTACACAATTATACCTTAAATCAAGTAAAATATTATTCCCTTACAAAAAGCTCGCCTGAAGGTAACTTCATAACTGATAGATTACACCGTTATAAGCCACCCAAATTTCGACATACTGGTCTCTACTCCACCACCTTAATGTACCGCAAATCAATAGGGAATATCTAACCTCGTGACACACCGGTTAAACAGCGTGAAAATTTCAAGGAACAAAAAACTTTAATAAGTAACTGGCAACAAAGGAGTCACATACCTGCAATAATGACAAGTCAACCAATTATAGGAAAAGACCAAATCATATTTCTATCTCCTACCCCCTCCCCACAAACAATTAGTAAAGAACAATATAAATCATAAGTATTTTAAATAGAAAGCATCGTACGCAATAAAATATATGTAAAGGAAATAATCATTTAGACAAACAAGAAAACGACCCGTGTGCCCTACAAAGGTATACACACATGTCCTCCCTTTCCCTATTTGCTCAGAGTGCACCTAGTGCTAATGAACTATCTGGTAAGTTTCTTCAAGAGGCATGGGATGTGATTAAGGGGGGTGTGATTAAGGAGGATGTGGTGGATCCTCTGAATTTTTTCTTGAGGGGGGAAAGTACCTAGATTAGTCAATGCTACACTCTTAACCTTGATACCTAAAAAGCCTAATCCTATGTCCTTTATTGATTTTAGGCCAATTAGTTTTTGCAATTTTCTTCATAAAATTTATACCAAACTTTTGGCAAATAGGCTTGCTCCTTTGTTACCTGTGTTAGTGTCAAGTGAACAAGTGAACAACATGGCTTTGTTAAGGGAAGATGCATTAGTGAGTGTATTTCTCTAGCACAACTAATTTTTGGTGAATTGAATAGGAAGGTGGAGGCAGGCACCTTATTTCTTAAGTTGGATATGATTAAAGCCTATGATAGGCTAGCGTAGGACTCTTTGTTGAGAGTTCTAGCTAGCTTTGGGTTTTCAGAGTCATTTGTGAAGATCATTGCTAACTGTTTGGAGAACCAATACATCTATGTTTGCTCAGCGGGCAAAAGAGAGGTTTTTTCCCCTCTTCTAGATTTCTTAGGCAAGGAGATCCCATTTCTCCTTGCCTGTTTATTCTTCATGAAGAAGTACTAAGTAGGGGATTGAGGAAATTATATCTGGATGGGTTGATGAAAGGGTTTCATCTGGGAAGGGGTTCCTCTTTGGTCAGTCACTTCTTGTTTGCTTATGACACCCTGAACTTTTTGAGGGGTTATAAACAGTCAATGGTGAATTTGTTTGCTTTTGTTAATAGGTATGAACTGAGTTTTGGACAAAGGGTTAGTCTCCAAAAGAGTTCTATGTATTGTTCTAAGCATATTACTATGTCAAGGAAGCAGGAATATATTGACTGGAGTGGCTTGTATTCCTATTAAACAGTGTCCATATACATATCTTGTTTTGTCCAATTATAAAAGAAAGAGCTAGGATCAGATTTTTTGAAGAGATATTGTTTAAGTTTAGGCAAAGGTTAGAAGGATGGTATGCAAGGATGTTATCAAATATGGGCAGGATTTTACTTGTTCAGTATGTGCTGAGTACTGTTCCTATCCATTTGCTGCCCTGCTTGAACTTGCCAAAGACTATCATCTCTAAGCTTAATGCTTTAATGGCAGGATTCATTTGGTCTAATAAGATGAGTGTGAGGAAAAGACACTGGATTTCTTGGGGGAAGTTGACTTTGCCTAAAAAGGAGGGTGGTTTGGGATTGAGGAAGTTTGAGGAGGTGCAGATGGCTTTCTGAATGAAGCAGGGCTGGAGTTTATTGCAAGGAACTTCTCTTTGGGCCAAAGTTTTTTCTGCCAAATTCTTGAAGGGGAAGCATTTATTGAGATGCTCAGGGAAGAATCACTTTAAATGCCTTGAGATGCTTAGACCTTATTTTGAAAGGGTGCTCGTGCAGTCTAAGAAGATAATTGGTGATGGTACTCACACAGACATGGTCCTTTGTCGTGTAAAGTGGAGGATTTGCCACAAAGTTTCCCTAAGATTTCAGAGTTGGTTACAGGTTCTCAGTGGCAGTTGGGTGCAGTGGAGGATTTCCTGACTGAAGAGCTGAGGCATGAGGTTGTGAATTCTGATCTGATGTTATCTGGGACCTATGATAAATTGGAGTGGCAGAGCTCTTGTGCTGGTAATTTCTCAGTTAAAGCAGCTCAGCAGATGAGTAGGTTAAAGGGAGGTTTGAATGCTACAGNTTATCTGGGACCTATGATAAATTGGAGTGGCAGAGCTCTTGTGCTGGTAATTTCTCAGTTAAAGCAGCTCAGCAGATGAGTAGGTTGAAGGGAGGTTTGAATGCTACAGCTGCTGGCATTTGGGATATTCAGACTGCCCCTACTCCTAGTGCTCAGCTAGTAGGTTGGAAGATTTTAATGAAGGCTTTACCTCTGGATGATAGAGTTAAGCAAATTGGCATTCCTGTGGTAAGTAGGTGTTGTTAGTGTTATCAGAAGGAGAAGAATGCTGAGCATCTATTTGTTGGATGTGCCATCACATCTGCTATTTGGAGTAGGTTGGCTGGCCTACTAGGCTATCAACTTATTGCAGGTGAATGTCCTTTAGTGAGACTTAGAAGGATTTGGAGGGTGTACAAGAAGCATTCAGTGGCTCATGGCTTAGTTAGAAGCATTCCTCTTTTGGTATTTTGGCAGGTTTGGAAGGAAAGATGTAGGAGAGTTGCTAGGAAGGGAAGGCTGCATTCCTACTCTGTTTTCTTGAAGATTTGCAGCATCATGAGGTATCAGGGGAGGAAAGTGAGAGTTACGGTGATGGTATTGCCTTGTTGCAATGGCTCAGGGTGGAAGTGGCCTACCAAATTGTCTTGAGAAATGAATGGGGGAGAATGTCTTAACTGGATCTCTCTATTATGGTGTGGATACAAATATGGCAGCAGAGTTTAAGGCTCTGTTAGATGGTTTAAGGATGGTAAGGGAGTAAGGTTTGTTTGCTTATAGAATCTTGATTGAATCAGATTCTCTCGTCTTAGTGGATTCTGTTTTGGGGAAGAGTGAATGTGCTTGGAATTGTTTAGGAATTCTTGCTCAGATTAAGGTGTTTTTGGGGCAGATGGAGTTCCAGTTGAGGCATGTATGTAGAGAGGTAAATTGTGTGGCAGACTGCTTGGCAAAGAAGGCAGTTCAGGGCAGCTTCTCAGCAGATTATTCTGGGCCTGTTCAGCTGCCTAATCCTGTGAAGCTACTGCTGATGCAAGACTGCAGGAAGCTTCCAGTTTTGAGATCCAAGTGTATAGTGGTTCAGATTTGGTTGTTGATGGTGATACTGGCAGGAGGTGGTTTTTTTGGTAGTTTTTATACTTGGTATTGTAAAATGATTGGGCCAAAGTGGTCTATCTTGGTTCTTGTAATTCTTTGAGGTGTTGGCTGTATAGCCTTAGCTTCTTGATTCTTGTAATTCTTGGTTTAATTGAATAAAATTCTTTGTCTTTAAAAAAATAAATACCTAAAACCCTAAACCCCTAACCCTAACCCCCCCTATAACCCTAAACCTTGAAAACACAAACACATATAAATACAGAAATACTATAAAATTATTGGTTGTGTACAAAATGAACACAACAACAAAAAATAAAAAAGAAACAACGAGTTATTCAGAGCGTTGGGAGTTGGAAGTAATACAAGAATGATCATAACAAGTAAGAAACACAAAAAGAAAAAAAAGTAGTCATCTGTAAAACACATTTTACAAAATAAAGGAAGCCAATGACATGAGAAAAACAGATATACTTATCTTTTCACTCTCAAACTCATTTTGCAGATGCATCTCTATCAAGTTCAACCCTCCTTATTCCTTCATTAACTATAATCCATTTCACAAACAACTGAAAGGAAGACACATCAAATTACTTATGTAAAGAGAAAATGAAAAAAGTTGTCAAGACAATAAAGAGCAATAAGGAAAAAAAAACGAGTGACATGTCCACTAACTTATTCGACAAACAAATATTTATAATATAAAATAGGGCAAGCTTCAATAAACTCATCCGACGATCTCAATTAGACTCATCTAATAGCCACCAACATCCCTCTCAAAATCATTCACATTGCACAGTACTTTTAGACACGGATTACCCCTAATATATACATACTAGATTGCATGCACTACATACTTACACAACATATACAACATTTAAGCACACAAAGTACACTCCAAGCAAAGTAAATCGATAAATTTGCTAATCATTATTAACACGAATCACAATCATACATATCATGGAAGCATAACTCCTCTTATGATCTACTACGCATTATAAGTTTGTCTAATTAATCCATCTCTCACACCGAACTACCAAAGTTTTATTTGAAGGCATTGGAAAATAAAAAAGACAACAGTATCAATTGACCAAGTGATAAATTCAAAATAAATATTAGTTAGCCATATATTACTAAAATCCTAAACCTAAATCCTAAACCCCTAATCCCTTACCCCTAACCTTTTTTTGTTTTTCAAACCAGGAAGAAAAAGGCAAACATTACTGCCTTTACAACAAATTCAAACCAAAATCTCAAAAAAGCAACGAAAGAATCAAAGAATATAGATTCTTCATACTAGCAGTTACTCAGGATTTTGAATCTGCATCGAACAAGACCAGCACCTGCTTAACCACAGGAAAGCATATTTGATCTTGCATCAGCATCGAAAAAGACCAGCAGGCTGCATAGAATCAGAGAAGTCAGACACTTCCTTCACAGCAGCAGAACACACTGCCATGTCCCACATCACCCACCAAACTTCAGCAGACATTCCTTTAGCCAAAATCATCAAAACCACCCTTGCTTTGGTTCTCAAAACTGGCAATCTCCTCTGATCCTGCAGCATCCACAACTTCACATCAGCAAGCAACTGATGGGCAGAAAAATCAGAAGAAAAGCCATCCTGAACTGCCCTATTTGCAAGCCCATCTCCAATTGAATTTGCTTTTCTAAAGACATGCTCCAACCTGTACACTGCCTTACTAAGAAGGTGCCTAATTGAGCAAGAATACCTAAAAAAGGCCAGGCACACTCCATCTTCCGCTTCACAGTATTTATTAAGACCAAAGAATCTGATTCAGTGGATATATAAATACACAAACAAACCATAACTGTCCACCATACTTAAACCATTCAATAGGGCTCTAAATTCAGCTTCTATGTTAGAACAAACACCATAGAAGAAAGAACCAGCCAACACCATACCTCCCCATCAACAAGGATCAAAATATCGTTTCGAAACAAACAAAACATCCGAAATGTTTCCGTTTCCAAGGAGACCGAAACGAATCAGTGATATAATCGAAATTCTAATATTTTGAGGTATTTCATAATGTTTCGAGATGTATTATAATATTTCAATGTATTTGCACAATTGTTTTGAAATGTTTCAAGGTATTTTAATATACTTTGATATATTTAAATCCATGTTTTAGAAAAACAATTCTTAAATTTTTTATTTTTTTCATTATGTTTTCGAAACGGGTCAAAATGTTTCCGTTTCCTAGGTGACCAAAACAATACACCAAAACAAAATTTTAATCCTTACTCCCCTTTCATTTCTCAAAATAGCACCACCCCTGCTAAACCAAGATTTCCCTTAGTAGCTCCATCCACATTTAATTTCAGCATCCCAAGACTAGGATACTCACAATAGACCCAAAATGCTCTAGTAAACAAAACAAAAGGCACCACAATACCCAAAGCTTGCATCAAAGCCTTCCCATTACCACATCCTCCAGCACCTTAGCTCTAACATTCCTCACCTGAAACCTTAACAAACTGCAGAGTTTTAAGAAAATAGAGTAGGAATTAAGGGCACCTTCATCAGCTCTTCTTCTACACCTTTCTTTCCAAACTTGCCAGAAAAGCAGCAATGGCACACTTCTCACCAAACTATGACTTACAGCTCTTCTAAAAATTCTGCAGATCCTTTGCATTCTAACCAAAGGCCTCTCCTCTACAATAATCTGGAAGCCAATCATAGCAGCAAGTCTACTCCAAATTGACCCAGCATATTCACAATCAACAAACGAGTAGCATTCTCTGCCTCTTTACAGCACAAGCAACACCTACTCACCATTAGAATCCCCAACATCTGAATTCTAGAATCCAAAGGAAGAGCCCTCATAAGCAATTTCCAGTTCACCAATTGGGAACTGGGCGCTATAGACACACCCCAAATTGCTCCAGGAGACCTATTCCTCTCCCCCCGATGCTTGACCAATTGCCATGCAATCTTAACAGAGAACAGACCATTTCTAGAACATTGCCACACCAACTTATCAGCAGCATCAAACAAAATCACCTCAGAACTCATAATTTCCTCCTTTAACTGTTCACTGAGCATACCCCCAACTTCATCCAACTGCCATTGAGACCCCACCATCATGTCAGCAACTTTAGGAAATTGCAGAGGCATTACCTCTATACTGCACAACAAAGGCCCCCTCACCTATCCAATGATCACACCAAAAATCAGCCATCTTGCCATTACCTATCACCATCCTGAACTGTGACACCACCTTCTCAAAAAAAGGCCTTAATGCTTCAATGCTTTTAGAATTTCCTTTTCTCACACACCTTAACAAATGAATGCCCTTTAAGAATTGAGCTTAAGCAATCTTACCCCAAGACACCAAATGCCTCCTTCTAACAGCGGGCTTATTAGACCAAACAAACCCTGCCATCATGGCTTTAGACAAATTCAAACAGGCAAAAAGGTGAACTGGAACAGCACTCACTAGAAACTGTACTAACAAGACCCTGCCCATATTCTATAGTCATCTAGCATACCACCCCACCAACTTCTAAACAAAACCTCCTCAAAACCTAACCCCTAAACCTAAAACCCTAGAAAACACAAACACATATAAGTAAATAAAATGCTATATAATTATTGGTTGTGTACAAAACAAAAACAACAACGAAGAATAAAAAAAGAAATAGTGGGTTAATCAGATTGTTGGGAGTTGGAAGTAATATAAGAATCATTATAACAAGAAAGAAACACAAGAAGGAAAAAAAAATAGTCACCTATAAAATACATTTTGCATAAAAAAGAAATCCAATAAAAGTGGGACAACCAGATATACTTATCTTTCCACTATCAAACTCGCTTTGAGACACATCGGTATCCAGTTCAACCTTCCTTATTCATTCACAAGCTTGCTTCCATTCCACAAATAACTGGAAAAAAAAAAGGCACATTAGATTAGTTATGTACGGAGAATTTGAAAAAACTTTAAGACAACAAAGAGCAATAAAGAAAAAAAAAGAATGAGTGACAAGCATATATATATATATAAACTAGATTGCACGATCCACATGCTTACCCAACACATACAACATTTAAACACACAAAGTACACCAAAACAAGCAAAGGACATCAATAAATTTGCTAATCATCATTAACACAAATCGCAATCATACATATCATGGAAGCATAACTCCTCTTATAATCTACTAAGCATTAGAAGTTTGTCTAATTGATCCATCTCTCAAGCTCCACATCTAAAGTTTCATTTAAAGGGATTGAAAAATAAGAAAGATAACAATATCAACTGACCATGTAATAAATCCAAAATAAATATTAGTTAGACATACATCCCTAAAACCCTAAACCCTAAATCCTAAACCTAGCCCCTAGCCCCTAACTCCTAAACACCTAAACCCCCTATAACCCTAAACCCTATAAAACACAAACACAAACACATATAAGTAAAAAAATGCAATTATTGGTAGTGAACAAAACGAAAACAACGAAAAATCAAAAAGAAATAGTGGGTTAGTCAGTGCGTTGAAGGTAGGAAGTAATACAAGAATGATCACAACAAATAAAAAAGACAAAAAGAAAAAGGAAATAGTCATCTATAAAACACATTTTGCAAACATGACAAAAAAGCCAATTTTAGTGGAAAAAACTGATATACTTATCTTTTCAGTCTCAAATTCGTTTTGCAGACGCATCTATACCTAGTTCAACCATATCCTTATTCCATCTTACGCTAGCATCAATTCTACAAACAAGTGAAAGGAATGTACACTAAATTAGTTATGTACAGAGAAAATGACAAAAGCCTTCAAAACAACAACGAGCAATAAGAAACAAAAAACAAGTGACATGTCAACTCACTTATTCAACAAGCACACATATACACATACTAGATTGCAAGCACCACATACTTACACAACATATTACAACTTTTAAGTACACAAAGTACTCCAAAACAAGCAAAGGACATCGATAAATTTGCTAATCATTATTAGCACGAATCACAATCATACATATCATGGAAGCATAACTCCTCTTATCATCTACTAAGCATTATAAGTTAGACACACATCCCTAAAACCCTAAAGCCTAAACCCCTAACCCCTAAACCCTAACTCCTAAACACCCTATAACCCAAAACCCTATCAAACACAAACACATATAAGTCAAGAAATGCTATATAATTATTGGTTGTGTACAAAACGATAAAAACAATGAAAAATAAAAAAAGAACAATGAGTTAATCAGAGTGTTGAGAGTTGGAAATAATACAAGAATGACAATAAAAAGTAAGAAACACAAGGAAAAAGAAATAATTATCAATAAAACACGTTTTGCATAAAAAAAAATCCAATGGAAGTGGGACAAAGAAATATACTTATTTTTCCACTATCGAAGTCGCTTTGAGGCGCATCTCTATGCAGTTCGACCTTCTCTATTCCTTCATAAGCTAGCATCCATTCCACAAATAACTCAAAATAAAATGCACATTAGATTAGCTATGTACCGAGAAAATAAAAAAAAAAAAATGAGTGACATGTCCACTCACTTATAACACAAATCGCAATCATACATATTAAAGAAACATAACTCCTCTTATAATCTTCTAAGCATTAAAAGTTTGTCCAATTAATCCTCTCTCAAACTCTACTACCAAAATTTCATTTGAAGGCATCGATAAATGAGAAAGAAAACAGCATCAATTGACCATATAATAAATTCAAAATAAATATTAGTTAGACATACATCCCTAAAACCCTAAACCCCTAACCCTAACCCTAACCCATAATTCGTAAACAACCTTAAACCCTATCAAAGGCAAACACATTAGAAAAAAAATGCTATGTAATGATTGGTTGTGAACAAAACGAAAACAACAATGAAAAATTAAAAAAAAAAAAACAATGGGTTTATCAGAGCATTGGGGGTTGGAAGTAATACAACAATGATCATAACAAGTAAGAAAGACAAAAAGGAAAAATAAATAGTCATCTATAAAAACACATTTTGCGAAAAAAAGGAAAAAGAAAGTCAACTGAAGTAGGAGAAACTAATATACTTATTTTTTCACTCTCAAATTCGCTTTGCAGATGCATCTTTATCCCATTTAACCCTCCTTATTCCTTCAAAAGCTAGCATTCATTCTACAAACAACTGAAAGGAAGACACATTAAATTAATTATATACAGAGAAAATGAAAAAAGCCTTCGATACAACAAAGAGCAATAAGAAAAAAAAGAACTACTAACATATCCACTCACTTATTCGACAAGCACATATATATACATACTAGTTTGCATGCACCACATACTTACACAATATATACAACATTTTAATTTTAAGTACACAAAGTACTCCAAAACAATTAAAAGACATCGATAAATTTGCTAATAATTATTAACACGAATCGCAATCATACATATCATGGAAGCATAACTCGTCTTATCATCAACTAAGCATTATAAGTTTGTCCAATTGATTTTTCTCTCAAACACCACTACCAAAGTTTCATTTGAAGGCATTGGAAAATGAGAAAGATAACAATATCAATTGACAGTGTAATAAATTCAAAATAAATATTAGTTATGTTAAAGTTGATCAACAACAATAATTATAGAAAGTAAGTCTTATATAGTAGGACAACACAACATAAAATAAATACCTAAACTACTCTTATTATTAACACTCTAACAAGTTAGACATACATCCCTAAAGCCCTAACCCTAAACCTTAAATCCTAAATCTTAAACCCTAAACCCTAAACCCCTTATAATCCTAAACCCTAGGAAACACAAACACGTATAAGCAAAGAAATGCAATGCAATTACTGGTTGTGCACAAAACAAAAACAACAACGAAAAATAAAACGAAAACAATGGATTAATCAGAGTGCCAGGGGTTAGAAGCAATAGAAGAATGATCATAACATGTAAGAAATACAAAAATGAAAAAGAAATAGTTATCTGTAAAACACATTTTGAAGAAAAAAAAAACCACTAAAAGTAAGACAAACAAATATCCTTATCTTTTCACTCTCAAACTCACTTTGCAGACGTATTTTTACCCAGTTCAACCCTCTCTTTAATCCTTCATAAGCTAACATCAATTCCACAAACAATTGAAAGGAGGACACATTAGATTAGTTATATACAGAAAAAATGAAATCAACCTTCAAGATAACAAAGAGCAATAAGCCAAAAAAAAAAAGAACGAGTGACATTTCCACCCTCACTTATTCGACAAACAGATATATATACATACTAGATTGCATGCACCACATACTTACACAACATTTTAGCACACAAAGTATGCTTCAAAACAAGCAACAAAACAAGCAAAGGACATCGATAAATTTGCTAATTATTATTAATACGATAAATTTGCTAATTATTATTAATACGAATCGCAATCACACATATCATAGAAGCATAACTCCTCTTATGATTTACTACGCATTAAAGTTTGTCCAATTGATCCATCTCTCACACTCAACTACCAAAGTTTTATTTTAAGGCATTTGAAAATGTGAAAGATAACAGTATCAATTGACCGTGTAATAAATTAAATTATTAAAATATATATTACTTAGACATACATCCCTACAACCCTAAAACCCCTTATAACCCTAAACCCAAGCAAACACAAACACAAATAAGTAAAGAAATGCTACACAATTATTGCTTGTGTACAAAGCGAAAATAACAAAAAATAAAAACGAAACAGTGGGTTAATCAGAATGTTGGTGTTTAGAAGTAATACAAGAATGATCATAACAAGTAAGAAACACAAAAAGGAAAAAGAAATAGCCATCTATAAAACACAGTTTGTATAGAAAAGAAATCCAATGGAAGTAAGACAAACAAATATACTTATCTTTCCACTATCAAACTCATTTTGCAGACGTGTCTCTATCCAATTTAGCCTTCCTTATTCTTTCATAAGCTAGCATCTATTTCACAAATTACTAAAAAAAGACACATTAGATTAGTTATGAACAAAGTAAATGAAAAAAACCTTCAAGACAACAAAAAGTAACAAAGAAAAAAAAAAGAACGAGTGACATGTCCACTCACTTATTTGACAAGCAAATATATATATATGTGCATACTAGATTGCATGCTTCACATACTTACACAACACATAAAATACTGAAACAAACAAAGTACCCCAAAACAAGCAAAGGACATCGATAAATTTGCTAATAATTATTAACACAAATTGCAATCATACATATCATGGAATCATAACTCCTCTTATGATCTTCTAACCATTAAAAGATTGTCCAATTGATCCATCTCTCAAACTCCAATAACAAAGTTTCATTTGAAGCCATTGGAGAATGAGAAAGATAACAGTATCAATTGACCATTTAATAAATTCAAAATAAATATTAGTTAAACATACATCCCTAAAACCTAAACCCTATATCCTAAACCCCTAAACCCCCTAAAACCCTAAACCCTATCAAACACAAACATGTAAGTAAAAAAATGCTATGTAATTATTGGTTGTGAATAAAACAAAAACGACAAAAAATAAAAAGAACCAGGGGGCTAATCAGAGTGTTGGGGGTTGGAAGTAATACGAGAATGATCATAACAAGTAAGAAAAACACAAAAAGGAAAAAGAAATAGTCATATGTAAAACACATTTTGTAAAAAAGGAAAGCTAATGGAAGTGAGAGAAACGGATATACTTATCTTTTCATTCCCAAATTCGCTTTTTAAAAAGCATCTCTATCAAGTTCAACCTTTCTTATTCTTTCATAAGCTAGCATCCATTCCACAAATAATTGAATAAAAGGCACAATAGATTAGTTATATACAGAGAAAATGAAAAAAGCCTTCAAGAAAACAAAGAGCAATAAAGAAGGAAAAAAAAACAATTGATATGTCCACTTATTTATTCAATAAGCAGATATATGTACATACTAGATTGCATGCGCCACATACTTACATAACATATACAACATTTTATCACACAAAGTACTCTAAACAAGCAAATGACATCGATAAATTTGTTAACCATTATTAACACGAATCGAAATTATACATATCACGGAAGCATAACTCCTCTTATGATCTACTAAGCATTATAAGTTTGTCCAATCGATCCATCTCTCACACCCAACTACCAACGTTTTATTCGAAGGCATTGAAAAATGAAAAAGATAACATAATCAATTGACCATGTGATAAATTCAAAATAAATTAGTTAGACATACATCCCTAAAACCCTAAACCCCCTATAACCCTAAGCCCTACCAAACACAAATACATGTAAGTAAAGAAATGCTATACAATTATTGATTGTGTACAAAACGAAAACAACAAAAAATAAAAAAGAAACAGTGGGTTAATCAGAGTGTTGGGGCTTGGAAGTAATACAAGAATGATTATAACAAGTAAGAAAGACAAAGGAAATAAAAAGTCATCTGTAAAATACAATTTGCAAAAAAACGAAAGTCAATTGAAGCAGAAGAAACTGATATACTTATCTTTTTACTCCTAAATTTGCTTCGCAAACGCATCTCAATCCAGTTTAACCCCTTATTCCTTCATAAGCTAGCATCCATTTTACAAACAACTGAAAGAAAAACATATTAAATTAATTATGTACAAAAAAAATGAAAAAAACCTTCGAAACAACAAAGAGCAATAAGAAAAAAAAAAGAACAAGTGACACGTCCACTCACTTATTCAACAAGCACATATATATACATACTAGATAACTTCATAACTGGTAGATTCCTGCCTTGAAACCCTCCCAATGTTCAACATGTTAGTCCCTCCTCCACCATCTTAATGTATTGTAATCAATAGAAAATATCTAACCTTGTGACACAACAGTTAAAAGGCATTAAAATTTTAACAAATAAAAAATTGTAAGGAAGTAATTGGCAACTGAGGAGTCATAAACCTTAAATGAAGATATATAGGTTATATAAAAGACCAAACCATATTTTTATGAATCATCCCCCCCCCCCCCCCCCCAACCCAACCCAACCCAAAAACCACAAACAAACAATTACTAAGGAAAAATATATATCAAAAGCATTTTAAATAGAAAATATCATATGCATTAAAGTAAATGCTAAAGAAATGGTCACGTACACAGAAAAGAAAACAAGCCCGTATGCCCTACGAAGGTATGCACACATGTCCTCTCTTTCCATAAAATTTGGTCATTAGAACTTGCACTACCAATGACAACAATTCACATCGGTCATTTCTATCCAAAACATAGTTTGATAACTATGAGAAATCCAAACCAAAGAACATAAGTTGATCGTTGAGATCATAGGAAAAATACTTAGGAATTTAAAGGTTAAAGACAAAAAAGAGAAGAAAAAACCTAACACAATCATACCTCAAATCAAACAAAATAATATTCACCGGTAAAAAACTCACCTAAAGGTTACTTCATCACTGCTTAGATTGCTGCCTTGTAAGACTCCCAAAGTTCAACAAGTTAGTGTCTTCTCAAGTGTTTTAATGTACTGCAATCAACAAAGTATATCTAACCTCGTGACACAGTAGTTAAACGGTATAAAAATTTTAAGGAACAAAAAGCTTTAAGGAAGTAATAGGCAACAGAGGAGTCACATACCTTAAATTATGACTGGTCGACCATTTATAGGAAAGATCAAACTATATTTCTATTTCCTCCTTCCTCCCCTCCCCACAAACAATTAGGAAAGAAGAATATAAATCGTAAGTATTTTAAATAGAAACTATCTTACACAATAAAATATATGTAAAGGAAATAGTCACATAAACAAGCAAGAAACCCGTACACCCCACGAAGGTATGCACACATGTCCTCTGTTTCCAAAGCTTTAAAATTGTATCACTAGAACTTGCATAATCATTGACAAAGAAAGAGAAGAGAAGTAAGGAAGAAGCTTACACAATCATATCTCAAATCAAAAGCAAAAAAAATGTTCACCCGTAGAAAACTCGTCTAAGAGGAACTTCATAATTGCTTAGATTGTTGCCTTGTAAGTCTCTCCCAAAGTTCAACAAGTTGGCGTCTCTTCCATTGCCTTAATGTACTGCAATAAATAGGAATATAAACTCGTTACACAATAGTAAAATGGCATAAAAATTTTAAAGAACAAAAAAATTGTAAGGAATGAATTGACAACATAAAAATCACATAACTTAAATAATGAACAATAGACCAATTACAACAGAGACCAAATCATATTTCTATTGCCCCCCGCAAACAATTACTAAGGAGAAATAAAAATCATTATATTTTAAATACAAACTACCATATGCACTAAAATATATGCAAAAGAAAGCCACGTAGCTATGCAAGAAAATAAACCTGTATTCCCGATGAATGTATGCAATCGTCCTCCCTTTCCAAAGCTCATTAGAACTTGCATTATCATTAACAACAATTCATATCAGTCATTCCTATCCAAAGTATAGTTTGATAAGTGTAAAAAAGAGAATTAAAAAGCTTACCCAATCATTCCTCAAATTAAGCAACATAATGTTCACCTGCAAAAAGCTTGTCTAAAGACAACTTCATAACTGGTAGATTATTGCTTTGTAAGCCTCCCAAAAAGTCAAAAACTTTAAAATAGTCACATAATAATAAAGATACACATAATAAAAATAAAAGCACAGACTCATAAGGAGGCACATACACAAACACTTCAATAACATAAAAAAATAGAGTAACAACCACACACACAAACACGTTATACACATCAAAACACAAAAACACTCGAGATAAGAAAGATACAGACATACTATCATAAAAACATACACGCCAACAACCACACGCAATAAACATAAAAACCTATACACCAAAAATAACTGATTAAAATAAATACACATTGTGCACATAAAAACGCACACAATAACACGTTGATTAAAAGAATACACTTACACTAACGAAAACACACCTTCCTCTTAAATCAAAAAATATACACACACTAATACACCAAAAAAATACACACTAACACACCAAAGGCGCACACACACGTACATACACTATTACACAAATACACGCATACGCACACACCACCACTGAAACAAACACACATAAACAAATTAATGAATACATACCCACGCACGTTGTGTTAACAAACACGTATACACCAAAATATAGACATAATACATCAAAAACTATAGACACCAACATACCAAAACACACTATTACACAAACACAAACACAAAATACACCCACACACTAATACACCATCTCAAATCACACAAAAATGCATACATTCCATCACAAGTAGTTTTAACACAAGTTAATCCACCAAAAACACTGACACTAATAGGCAATAAACACACGTTATTACACGAACGCAAATGTGCACACACACTAATACACTAAAAAACACACACATTAATAAAAAATCCATTAATATACAAAAAAATATATCATAAAACTATGAAATATACCGGGGAACATTAAGAATAACATATCATAAAATAATAAAATTAATGTTCCCCGGTATTTTTCCTAGTTTTATGATATTTTTTTGGTATAAGGAAAAGAGTCAGACATAAGGACTGATCCAGAACATAAAGCAAAGGTCGAGGCAATAGATCAAAAAAAGGGGGTAGTATAAGAAGATCGAAAAGAAAGAAGGCTGCAGGTATGCCGCAAAAGAAAAGGAAAATCCTTAATCAGTTGCTAAGCTGAGACTTTTTCCTTCCTCGAAAGAAGCCAAAGCAGCAGAAGAGAATCCTTTTCAGTTTCACCTAAACCAAAACACACACACAACCCAGCTAATCACCATATGTATGCACACCCACACACCGTGTTAATACACACTAATATACCAAAAAACACACACATACTTCTACACCATACAAACAAACACTATCATAAAAACACAAACTAACACATACACTCTAATATACCCCAAAAAAGAACCCAAAACATATGCTCCGTCCACGCACACTAATACACCAAGGAAACACACTCATACACTAATACACCTAAGAAACAGACACACTTAAATTTTGCCTAACGGTGCCAAGGCTTGGGGGCACAAGGCTAGCCAGACCCTTGGTGCCCCTCAACTATCTCCTCCCCTTATATATGCGCTTCATGGGTTTTTCAAAGCGACTTTAGCAGACATCTTTTGAACTAAAGAAACATAACAACGAGAGCCTAGAACATAGCGTCTGGACTTTTGTCGAACGCCTTAGCTACATCAGCATACTTTGAATTTATGAGGTGTCGTGATGCAAGATGCCACCGAGACATGTTCATTTTTGCGTCCAAGTCAATTAGGGTCAGAAAACTAGTGTGTTCTTTTTTCATAACTTACAAATTTAAAGATCATCTAAAATACGATAATTACTACCAGTGAAAACTTTCAAACAACCACCACAATTGTTAAGAAAACACATTATTAATATTTAAAAATGAAAAATAGAACATCTATTCAAAGATATTCAAAAGGAATAAAAATGTAACCATGCAAGGAGCCAACCAGTATGCTCTTCAAAAGTATGTGCAGAGTTGTGTCACTTAAACTTGGATTACCATAACAAAACCGCTATTGTTCATTCGTATCCAAAGCAATATGGTGTAGGATCTTCAAGTTTTAACATCAATGCCTTTGTAGTTCGATAACTTCAAGAAATCTTAAGCAAAGGACGAAGATCGAGGATGATAATTAAGATCTTCACGAGAAGAGAAGAAAAGAAAACGCTAAAAAAATCATATTGCAAAATCAATACTACACAATACCCAAAGCAAAACCAACCTCTTGAATTGCCGCTTTATGAGCCTCCCAAATTTTAATAGGTTGGTTTTTCCTCAATTTTTAAGGTACTACATTCAATAAGCAATATTACACATTGAATCATACCACAAAAATTTAAGATATAAAATACTATAAGCAAGTAATTGACACAAAAATTCAAGTAATTGTCACATTGAGTTATGACACAAAAATGTAAGACATAAAATACTGTAAAGAAGTAACTGGCAGCAGAATAGTTTTATGCCTTGAATAATGACTATTATAAAAACTAAAGCACAAACATGTAGACAAAAGAGACTCATAAAATAACACTTTCAGATTGAAGACCAATTGCACCCATGCTCCCCACACCATTCAGATTATGGGAAACTGACTTACCATATATAGAGTTTTTCGTATTGGAGGTGCTAACCCAAAGAGAGTGACATAGAACCACAAATTCCGAAATAGCTTCAAAAGTGCAGGTTCCACATCTACAGTAGGATCAAAATCTGAACATATTTCAGCCACAACAAGAAGTAGAGGTCCTAGAAAATCTGCCCCAAGTCTCTGCCTGTTTGAAAAAATATATATATTACAATGAAAGTTTATCCAAAAAGTGCAAAATATTGCAGAATCATGTTACCAAGATACACCCCAGCCGTAGGAGATAGCCCGAAGCAAACAAATAATGTACCCGAGCACAGTACTTATCACAAGGGGTTTGAAGCGAATGAGCAAGACACGCAGCAGCTGACCACATCGAGTGAGAGCAATTCAGGAAATCAACAAGCAATGAGCTGAAGAGCTCATCACAAATACTCAACTTTTGCCAGACACAGAATAAACATGCTTCAGCAGCTTCTATCAACAATGCCAAAATTCCATGCAACAACCTCTTCAATGACTTCCCATTCAAATCAAAAGATGAAAGACTCTTGATTTGTAACCCCGCTGCAGCTTGGTAAACCGACAGCTCTGTATTGATTCTAACTTTCAGTAACTGCCCCTGTTCCGCCCAGTCACGCTTCCATATCTGCCAACAAACCCAAACATTTTAACCAGATTTTTGCATTCATCTCTATAGTTTTTTCATCAAGACATCAATAAAATTCGAAACCAAAAGGATGGATACCCATGAATTTTACCTTTAGGAAAGCCAGCATTGATTGGAGTTGCACCTTTGCGATGGCCCTCATTTGTTACAAAAGCTTAAGATCAATCTGGACTTTATCCAATATGTGCCCAATCAGCTTGAAAGCAATCTCCTGTTGTTGAAGGCTCTCCACAGGCTCTTCCTCAAAAGAGGCTACCACTCGCTTGTACATCGCGGAACCGCCTCGTCCTTCATCATTGAACCCAACATCAGCCCCAAATATATCCACATTGCTCTTCCACGCAAGGCTGCCCCCTTTCATCACCAATCCTTTCGACCACAATGCACTGGTCGCCTCATCTGTAACCCTTGAAGGGCGCTAGAAGAACCAGAGGCATTGCTGACCTCGTTTCCTGGACTGTTTCTCTTATTTGATTGATAATGGTTTTCACTGAGTGGCTAACTCTGAGGCGACGACGCTTCAGGTGTTATCAAAACTAGCTCTCTCGGTGAAGTAGGAACCGAAATTTCAAATCGATCTAGAAGAGTGGACACTAATTTGTTTGCATTAGAAAGAAGAATTGGATGAAAATTCTGCGACAGAGAAACCCCCAAATCTCCACCGGCATTGTTAATCGCCGACATCACAATCTCTCCCGTATACTCCGCAACGGCCATGGCAAAATCCGAGGACAACTCACTGGCTTCATTCACATAACTCAAGAAATCAAAAGATTGAATCGCTTCCAAACGACTGTGGCCAAAAAGATTGGGCAATAGAATACGGAATCGACCTAAAAACGACGATGACGCTTCAGGAGTTGTCGAAACTAGCTCCTCGGTGAACTAGGAACCGAAATTTCAAATCCATCTGGACACTAATTTGTTTGCATCGGAAGGAAGAATTGGAGGAAAATTCTGCGACAGAGCATTCAAGAAAACCTTGAAACCCCCAAATCTCCACCGACATTGTTAACCGCCGACATCACAATCTCTCCCGTATACTCCGCAACGGCCATGGCAAAATCCGAGGACAACTCACTGGCTTTAACGTAACTCAAGAAATCGTATGAAGCAATTGAATCGCTTACAAACGACTGTCGCCAAAAAGATTGGGCAAAAGAGACGGAATCGACCTCAAAAACCTAGGACTGCCGGTTAGGGCCTCATGTCGTCGAAATTGGGGCATTTAGAAAGAAATCTAGCGGTGGCGAGTACAGAGTCAATTGGTGGACATCGTCCACAAATCCAAGCCAATTTATCAGCAAATTGCGAAGGATTTTGTGCGATCAGATCGCAGAGTTCGATCATCGACTCCATTGCTTTACAATGCTCAATATTTTCGGAGAGAGGAGAGAGAAATCATCTGGTGGTGGAATTTAGGGTTTAGGGAGATTGATCGTAGGCGGAGGTTCGAACATTGGGACTCAGGAGGTCGATGTCGTCTGCTGAGTTTCTGATTTTATATATATATATGTTGTTGGTTTTGTCTCCTGACGAGATCATTGGTTTTAAATCTCTGATTTTGTTTCCTTTCTCTTTTTTGTTACCGTTTTAATTATTTGCCCCAAATTTGGAAACCAAGCTATACTTTCTTTACCCTCAAGTTTTCTCAATTGACCATTGATTCAATTTTTGTTACTTGACATCGATGAATTAGGTCACTAACTAAGTTTCTAAATTAGAATTTTATTATATTATTTTTTATTTTTAATTAATTAATTTTACATATGTTTTTATTTATTTAATAATACAAGAATTCTCAAAGAGTTTTTATAATTATGATTAATTAACAGGTGTAATAAATTTTTAATTGATTGGCTGTAATTATTTAAATTCTGAAATTAGATTTAAATAGTATTTTTTCTTCCTTTTGGTCTCTATGCTTTGAATCGAGCCCTGATTTAATGTTTTACTATTTACAAATATGTTTAATACAAATTTGGGATAATTTCTTTTAATGAGTTTTATTTATTTTTAACAATTGATTTAGTATAAATAGTTTTTAAACCACCAAAAAAAGATATTTGTAGTTAGAAAGGTAGTGAGTTTTTCATTAAGTCCATTCACCTTGAAATGTTAATCCAAACATCATTTTGTATCTAATCACATTCAAACTTAGTCATTTATTTTTTTTAAAACGTCATTTTAAATGATGTTTTTAAAAATATCATTTAAAGTGACAAGATACAAAATGAATTTAAATACCCACCTTTTTTCTTCCTTTTGTCTTTTTTTCAACCACTGCACTATATCTAACCACTGTTAGACACCTTTTCGTGCTTCTTTCATTTACCTTAGTTCACTATCGATATCCATCAACAACTGCCTATGCCTTTTCTTTTATTCCTTTTCATCTTCTCCAACAAGTCGTCGCCTATAATCACCTTTATTTTAAATTTTAATTTTTCAAATGACGTGAGTTGGACTCAAATATGTTGGGAAGCCCTAAACAATAAAGCTCAATGATATTCTTGATGAAATGACTTCCTCATCTTATTGAACAAACTTGGCTATATATACAGCCTTACAGTACTTAACAGAACAATTGAAATAAAGTTCACGTTTAGCTAAATATCAGCCAACGTGGTTAATGTAAACTGACCACTAACAATCTCAACTAATACTAAAGACTAGGGATTTATTTAACAGAAGCAAGACTCAGTAAACACCTAAAAATAAGCAATAATTATCCTTTCAATCCCTCCCCTAAACTAGTTGTGGTAGATAGTTAGTTTAGTTCAGCTGCCTTGCAAATCCCCATCTGACTTCTAAGCTTCTAGAAGGCATCCAATTTCAACGGCTTTGTCATCACATCTGTAGTTTGCTCCTCTGTTCCACAGTGTAACAACTCAATGGTTCCATCTTTAGCAAGTTCCCTCAAGAAATGGAACCGTACATCAATATGTTTGCTCCTTCCATGCATGACGGGATTCTTTGACAATTTGATGGTGGAGCTGTTGTCACACATGACTATGGTGCCCTTTTTTTGTGCATGTCCCAGCTGCTCCAAAACTCTTCTCATCCACACTGTTTGACTTGCACACTCGACTGCTGCCACAAACTCTGCCTCTGTGGTTGATAGTGTAACAATCGGCTGTTTCTTTGAAAGCCAAGATACTGCTCCAAAACTTAACAGAAAAACATAGTCGGAAGTGCTTTTCTTATCGTCTAAGTCACCAGCATAGTCACTATCTGTGTAGGCAATCAAGTCATCTAAACTCCCTTTCTTGTACATGATTCCATAATCAAAAGTACCCTTTAAGTACCTTAATATCCTTTTGGCAGCTTGTAAATGAATCTCTGTAGGCTTAGCCATGAACCTGTTGATCAAACTAACAGTGTACATTATGTCTAGACGAGTTGTCGAGAGATACATGAGGCTCCCTACAATTTGCTTGTAATATGACTCATTAATTGCAACTCCATCTTCATCCTTGCTCAACTTGCAACCTGGAACAATTGGACTATTGATTGCATGACTGTCCAGCATTCCAAACCACTCCAAAACCTTTTGTGCATATTTCTTTTGGCATATGAAGATACCATCAGACTATTGGGATACTTCAATGCCGAGAAAGAACTTCATTTTTCCCAGATCAATCATTTCAAAAGCTTGCATCATTGAACACTTGACACTGCTCGTTATCTCTTCAACATCACTAGTATAGATTAGATCATCAACATAAACACTTACAATAAGTATTTTACCTTCTTTGCTACTTTTTGTGAAGAGAGTTTGCTCATTTGGACATATTTCGAAACCCTCACTGACAAAGTAAGTTTCGATGCGGCTGAACCAAGCTCATGGAGCTTGTTTTAAGCCATNTTTGGACATCTTTCGAAACCTTCACTGACAAAGTAAGTTTCGATGCGGCTGAACCAAGCTCACTTCCTTGTAGACCTTGTCCTCATAGAGCCTTATGTAACTTGTAGACCTTGTCCTCACTTCCTTTGACCTCATAACCCTTTGGCTGCTCAACGTACACATCTTCATCAAGTTCACCATGAAGGAAGGCTGATTTCACATCTAACTGGAATATTTTCCAGTTTTTTTGAGCCGCAAGAGCCACCACCATCCTCACTGTCTCCATTCTTGCCACTGGAGCGTAGACCTCGGTGTAGTCTATCCCATGTTTTGGCGTGTACCCCTTGGCCACCAAGTGTGCTTTGTGTTTCTCAAGCCCTCCATGCTCATTATACTTGGTTTTATAGATCCATTTCACCCCAACTTTCTTGGCTCCAACAGGCTATGTAACCAACGTCCATGTCTTGTTTTTTTGTATGGACTTAATTTCATTGTCCATTGCCAATCTCCTGCTTGTGTTCCTCACTGCTTCTTCATAATACAATGGATCACTTGATACCATTAGTGCCATATTACTCTCATCTTCAGATAACCCGAGGCCCTCCCCACTAACATAATCCCTCATCCATCCTAGACGATTCCCCACTCTCTTACCAATACTACCTCCACTATCCCCATTGTTTGGAGATTCATTTCCTTTATCACCATTGCCAATCTCACCTATATTTTCACCATTATTTCCAACCCCATCAATGTTTTCATCTCCCTCACCATTATCACCTACTCTTGCATCATCATCTTCCCACTCTAAATTTACCAAAATTTGTTCTTCATAACTCACATCCCAATCCCATTTCCTATTCTCTTCAAATATCATATCGCTACTCCCCACCACCCTTTTAGTAATAGGATTATACAGTCTATATCCCTTAGATTCCTCACTAACACCCAAAAATTCACAAATAGAACTTCTATTGTCAAGTTTAGTCCTTCGTACCTTTGGTACATGAACATGTGTTATGCAACCAAAAAACCCGAAAATGATCAACAGAAGGCTTCGTTCTACTCCACGCTTCTTCAAGTGTGATGTTTTTGACTGCCAATGTTGGGCATCTGTTCAACAAATAATTGCTCCAATTTACCGCCTCTGCCCAAAATGGTTTTGGAATTCCTTTCTCTGAGAGCATTGCACGAACCATGTTCATTACAGTTCTATTCTTCTGTTCAGCCACGCCATTTTGTTGAGGGGTGTAGGCAGTTGTCAACTGCCTTTTAATGCCATTCTCCATGCAAAAATTGTTGAATTCAATTGAGGTGAACTCACCTCCCCTATCTGTACACAGACACTTGATGGGCAAACCTGTCTCATTCTCCACCATTTTCTTAAAACACTTGAAATGACTCAATGCTTTTGACTTCTCAATCAGAAAATACATCCATGATTTTCTACTGTAGTCATCTATGAAACACAAAAAGTACCTTTTGTTGCTGTTGGACATAGGAGTGATCGGTCCGCAGATGTTTACATGGATGAGACCCAATATTTGACCTGTTCTCCAAGAACTCTTCCTAGGTATAGGATCATGGTGATGCCTGCCAACAATGCAATCTTCGCACAACTCATTTGAAGCAGTGAAATTGGGAAGGCCACACACCATTTTCTTGCTGTGCAAGGTCCTCAAACCCTTGTAGCTTAAGTGTCCATAACTCCGATGCCAATGCTGAGACAGATTCTGTGAGCTTGTGTGAAGACACTCTTCATGTTGTTGTTGGGACTTTATTGGTGATTGGACAAACAAGATGAACATCTTGTTTATGCTCATGTCAATCTGAATAATCAAGCCATTATAAGGATGAAAGATCTTGCATACCCCTTCCTCAATCAGAATTGCCAAGCCTTTCTCTTGAAGCTGCCCTATGCTCAGGAGATTATTTTTTAACTCTGGAACATAGTACACTTCAGTAATAATATGGTTAACACCATTAATTTGAAGCTTTACATCACCTTTTCCTGTCACCTCCATCTTGGTGTTGTTGCCCAGCTTGACTGATTGCTCGAAGCTCTCATCCAATCTTGAGAACATGACGTGATCCCCACACATGTGATTGGAGCACCCCGAGTCAAGAAACCAAGCATATTTTCTTCTGGCCTCTTACAGCTCTACATAGGACATCAACAACATCTCACCCTCTTCTTCAAGCTCAGTATAATTTGCTTCCTTATTCCAACTCGGACATTCATATTAAAAGTGCCCAAGTTGATGGCATTTGAAACACTCCACCATGGCATTTGTAAAAGCTTGTCGGCCTCTGCCTCTTTCCCTGTCCCTGAAGCTGCTTCTTCCTCGGCCTTTACCACTGTACCTCTCTTCATATGTAACTTTAAGAGCTTGTTCATCATTGTTGTGTCTAGTGAACTTCTGCTCATGAACTATCAGTGAACTTTGTAATTCATCTATAGACATGACATCAATATCTTTGGACTCTTCAATGGCACAAACAATATAATTGAACTTATCTATCAGAGACCTCAAAATCATTTCAACCACAGTCGCATCAGTCATCACATCTCCATACACACGCATCTTATTTGCCACTACCATAACCCTAGAAAAATAAACAATAATAGTTTCACTTGATTTCATCTCTAGGGTTTCAAAGTCTCTACGGAGACCTTGAAGAGTCGACCTCTTCACTCTTGTGTTCCCTTCGTACTTCCTTTTCATAGCATCCCAAATGTCCTTCGCAGTGTCTTTCTTCAAGATGGTCTCCATGATTGACCTATCTGTTGCTTGGAATAGATAATTCTTAACCCTCATATCCTTCATCTGCAATTCCTCATAACTCGTCTGCTGCGCCTTTGTCAATACTGCTTTTACTGGGTCGCACGCACCTTGTCTCCACAAGATCCCAATATTGTTTGGATCTCAAGGAGTTCTCCATCAGCATAGCCCAGTGATCATAATGACCATTGAAGATTGGAATTGTGGGCTGTGCGAATTTCACTTCGTCTGACATCTCTCTCTGTTTTGGTGGTCACTCAAAACTGCTGCCCTTTTTTTTTTTTCTTCTCTCGGGTCCAGTGGTGGCTCTGATACCAAAAAAGGTTGGGAAGCTCTAAACAATAAAGCTCAATGACATTCAGGATGAAATGACTTCCTCATCTTATTGAACAAACTTGGCTATATATATAGCCTTACAGTACTTAACAGAATAGCTGAAATAAAGTTCACGTTTAGCTAAATATCAGCCAACGTGATTAGTGTAAATTGACCACTAACAATCTCAACTAATCCTAAAGACTAGGGATTTAATTAACAAAAGCAAGACTCAGTAAACAAGACTCAGTAAACACCTAAAAATAAGCAATAATTATCCTTTCAAAATCAGTCTTGAATTTTTCTATTTTGATTTTACGTGAATTAGTGTTGGGTGTTGGTGATGGCCGTGTGTTGTTGGCAATGGGTGATTTGGGTTTTGGGTTGTTTGGTGGATGTTGGTGAGGAATGGAGGAGAGATTAGAGAGCAGTGAATGAGGTGCACTTAAGATGCAGAGAGGTCCTAGGCACCGATGATGGTGTTCCGATTTCATTTTCATTTTAATGTCATAATTTAAATTGACATTTTGTCTTCGAATTTTGATTCACACAACAACATCGCAATCATGTCACAACATTGAACTAGTGCATACGTGCTGAAGAAGAAGATAGAGTAAAAATGGTTGGGTGCATTGCTTTTGTAAAATGAAGTTTTTATTTTAAAATAATTGGATTTGAGAAATAAGTTTGAAAGTGAGCAGGTTTAAGAATTAAAATTTTGACGGAATGATTTTGATGAAAACTCGAATGGTGGTAAAGGAGACACTCTATAAATAGGAAATAGTAGGAAATAATGCATGACACTGATGATTGAAATGAAAGCATAAGTCATTAGTGAGAAGATTGGAAAATTTCCATCCAAACCTGATACTAAAAAGTGTAATAGTATATATAGAAAATGCCTTTCTTTATACCCAAAAAAAGAAGAAAAAATTGCTATTAGTGGGACATTATTAGAAAATTATAGAACTAAAAGAGTAACAGTAAATATATGAAAAACCTTAATATTGGAGGTCTTTATTATTGGAGGTTAAGTGTTCTTTGAACAAAATAATTTGGATAATCCGCACATATAGTACATGATAAATCACGCTAACAGTTCCTAAGATTTATCATTACTTGTACTTTAATACTCAAAATTCTGATTTTCTTAGTTAAGAAGGTAATAATAAACATTTGAAAAGCCTTGAATGTGTATATATATATATATATATATATAATAAATTATACTGAACGCCCCCTTGAGGTTGGCCTAATTGCAAAGACATCCCTATAGTTTTTGAACTATCTCTATCATCCCCAGATCATGTTAGTTAACGGACTAAATATACATTGTAATTTTACTGAACTACCATTTAAGGCTTTAACCATATTATTTACCCTTCAACTCCCTATGGTTTCTCAGTTGTCCTACACACACCAATTTAATTTAAAATTTAGTTTCATCGAATTAACATCAAATTGAACTTTAATTTCATCATATTGAGATCTAATTTTATTAATTTAAATATTAATTTCATCACACTAACACTAATTTCATCAATTAAATACCAAATTAATATTTTATTTCATCAAATTAATATTTTAAAATTAATTTTGTCTAGTTAAAGCATTCAATTTTTTTATTTTATAATTTAGTTACATCAAATTGACATTTAATTTTATTAATTCAAATATTAATTTCATCATATTAATACTAATTTTATTAATTTAACACCAAATTAATACTTAATTTCATCCGAATATACTTAAATTGACCCTAACATCAAAGAATTGAACTAAAAAAGAAAAAAAGTCTCATCTTGACTAACACTGACAGTGAGTAGAAAGCCCAAGTTTTTGGGTATTAAACCCTCGTAATTATACATTGGATTCCTGGAGACCAACCAATTACTGCTATGGGCTAGAGTTTCAAACTGGTTAAGGGTTATAGTGGGTCTGGGCTCTTGGAATTCAACCTCAGACTTTCTGGATACTCTCTTGGAATCCACTTGTGCTACGTGGTTATTCATAATTAGTCAATTACACCACGTAAAGGTGAGGCCATTTATACTGTTACTGATAGTCAAAATTAAAGTATCTTTTCGTTAAATGCTATATGATCTATCATCAATACTACACTCAATCAAATTTTTTTTATGGCACCAAATTGTGTAGATTGCTAGGTCTACTAACTTTCACGAACCATCTAATGAATGATATGGTGGAGTAAGCAAGAAATATTTTTTGCGTGACTATTCTTCTCATCATTCTTTTTCTTTGAAGTAATTTACCGAACAGATATTGATAATTAGAAGCCAAGCATTTAATTATCAATAAAACACCGATATTTTGTTGTAAATGAAAAGAGTTTGTGCCTTTCAAGCCGAATAACATATTGCTCTAACTCAGCTTGAATATATAGGTCATTTTCCATTATGAAGGAACTTGAATAAACTAAAATCAAATCCAAAATCAGCTCGAGTAGCTTGATTCATTAATACAACCCAAATTAAACCATAGAAAAACACATGGTTAAGCCGAAAAACTCTTTCTGCTTTCCAATTTTGCTGATCTTAATTTTTCCACAGCAAGCATGAGAAAGTAGAACTGGTTATACGGATTGGTACTGCTCTATATAGTAGTCTAATATGAATAAAAAAATGCGATCAGTTCATACTACCTTACTGTTGCACTTCTTGAAATTTGAATTAAACCCTAAAAAATATATAGACTCGGAACAGCTGCCAATAGGGGCGGAGCTATAGGGGGAAATTTTAAATAAAAAACACTAAAGATAAGAAAGATATAAATACACTATCATAAAAATATACACGTTAGCAACCACACATAATAAAAAAAAAAAACCTATACACAAACAAAAAAAATTGATAAAAATAAAATACACATTGTGCGAATAAAAACGCATACAAAAACACATTAATTAAAAGAATACACATACGCTAATGAAAACACACCCCCTTAAATCAAAATACATACACACACTAATACACCAAAAAAACATGCACACTAACTCACCAAAAACACACACACACATACACATACTATTACACAAACACACACGTGCACACACCATCAATGAAACAAACACAAATACACACACTAATACATACAAACCACACACGTTTTAACAAACACCAATACACCAAAGAACACACATAATGCATTAAAAAACATAGACATAAACACACCAAAACACACTATTACACAATCACAACCAAAACATACACAATCCCAAATCACACACCCCAACTAATACACCATTCAAATCATACAACCATTCAACACACTAATACACCAACAATCCACACATATTAGCACTTAAACACATAAACACATTCACAAAAATGCGTACATTCCATTTCATGTAGTGTTGACACAAGTTAATCCAGCAAAATCAGGGACACTAATATATAGTAACACACTATATTACATGAACATAAATGCAAACACACACACAAACACTAATACACAAAAAAACACACATTAATACACCAAAACAAACACACACCAACTAATCAGTACATATATGCACCATCCACACACCATGTTAACACACTAGTATACCAAAAAAAACACATACTCTTGCACCAAACAAATAAACAAAATAAAACACCCTATTGTAGAAAGACAAACTAACACATACACACTAATATACCCAAAAAAAAAACCCCAAATATTCGCTCTGTTCACACACACAAATACACCAAAGAAACACACTCATACACTAATACACCAAAGAAACATAAACACACTTAAATTGTGTCCAATGGTGCCAAAGCTTGGGGGCACAAGGCTACCTAGGTACGCCTCAACTATCTCTACCCTCCTATATATGTTTTATGGAGGTTTTCCAAAGCAACTTGAGTTGAACACCTTAGCTACATCACCTTGTTTTGAATTCATGGGGTGTCGTGGTGCAAGACGCCACCAAGACACATCCATTTCAGCGTCCAAGTCAATTAGGGTCTAAAAACTAGTGTGTCCTTTTTCATAAGTTGCAAATTTAAAGATCATCTAGAATACAATAATTAAATCAAATTTTTTACAACCAGTTAAAACTTTCAAACAACCACCATAATTATTAAGAAAACACATTATTTAATATTTAAAAACGAAAACTACAACATCTACTCAAAGATATTCAAAATAAATAGTCATGTAGGCATGCAAGAAGCCGACCTATATGCTCTTCAAAAGTGTGTGTAGGGTTGTGTCATTTGAACCTGGATTACCATAAACAAAAATCGTCATTGTTCATTCATATCCAAATCAACATGGTGTAGGACATTCAAGTTTCAACATTAGTGTCTTTATAGTTTGATAACTACAATAGATCTTAAGCAAATGATGGAGATCAAGGATGATAATTAAGAACTTCACAAGAGGAGAAGAAAAGAAAATGCAAACAATATCAAACCACAAAATCAATAACATACAACACACAAAGAAAAATCTACTCCTTTTACAAGCAACCGCTTGGATTGCTGTTTTATGAGCCTCCCAAATTTAATAGGTTGGTCTCATCCACCTTCTTTAAGGTACTGCACTCAACAACTAAGAAAAAATAAAAATCATAAGCATTTTAAATAGAAACTATCATACATACTAAAATACATGAAAAAAAAAAAAAAAAGTCACATAGACATGTGCAAAAAAACTTCATAACTGCTTAGATTACTACCTTGTAAGCCTCCAAAAGTTCGACATGTTGGTCTCTCCTCCATTATCGTAATGTATTGCAATCAATGGGGAATATCTAAGCTTGTGGCACAGTAGTTAAATGACATTAAAATTTTAAGGAACAAAAATTGTAAGGAAATAATTGGCAACAAAGGAGTTGTATACTTTAAATGAAGACCAGTAGATCAACAATAGGTAAGATTAAAACATATTTCTATCAACCCTCCCGCCACACAAACAAACAATTACAATTGAAAAATATAATTTATTAGTATTTTAAATAAAAACTATCATAGGCACTAAGATATATGCAAAAAAAAAATAGTCACATAGACATACAAGAAAACAAACCAGTATGCCCTACGAAGGTGTGGACAAATGTCCTCCATTCCAAATCTCTAAAGTTGTGTCATTAGAACTTGCATTATCATTGACAACAATCCATATCAATTATTCCTATCCAAAGCATATTTTGATAACTGTGAGAAATCTTAAGCAAAGAATTAATCCAAATCGTTCAAATCATAGGAACGATACTTAAGAACTTCAAAGTTCAAGACAAAAAAGAGAAAGAAAAAACATAAACAAACATACCTCAAATTAAGCAAAATAATGTTCACTTGTAAAAAGCTCGTCTGAAGGCAACTTCTTAATTAGTAGATTACTATGTTATAAACCTCCCAAATTTTGACATGTTGGTCTCTCCTCCACCATCTTAATGTATTGCAATAAATAGCGAATATCTAACCTCGTAACACAGTAGTTAAACGACATTGAAAGTTTAAGGAACATAAAATTGTAACAAAGTAATTGGCAATAGAGGAGTCATATACGCACTAAAATATATGCTAAAGAAATGGTCATGTAGACATGGAAGAAAACAAACTTGTATGTCCTCTGAAGGTATGCACACTTGTCCTCCCTTTTCAAAACTCTAAAGTTGTGTCATTAGAGCTTGCATTATCATTGACAACGATTCACATAAGTCATTCCTATCCAAAGCATAGCTTGATAATTATGAGAAATCTTAAGCAAAGGACACAAGTTGATCGTTGAGACCATAGGGAAGATACAGAAGGCCTTCAAGGTTCAAGACAAAAAGAGAAGAAAAAAACTAACACAATCATACCTCAAATCAAGCAAAATAATGTTCACTTGTAAAAACCTCGCCTAATGGTAACTTGATCAATTCTTAAATTGTTGTGTTGTAAACCTCCCAAAGTTCAACAAGGTTGTGTCTTCTCCACTGCCTTAATGTACTGGAATAAATAAGGAATATCTAACCTTGTGACACACCAGTTAAATAAGAAGAAAATTTTAAGGAGCAAAAAACTGTAGGGAAGTAATTGGCAATAGAAGAGTCACATACCTGAAATGATGACAACTCGACCAATTATAAGAAAGACCAAACTATATTTCTATCTCCTCCCCCTTCCCACAAACAATTACTAAAGAAAAATTTAAATCGTAATTATTTTAAATAAAAAGTATTGATGCAATAAAATATATGTAAAGGAAATAGTCACGTAGACAAGCAAGAAAATGAAACCGTATGTCCTACAAAGGTATGCACACATGTCCTCCCATTTCAAAACTCCAAAATTGTGTCACTAGAACTTGTATTATTATTGACAAGAATCTATATCAGTTATTCTTATCCAAAGTATAGTTTGATAACTATAAGAAATCTTAAGGAAATGATTTAAGTTGATCATTGAAAAAGATACTTAAGAGCTTCGGTGTCCAACACAAAAAAGAGAAGAGACGTAAGAATTTTTTTTTTGCAAAATAAGGCTCATTTGTAAGTAATGGATACATATTTATGTATGTATAGAGAATCAACACATAAACGCTCCTTACTAACCTTGACAAGCGTCTTGCGGTAATTAGTCTTCAGTAGCTACCTCTTTCTTGAGATCGGTGAATTTTCCATCAATCCTTGACCAAATATAAGAAACTCACTTTTTGACGAACCAGCCTAACAGATAATCTAAATGAACCCACATGGTAAACACATACCTACTTTCGAAAATCAACCAATTCCATTCAAGAATTCTTCAACAAAGGTACCAAGGCATCTACTTCTAGAAGTGAAGGACTTGATAAGCCCTTGTGTGGCCTTCCCTGCATCAGGCGAAACTAAAAAATTGTTATAACTTGGTCATAAAAAATGGGGTCAATCCAGAAACCTGAAAACAATGAGTCAAGAACATTAAATAGTCATACAGTAACAAAGATACACATAATAAAAATATAAGCACGGACACATAAGGAGGCACATATACAGTTACACAAAAACTTCGACAACATAAAAAAAAATAGAGTAATAACCACGCACACGTTATACACAACACAAACAAAATTAAGACTCAGTGTAAAAGCTACACAACACAACACAAACACAATTAAGACTCAGCGTAAAAGCTACGAACCAAAGAACCCCCTCAAGGTGAAAGGGAGAAAATGGAGAACAAAACTATTGATTATTTACCTCTATCTAGAAGACGCCCCAATAGTGAGGGACCCGGACACGCTTAGACCGCGCCTCAGCAGACTCCCAAGAATCCCCAAAAACAAAGAAAAAAAACGTTGAGTCCATCCCTCTCAAGGGCTAAGGACATTGAGGATCAACGGAGAATCAAAATAACGCCTCCACACGAAGCGACTAAACCAGGGGGCATGTCAAAGAGAAGGTCAAAGAAGTAGAGGAACTCAACAATAGTAGGAAAGTCAGTGAAACCGTGCAGGTGCCAAAAAATAAAGAAACTCATCAGAGTACCTCATCCTTCGGGAGAAAGACGCGAAGGGCACAACCCGTGGAAAGCCAGAACCGCCCAACGATTGGGTGAATGGGCAAACGAAAACCCATCTCAAATGCGCCTTCAAAAAAGCAAACTTCCCGATGAAGGAGAAGGTTGCAAGGCTCATCAAGGGTTGGGACCCGGATAGTCAAGCCATCATGTAGAAGGTACCGCCTCCTAACCTCCTTCACCTCTGAAGCGATAACCATGAAGGGGAGAAAAAATGACGAGTACCATGAAACTAGAAAGAAAGCAAAATGCAAAAGGAGCTTCTAAAGAGAATTGGGAACGTGAAAGGTAAGAAACCTCAAGACCAAAGGAAGTAGTTGGCATGCAAAGATGAATAGACAATTGTTACACTTCCATAATCATGGCCGTGATTAATGAAATCGACTCTTTAGAAAGGTAAGTGAAGTTAGGTGGGCACGAGTAACGATTCATTACTATTTTTCACCCCAACCCATACACCTTGATCTAAGAATGTATAACAATAGAGGATAAGGACAGCCGAGCAGAGCTGACAAAAGATATAGAGCCCAGATACGCAGCTCAGAACTACACAACACGGAATTGTACAAATCAGGCAAGGGGGCAAAAGAATAGCTAAATTAGCCATCGTACTCTAAACAAGTCAAGATATCCTTGGAGTAGGGGGGCAAGGGGAGGACACAACAAATACTTAGCAATACCAATGAAAGTTAAAGTCAGCAATACGAATAAAGTGGGTTTTCATTCCAGTAAACAAGGAGGATTGCACTTCAAAAAAAAAAAAAAACAACAACAAATAAACAAACAAAAGTTTCAAGGTTGGCTAGAGGGTGAAGCAGCACCAGAGGGATCACTCGGAGGAAGGTCGAATCGTGGCTTAAACTGATCCAGGCAAAGGTCAAGAAACTTCTCAACCACCTAGTCCTCAAAATTGAAAAACCCATCTACAAATGCCTTGGCAGTCTCCCTCTTGGTCTTCTCAATCTCTGTGCACTACTTCTCGATCAACTGGTGCTCTGCAGTCAAAGCATCCTTTAGCTCGGCAATAATCGCACAAGGCTCATCTACTTGAGCCATCAACACTACCTTGTTGGTTTGATAGCAGATCAACTCGTCGGTTTGTGCATTGAATTTCTACTGCAAGGATGCCAACTTTTCTGACTGAACCTCTAGCTGTTTCAGCAAAGAAATCTCTGAGGTGGTAGCAGCAATTAGCTGTCGAAAAACCCAAGCTCTTTGCTCAAGAGTTGTCTCCAACTCAGATTCTACAGCAAGGCCCCAGCTTAGAAGCTCGACATCCTTCCTTTGAATATCCTCGAGCTCAGAATCCTTTCTACGAGCCTCTTTCCTCAAATGGTGGATCTCCCCTCCAAAAGTACACATATGTATCATAACCTGAAGTCAAGAGATAAAGTTGAATCAACACATGATCGAGGCAAAGAAAAGTTAAAGATGGAAAAAGATGACGAACCTTTACCTCAAGAAATACGTGCAAAGTGTCTCCGCTCCAAACTCTAAAAGGCTAACTGATGGAGCGGCGCAAGTCAATCTAAGGAATCAACTCTATAAGGGCTCGGCTGCTTATGACGACATCATCCAACAGACTCCCCTCGAGATCTACGACAAGGGTCAGATCAACCAGATCCGAGCTGAAGCCTTCTACGTCAGCAGGAGAAGAGCCACACCGAACCGGCCCTTCCTCTGAATCGCAAGCCACCCTTTTACTGTTGTTTCTTCAACATTAGGCACAGATACTGACAATGGTGCCTCGACAGCATCAGGAGGAACCTCAGGCATAATAGAAAAGATTGGCGCTAGGGGGAACACTAGTGTCTCTGTAGCCATGGGTGGAACTTTGGGCTCGGCAATTAAGCTCGGGGTCGGCACCGCCTCCAGCGTTAGTGTTGGACTATCCTCAATAAGCCTGGCCCTCTTCGCCGGAGACTCATGACCTCGTGCTCTCCTCCTCTGACCCACCTACTCCATGATCACATCTCTCTCACTGATCAAGTACGTAGGGACTAGACAAGAAGGACAATCAAAGGATAAGCTCAAGAAAATTCATCAATACAGGCATAACGCAGTGTAAAGGAATGGTAGACACTTACGGTTGCTCGGGATTGTAGCCGGCTTTGGATGCATAATCTCGGCATAAGAAAAGGGCAACTGATCCCAAACCTAATTGATTCAAGATTGCATCTTGCCAATTAAGGTCGGGTACACACCTACAACAAGAACGAACAGGTCCATCAACCATGTTAGACGCCAATAAGCATCGCGTAGGCAGACCAATAGATGAAAAACTCACCAATTCGGGGAAACTCACCAAAGTGATCTTGTCTCCACTNAAAAAAAAAAAAAACAACAACAAATAAACAAACAAAAGTTTCAAGGTTGGCTAGAGGGTGAAGCAGCACCAGAGGGATCACTCGGAGGAAGGTCGAATCGTGGCTTAAACTGATCCAGGCAAAGGTCAAGAAACTTCTCAACCACCTAGTCCTCAAAATTGAAAAACCCATCTACAAATGCCTTGGCAGTCTCCCTCTTGGTCTTCTCAATCTCTGTGCACTACTTCTCGATCAACTGGTGCTCTGCAGTCAAAGCATCCTTTAGCTCGGCAATAATCGCACAAGGCTCATCTACTTGAGCCATCAACACTACCTTGTTGGTTTGATAGCAGATCAACTCGTCGGTTTGTGCATTGAATTTCTACTGCAAGGATGCCAACTTTTCTGACTGAACCTCTAGCTGTTTCAGCAAAGAAATCTCTGAGGTGGTAGCAGCAATTAGCTGTCGAAAAACCCAAGCTCTTTGCTCAAGAGTTGTCTCCAACTCAGATTCTACAGCAAGGCCCCAGCTTAGAAGCTCGACATCCTTCCTTTGAATATCCTCGAGCTCAGAATCCTTTCTACGAGCCTCTTTCCTCAAATGGTGGATCTCCCCTCCAAAAGTACACATATGTATCATAACCTGAAGTCAAGAGATAAAGTTGAATCAACACATGATCGAGGCAAAGAAAAGTTAAAGATGGAAAAAGATGACGAACCTTTACCTCAAGAAATACGTGCAAAGTGTCTCCGCTCCAAACTCTAAAAGGCTAACTGATGGAGCGGCGCAAGTCAATCTAAGGAATCAACTCTATAAGGGCTCGGCTGCTTATGGCGACATCATCCAACAGACTCCCCTCGAGATCTACGACAAGGGTCAGATCAACCAGATCCGAGCTGAAGCCTTCTACGTCAGCAGGAGAAGAGCCACACCGAACCGGCCCTTCCTCTGAATCGCAAGCCACCCTTTTACTGTTGTTTCTTCAACATTAGGCACAGATACTGACAATGGTGCCTCGACAGCATCAGGAGGAACCTCAGGCATAATAGAAAAGATTGGCGCTAGGGGGAACACTAGTGTCTCTGTAGCCATGGGTGGAACTTTGGGCTCGGCAATTAAGCTCGGGGTCGGCACCGCCTCCAGCGTTAGTGTTGGACTATCCTCAATAAGCCTGGCCCTCTTCGCCGGAGACTCATGACCTCGTGCTCTCCTCCTCTGACCCACCTACTCCATGATCACATCTCTCTCACTGATCAAGTACGTAGGGACTAGACAAGAAGGACAATCAAAGGATAAGCTCAAGAAAATTCATCAATACAGGCATAACGCAGTGTAAAGGAATGGTAGACACTTACGGTTGCTCGGGATTGTAGCCGGCTTTGGATGCATAATCTCGGCATAAGAAAAGGGCAACTGATCCCAAACCTAATTGATTCAAGATTGCATCTTGCCAATTAAGGTCGGGTACACACCTACAACAAGAACGAACAGGTCCATCAACCATGTTAGACGCCAATAAGCATCGCGTAGGCAGACCAATAGATGAAAAACTCACCAATTCGGGGAAACTCACCAAAGTGATCTTGTCTCCACTAGACAATAAGAACTCTAATTGACGACATCGTCTAAGGCTCGAACTCTCAACCCACCCCAAACACAAAGAAATACCTCATCCTCCACCCTTCAAGCTCGGAAGGGAGGTTAGTAATGGGAATCTCTCCACTTCACCTCGGGGGAAAGTAGTAGAATTCAGACACTTCTATCGGGTAAAAGAAATTGAGAAATTCAGCTAAGGTAACCCAAGGCCGAGTAAATATCTGCCCCCACATCATAGGAAGCGCTAACAAAACTGTCTACCCAACAGGAAGTAACATGACGGGACAAAAACTGAAGAAATGCAAGACCTCCCTTACAAAGGGAGGAAGAGGGAACCGAAGCCCCAATTGGAAGGGGACTTCAAAGAAGCAGACCCAGTCCCTTATGGAACAATGGTATTGATAGCTTTCAGCAGCACAAATGATCACCCCGCTGGGAAACTCGTAACAGCTAGCAATTGCCTGAACCTCTTCCCCACCAATCTCACTAACGTCAACATCAGGATAGACCAACTACTGAGTATCATGGTAGGAAGTGGATCTTCTAGCCATGGAAGTAGAATACGAAAGGTTTCAACACCAAGGAGAGAATCTTAAGTTAAAAATCAGGAATAGGTGGAAAGCCTTCAGCACCAAAGTACAAGGTTTATTCATAGAGGGACTTATTTATAAAGGAAACAAGCAGGCACACGTCATGTCTGCAAGATGTCATTAACGCGCATCAGTCACATTTAAGGTGGTAGACATGGCAGTCATGGAAAAATAGGCGCTACTTTTGAGGAATCACTACCACCACTGGAGGCGCACATTCCCTACCAAACGAAACTGTCAAGATTGGAGTACACGAAAAGGAATGGGAAAGGTCCAAAATAACCCCAACTGGCTTAGTCAGCTTGGTAAATGGATCACCCTGTTCCTGTCCAAATTAGAATTATCCTCAAAAAATGACATCATGATCACAGATTAATACCACCAAAGTTGGTGGTAAGCCATATGGGAACACAGCCCAAAGTGGGCATTATTGCCCACTAGTGTCGAAAGAAGCAAAATGAACAACAACACACACACGAGGAAGAAAATACTAGCAAGCAGTAAGATACATTGAGTTGTCATTAAATAGAGAAAAAAGTGTACATGAAGGAAATGTCAAAAATTACATCACAAAAAGAAGGGATGGCAACAATCCAAAACAAAAATCATATGGCGGGCTCCTCGCCCCCACCAACCACCTCAGCGATAGGCCCCTTATGAGCACCGACCACCTCGGCACCTGTCTCCTGACCTGCACCCGCGGGGCTAGTAGCAGCTTTCTCGCCCATGCCAACTGGTCCAACAGTAACCCCCATAGCCGTATCCGTTGTTTTCTTGGCCTCAAGTTGTGGCATGAAGGAATCAAGGTCGAGGTCGGGATAAACATTCTCTTTAAGGAGCTCGATGACTTTAGCCTTCAGGGACGCTGTTTTGGCATTCTTCGTCGCTAGCTCGTCATCCTTAGTTTTCAACTGGGTATACTTTAGCTTAGTAAAATCTTGATGGCGACAGTTCAGGTCATCGTAAATTCTCTTCAACTCAGCTACCTCAGTAGCCAAGATCGCCACCTTTCCTTTAGCAATGTCCTTCCTAGCCTTTATGGCCTCGGCATCATTCCTCGCCTTTACCACCTTCTGCTCCTTTGCGAACAGCTGAGCCACGGGCTGCTCATGATGGAACTCCATCATCTTTACGCAAGCAAGCGATTGACAAAAAAAAAATTAGTCAACACGAGCACGAGACAAAGATGCTCCAGAAAGACCATTCCGGTGAAAAAAAAAAAGGGAAAAAACATAAGGTACCTCAACTAGGCCCTGGATGGCGTACTTAGTTTTCCTCTTAAAGGTAACTTGTAAGGTCATTTCAGGGTTCGATGTTGGGACAAGTTCAGCCACGGCAGCCTCGGGATCGCGGAGGTACCCACTCCCCTGAGCAATTGACTTGGGAAAAACTAGGTTCCCCTTTTCCAACCTTTTGCAAAGTCGACTGTTGGAGAACAAGAGGAACTACCGAGTTAGTAGACCGCTCAGGCGAAGCCTTGGTCTTAGGAGGCTCGAGGGCATAGAAGACAAGACGGCACCCTCAAGGAAGGCTAGGTCTTTGCATTTCTGCTCTAGAGAGGCGAACGTCTACCCCTCCTTTGAGAGCAGCTCAAAACTCTTTACCAATTTTCTTCTTGACCTCATCTTCTCAGCATCAGAGAAAGCCGCCATAATAAGGTCAGGGTCCATTGGTTCAAGCATGGGGGCAGGCAAAGGTTCTGGATCGATAGCAGAGTGCCCGTTCACTAAGGACCCAAGCTTGTATTTTGCAAGATTCTCTCCAGTCACCAAATCCAAGAAAGACTTTAAACCAAAAGCTTTTGTCTTAGCCATTCTAACAGCCTTCGCGATGTCAAGAGCTAGACAAAATCTTACAGATCATGTCGCGAGTTAATATGACAACCATGAGTAAAAGACTTTGATAACAAATATGTAAAGAAAATCATAGCCAGCTGATTGGTCTTACGGGTGTTCCTCGGGATCCCCCAGAACTGAGGAATACGAGGGACGTCGTTAGGCACTCCTGACAATTCCTAGGAATCACCTTCAATAAAGAAGAACCTTGATTTTCACCCCGTATTGGAAGACGGGAGCCCAAAAATAAGAGTTTTTGCCTTCACTCTCTTAGCAAAGTATAGGAAGCCCAATAAAGGAGAGGACTTGAGCTGAAAAATGGAGGTAAATTCACAAATAGTGGACGGAGAGTTATTTCCACTGTCTAACCAGTGGATGAGGAAGTTGACCAAAAGACCCCAGTAGTTCGAAGACATTTGAGCCGGGCAGACATTGTAAAAGGCAAGAATATCCCGAATAAAAGAGTGTACAGAAAACCGGAGGCTGGCACGAAAAGATGACTCAAAAAGGTAAGTCATTCCAAAGATAGAGGAATTGCACCTCTTGTCCTCCTCAGGAGAATGTAGTGACACAGACTCCGGAAAGGAATATTTCTTCCGCAGATCTTCAATTTGATTGTAGAGCCATATGCAACGCACAAAAGATGCATGTACGATTGTTCAATTCCTCCTCGTCGAGGGGCTGGGATCAAAACCTCTAGAATTGGCCCTTAGACCTCCTCGACGAGCTCCCTAAGAAGGAACTCAAAATATTCCGCTAAGATAGTGAAAATCGATCATCGTTAGCCGACATATCACCAACGGTGGGGGCTTCCTCCCTTCTTAGGAGAGAGGACGCCTCCTCCTCAAAGCGGCCACTAGAAGAAGCCGCTGAGACTTCCTCAGCGCCCTCATCAATCTCTTCCTTGAACTCAGAATCAACAAAAGAATCAGAAACTGTCCTACCTATTATTGGCCCAAATTGCAAACTAGAATGCAAAGAGGGCATATGTAAGGAGCAATCTGTCAAGAATAGGGGGTTTAGACACCAAGTCCTAAGTAAGGATAACATCAACACAAGAGAATAATCGACGAATTGGGAAAGGGAAGAAAAATTACCAAAGTGGTTTCGAAAATAGCTAAATTTTCAAACAAGGAAACGAAACCTGAAACCCCACCAGGAGGGTTAAAGGGATCCAGATCAAAGAAAAGAAGGAGGAAAAAAGGGACGTACCTAACCAAAAGCTAGAGTTGAAGCGCGAAAGAACGAAAAACACAGAAACCTTAGGTCACCAAAGCACTTTAAACGGCTACCTCAAAACCCAAAAGAATAAAGAAGGAACACGAAGAGCTGAGAATTCAAAATACGAGTGGGAAAGACAGAGAAGTTTTCCCCCTTTTATATATATAGCATTTATTACCACGATGGGACGTGTAGTAAGACGTGCAGAGAAAGCCGTATTAAGGGACCGTCCTACAGGCGACACACGTTTCCCCTTAAGCACATCTGTCACATCAAAGCTGGCATAGGTTAACCTAACATGTACTAGGGCAGCACCAGCGATCGTGCGAAGCCGTCATCCAGAGAAACAGTCTTGGTCCCAAAAATGACATATTTAACCCCATATCAGAGCTTGATGTAACCCTCATGGCCTGGGGCTGGGGGCAATTGATAATAGTGGGATTTCGGCATGGGCCACCCATCCAAGGTCCTGAGCGTTTAATGGGCCCCTGTGTGCATGGTGGCCCAAATTGCTCATCCATAGCCTGCCCACCCTGTAGTTAGGATGGGCCGCACCCCGAAGAAGGAAGTCCAACAGCATCCAGACGGATAAGTCTGAGCACAGCCTCCGTCCAGCTCAGCAGAAATCAAAACAAGAAAAAGGAGCTCGGCGCCCTTTAGATCCTAAACAACACCCGTCGCGTCACGTGTCCAGGGGACAGGTGGACAACTTTTGGAGCCTTTAAGAAACGCATAATCTCTGACAAAGGGAATATTTGTGCATATACCGTTTAAGGATCGTGAGCACAATGACTTTAGATGGCAGGCATCACTACAGGACAAAAAAAGAGGGGACCGTAGAATCAACCAAAAGAAGGAAAAAAACGCTAGAAACCCTAGATGAATTACTTATATAAATAGAACACTATCACACAGTGTAAAGGGGATTCTAGAAAATCTGCATTCACAAAACACTCTAGAAAGGGGCTCTCAACCAAATAACCTACTGTAACCTTCTTCTTCAAGAAATATAAATCCCTGAGGAATAAGAGACTTCATTGCAGTGGATGTAGTCTTGGTCATTCGACCAAGGTGAACCATTTACACACTATTTTTTATCCGTTTTCATAGCTTACTCCTCTATTAATTTAAACATTCATATTACCTCTCTCTTTGGGCCTCATAACCATTATTCTGCTTTTGGGCTAAGCATTTTCGAGCACTATCAATTTCTTTGGCCAAGAGCAGCGATCGCCTGTTCACATTCAGCCTCGATGGCATCATTATCGAGCTATTCTGCATTAATCAATTCTTCACGAAGATTGTCAGAAGAATTGGTATACGGTGGTGCTCCGCCATTGGTGGTTGTGTTCTTAGCCATCGATGATGTTTTGGAGTATGAAGGACTGTTCTGCTTCTTCTTAGGTCCCATTGGATGTTGACTCTCAAAAAGAATTGATTTGCAATTTACGCGAACATGTAAACAAGAGAGAGAGAGGTGATCGGAGTCGATGGTGATTCTTAATTTCTTGGTGTCAGAGTGAATGATGAAGGCCAACTGTCATAATAGAATAATCAGTGGAAAGTGAGTTGAGATTGTTAAAGGCTCGTGCGGACGAAGATATGAAGAGACTATACGACAAATGACATTAAAATTTTTAATTACACCCTCAATCTCATCAATTGATAGCAATGCAACCTAAAAGCTAATTAATCCCCCTTCTTCACATTCTCATGGATCCACTTCCCCTGTTCAAGTGCCCCTAAAATGGGCACAAGCCTTAAAATTCAGCAGCTCCATTCCAGATACCAACATACCCTAAAAAAATTTCCAACCTTCCAAAGCCAAACCACGTCGACATACCCACTAATAAGTACATTGCACTGAACAACATCTCTGTTAGGTATTTCACCAAACAGCTTCCGAGCATCCTCCAAAACTTGACACTTTGCAGAGAATCGGATTAACGGCCCTAAATGACCATCCGCTAAAGCCAAACCATTTTTGACTACCCAATTGTGCATTTGCTCTCCCGCAACCACCAACAAGGCATTACCACAAGCAATGAGGACGAATGGAATCGTGTGGTGATCGGGACATAATATGTGGCTGTGCAGCATGAGATGGAAGTAATGGACAAGAACAAAGAGCGCCCATCCGTTCACATTCATCATTGACCGCAACATTTTGAAGTTATTCTGCATTAATTTGTTCTTGAAGGAGATTTGAAGAATTGGTATTCAGTGGTTCTCTGCTACTGGTGGTTACGTCCTATGTACTTATTAAGGTTTTTGATGTGATCAACAATGGCAGCGTGATGTTTGGAAATCACTTTTTGTGGTGGCATAGCTCCAATTCTCCTTCTCAGCACATATTGCTGCATTTATAGTTGCAAGAACCTCAGCTATGACTTTTAAAAGTGCTAGGCTCTTAGAAGGTTCATGCTCCTCAAAGTAGGTAGATTATATTTCCTATTATCTTTTGTTTTTTGTTTTGGGTAAGTTCTATTCCCTATTTTCTATTGTGTTGTGTTAAACGATTTTGTACGTAACAATGTTTCGTCAAACGGTTGTGTATATATCAGACAGGGCTTAATAGAGTAATAGAAATACAATATCCAGCACTGGCTTGACTGTCTCTTTATCAGCCTCATGGTAAGAAAGCCTGCATCAATAATTACCTTCTTACATAACCCTGAAATTGAACTAATTACATGGAAAACACCCCTACACGCAAACACACAAACACGCAACAAGAGAGAGAGAGATGAAATGGTAATCATTCATTATGTTTCCCACTTATTATCAGCTGCAGTATATTTTTATTAAAGAATCAGCCAGATAAGCTTCTCCAGCACATCCCTGCTAAGCAACCTCAATTGGAACAATGCCTTGACCTACTTGCCACATACATACATACAAGGGCATAGAAACAAAATTACACGATTGGGCTTCCTTGTGGAAACAATGCCAAACTTTCAGCTGGTCCTTTATGAACACAGAAAAAACAACAAAAAGAGAAGAAAAAATGGGGGAAAAAACCTCTTTCAATGATGGGTTGTTTGAACAAATTGTTTGCTTCCTCCTCCCTCCATTCTCCTCATAATTGGCTTTGTAGCACAACTCAAAGAATATATCCACAAGCAAATCTAATTTACAGCTTCAAAGAAAAGGACCTCAGGTTGTATGTAACCTTTTCCACACGTGCAAAGGACATCATCCCAACTCCCAATAACCTATTGGAATCAAATAAAAATTACACAGCCACTGTTAGATACTGTAAATAGATGCAATCCAGGAACCAAAGTGAATGTACCTTCACATTCTTGTCCTCAAACATAATCCATCTTTCATGCTCATGGTTGTAAGCAAAGCAGATGAAGTGAGGCCCATAGTAGCAAACCTAAATACAAGAGAGATATTAGTAAAAATGAAAAACGGGCCTTGGAANTTATATTTCCTATTATCTTTTGTTTTTTGTTTTGGGTAAGTTCTATTCCCTATTTTCTATTGTGTTGTGTTAAACGATTTTGTACGTAACAATGTTTCGTCAAACGGTTGTGTATATATCAGACAGGGCTTAATAGAGTAATAGAAATACAATATCCAGCACTGGCTTGACTGTCTCTTTATCAGCCTCATGGTAAGAAAGCCTGCATCAATAATTACCTTCTTACATAACCCTGAAATTGAACTAATTACATGGAAAACACCCCTACACGCAAACACACAAACACGCAACAAGAGAGAGAGAGATGAAATGGTAATCATTCATTATGTTTCCCACTTATTATCAGCTGCAGTATATTTTTATTAAAGAATCAGCCAGATAAGCTTCTCCAGCACATCCCTGCTAAGCAACCTCAATTGGAACAATGCCTTGACCTACTTGCCACATACATACATACAAGGGCATAGAAACAAAATTACACGATTGGGCTTCCTTGTGGAAACAATGCCAAACTTTCAGCTGGTCCTTTATGAACACAGAAAAAACAACAAAAAGAGAAGAAAAAATGGGGGAAAAAACCTCTTTCAATGATGGGTTGTTTGAACAAATTGTTTGCTTCCTCCTCCCTCCATTCTCCTCATAATTGGCTTTGTAGCACAACTCAAAGAATATATCCACAAGCAAATCTAATTTACAGCTTCAAAGAAAAGGACCTCAGGTTGTATGTAACCTTTTCCACACGTGCAAAGGACATCATCCCAACTCCCAATAACCTATTGGAATCAAATAAAAATTACACAGCCACTGTTAGATACTGTAAATAGATGCAATCCAGGAACCAAAGTGAATGTACCTTCACATTCTTGTCCTCAAACATAATCCATCTTTCATGCTCATGGTTGTAAGCAAAGCAGATGAAGTGAGGCCCATAGTAGCAAACCTAAATACAAGAGAGATATTAGTAAAAATGAAAAACGGGCCTTGGAACCCAAGGTCAAGTTTGCATGAAAATAATGAATACAAAACCGGCAACAGACAAAGGGTCAGCTGCTGTAGAAAACAAAGAAGACAATCTCAAAGAGAAAAGAATAAACGTTGATACCAATAGCAATTGTGGAATAGAAGCTAACAGTTTTGACAAGAGTAGGAGGAGCATGGTGTCCACCACTGTCCCACTTTGCCTAATTTAATGCAGTTAGACAGAGATGAATTTTATGTGCTTGGATGGTCGGAACTGTCATACATACATGGAGCAGGAGCTTTACAGTTTTGCTGAGAAATTAAGACAGTATGCCCCTTTCTAGATCCATTTTCTGTTATCCCTCCTCTTCTAGTTTCATGTTTTGATTTTGTAGAATCTGAATACTCTAATCTCTTTTGAGTTCCTTTTACACTTTCCGATATCACTATCATGTAAATTCCACAAAAGGGCAGCTAAACTGGATGCAAGCAATGTACATGAGAAACATGTGAAAGAGGCCAGTTACAAGACTCGATGCATATATATTGCTTGCATCCAGTCTCGTTACAAGCTCGTACATGAGCAACTGGTCTCTTTGATTCAAAAGTTAGTGGATCCAGCCCAAGAGGCTGTGAAAATAGCTTTAGCTTGAAAGGTGAATAACCAGACCTTAAGCTATTATAAATACAATATGAACTGTGGATGTATGGGGTGGAACCACCGTCTCTTAAGCTACTAAATGCTAAATATACGCAGTAGATGTACAAGGTGTAACCAGTTTTTCTGTTAAATATAGCCCTTTTTTTCCATTCAAGTGTCTTAAAGGTCATTTAAGCTAACATTCTCGCACCAAGAACTTAAAATTAGCACATCAATTTCGCTATTACTTCAAAGTTTCAAACAAAGAGTTAACTGTCAAAATGGGAACTTCAAAGAATGTGCATGCACATATGTGCACATTGAGATCTATCAGCAACATCCAAATATCATCGTTGTAATTAGGAAATCAAATTTTACGCTTCACAACAGAAGGGAGTACAATCAGATGAGGGGTGCAAGGAAGCAAAAGAAATCACATAGTAAATATAGCCAATTTTCTATGCAAAGATAAACAATATAATAGTTTTTGATATATATTTCTTAATTCAATAAGTCATAATGGAGAGAACAATATTTGTACTTCGAGAAAGTTTTATATTACATCTTAGTACAATGATGTTCCTTTGTTAATGCCGCAAAAAACAGAAATTAAAGACAAACAATTATTAATATCATTTAATAACTAAAGTCTGAATAAAAAACCTTACATCAACTCCTCTATATAGGGAAACCAAACCCCAAAACCAAGAAATAAATCTACAATAACCATCCAATCCCAAGATGATCCTCATCCTTAGTGCACTTCAGCAAAATGGTAGTCAACTGTAAGTGATCAAAGAGTTATGTTAGCTATACACCATTGTCTCCAGCCATGTTTATGCCACTTTGGCATCCATATCAACCCAAAACCTTGACTTGGGAAGCCAAGTGCAGAGACTAACATTACAAAAGACTATGTTCAATAGAAAAACCAGGGTGCCCCGTGAATTCTCAATAGCACAAGGCCAGGTACATGACGTATCCCTACATACTGATTCTCACACCTCAAGTTAGATTGGCACGCCATGGCCATCCACATCCTGGACAACATTACATAAACCTGTTTTCAAGCACCCAAACCCCCCCCCCCCAACCCCCCA